>OX276376.1:34585004-35185004 GCA_946251855.1 Alsophila aescularia
TACGAAGCGTAGTTCAGGCCAGTGACTAAAGTGTACCTAAACCCAAGAGTGCGGGATGGGTTTGGTTTGAGCAAGGTCGCATCTAAATTATAAAGTAATAAACAAGTCTCTAACTACTTGTTTTATATATATATATATATATATATATATATATATTTTCCACCCCTGAGGTAGGTCCTAACTAACTACCTGTGTGTCGTGGGTCGCCTAACGACCCAACGCTGCAGTACCTACTATCCGAAGAAAGAAGACATGACTGTCACAACATACAGTAAAATTACGACTGCAAGCACTCTTAGATCTTATGGCTAAAAGACTTAATGGAATCATTTAATCATAATTTGGATGCAGGTGCGTGACTTGTTTTGTGTTGCATAGTAAGTGGGGATTCAATGGTGAATCTAGTCACTGTTTATTAGCAACAAACCACTTTAAGGTGAGAAGTATTTATGGCAAGCCTTGTGCTTCTCATCAACTCACTGAAATTTTGAGTGGAAACAGTATGGCAAAATGACAAGACTTCGTCTACTGCTTGCTGTCGTCCGGTTTCTTTTAAGTTTATGAATGAGACAAATGCAAACATAAAAACGGAATTGGCTGCATTTGAGTCAGAGATCACTGAACGAACTCCAACTGATTGCGGAAATGCCATGGCCACACACAGCCTAATGCCAACCATGTATGGAAAAATGCACTTGTTCAGGGACTTCAGCTGCTGTATATGATCTGTGCAAATCTCGTCTGACTGGAATGAATAATTTTGAAGCAGTGAGAGCTAAGGCAGTGTAAGAAGACTTATATAAACACAGAAGATTTATATAATCATAGCAAGCAAAAGGTGAAGAAATGAAGTGAAAGACAAGACAGAACTCATTCAAGAAGCTTTTCGAAGAGAAACCTGCATACTATTAGACATAGTCAAACAGGGCAGTGGTAACACCAATACCGGGAATGTTGCAAGACAGTATTTTGCAGATCCAGAAACAACTGCCCATATTACTGAATTAGATAAGAACTTAATACAAAGAATTGCTGTAATATTGCAATGCATTTCATCAGGCAACCAGATGAACAAATCTAAATTCAAATTATACTATGGTATGTGTGACAGCTTATACATAAATTATTAATTCATAGTTCAGCACCTGTCAGTAGTACCTATAGGCTTCTTATCCGAAGAAGCATCTGAGGCAAGGAATAAACACTTCCGCGAATACCGAGAAAGTCATACGTGAACAGCAATATCGCCACCAATGAAGATATTCTTCAGAATCTTCTATCATTGGATCATTTTCTTACTAGCATACAACCGATAATGAAACATTCTTCACATAATAGATACATTCTGATATGATATACATGTATTAGCTCGAAGCTGTTAGGGTGTCTATACTTATAATAAAACTGTAACAGATCCAATTGTGTACATTGAAGATATTTAGTAATATTTTTTTTGGGGCTGTTCTATATTTGATACTGAAGCCAAAACTGTAACTTTTTTCATTTTTGTCTGTCTGTCTGTCTGTCTGTCTGTCTGTATCTTGGCTAGGCATCACGCCGAAACTACTGAATGAATTGAAATGAAACTTGGCATAATTTGAGTTCATATTACGAGGTAGGACATAGGGTACTTTTCATCCCGAAAAGTTAAAGGGTTCCCGCAGGAAAGGGGTTGAAAGATTTTTATAAGAACACGTATCACGCTGAAACTACTGGACGGATTTTGATGCAACTTGGCAAAGTTATAATTTATATGATGATTGAGAATTAAGAATACTTTTTATCCTGAAAATATAATAAAGAGTGCCTGTGGGATAGGGGTCCAAATTCTATAAATTAAAGAAATTTAGTATTTAAAAAAATATTTATTTTTTTTAGTTTTTTTTTTGGAGTCTGTTTTATATTAGGTACTGAAGCCAAAACTGTTTTATTTTTCTTTTTTCTGTCGGTCTGTCTGTCCGTCTGTCTGTATCTTGGTATAGCATCACGCCGAAACTACTCAATGAATTCAAATGAGACTTGGTATGATTTGAGTTCATACTTCGAGGAAGGAAGGACATTGGATACTTTTCATCCCGAAAAATTTAAGGGTTCCCGCAGGATAGGGGTGGAAAGGTATTTTAAAGAACACGTATCACGCTGAAACTAATGGACGGATTTTGATGCAACTTGGCACAGTCATCTATCTATACTTATAATAAAGCAATAGGTACGAAAATTACTGTACAATGAACTCAAATGAAAAAAATGTTCTAGGGTACCATACAATAAGCTACGGAACATTTTTTTATTTTAATTCGCGTCTTTCTGTCTGTTTGTCTGTATTTTTGTGCATCACGTAAAAACTACTGGACCGATTGCTATGCGGTTTTCAATGTAGGATAGCTTAGGGTTTGACTTAAAAACTGGTTTAATTGGTATTTGGCGATTAGAGCCGAGCAATTGATATTTTGACGTCTGAAGAAATTTTTAACATATGTTGGTATATTGGTATTTTAGGTCCTGGAATAGCACATTATGGTACTTTTAATCTAAAGAAATGACCACGCGTGTGAAGCAGCAGGTAGGTACAGCTAGTTAAATAATAATAATAATTCTTCATTCAAAGAACTACGAGTTGTTAATTTTTATTAACAACTCGTTCATTAACTACTTCATTGATGTGTCTTCATTAACTGAAGCAGACTGATAGTAGTGATGTATTGTAAAAATAACCACCACACCATTAATTATAATATGACCTGCACCACTGGCTGTACCATTTATCTAGACATAGTTGTTTACTGAAATGTCATGTGTTGATTCCAGGAACATTGATAAAGTAGGAAGGTCGCCTGCGTTTGGCTATTGTGACCATTATGCTAATTGAATATAATTTTGTATAATATTTTTGATTTATAACATCTTTCCTCTCGCTTTACTTAAATCTATGGGAGCTAGAGAGTAGTAATTCCTTTATGGGAGTGATTTTGTGAAAAGTGTTTCAATTGATAGACTATGTATGACTATGCATTGCCAAAATGTTCAAATTGTATAATGAATGGTTCGACTACGAGAAATAAAAAAAATAAAAAAAAATATGCAAATGGAAATAAGGTTAGTGCTGTTTGATTTTGAAAAAGTATTGCAGTGCCCTCATGGCAATATAAGCATATTTTACTATAAGAGAAAGCTATCTTCTTTTAACTTTACGATTTTTGACATGGGTAAAAGGCAGGCCATTTGCTCTATGTGGGATGAATCTTTGGTAAAACGTGAGGCGCAAATGAGGTAAGCAGTTGCCTCTTAGATTTTATCCACGCTAATTTTGAGCAAGGGGCCATAGAGTTTCGCTTTTGGTCAGACAATTGTGCTGGCCAAAATCGTAATCGCTTTGTATATTCAATGTACGTTTACGCCGCAAAAAAAAAACAACATATGCATAACACACCGGTTTGGACACACCCAAAATGAGGGGGATAGTGTCCACTCTGTCATTGAGAGAGCTTCTCAAACCAAAACTATCTATACCCCTCGTGAATGGCGTTTATTAGTAAGATGGGCCAAGAATGAAGGAGAATCCTATGTTGTTCGTAATGTTACCCAGAATGACGTGTTTGACTTTAAACGTCTTGTTAATGATAAGGTTTGGATGAAAGACATTAAGAGCAAGAAGATTAACTGGAACAAAATTCGAGAAGTTCATACATACTGTAGTGATCCCAACAAATTGTTTTTTAAATATAACCTGACTCAACCTGATTATAATAATATATGTATACGTACAGTTTAATAATTTTTAAGTATAGAACCTCATGTACCTAGGTCACGATGTTCTGATTAGTAAAATTATAAAGACTGAAAGATATTATAATAAAAAAGTTATTGTTGATTTTATAACTAATAATAATATAAAGCAAAGTTAATAATGCAAAGTTTCAATTTCTTCATGCGCGTCTTCTATTAGAACAATGCATGTTCTAATAGATTCATAGATCTGTTTTAGACTAGGTATGCTAGTTTTGAGTCTGTACCTAACTGCGATGTGATTGCTGTTCAAAGTGATGCCGTCTAATGGTTTTGTTAGGTAATTTGAGATTTTTTAAAATTAATAAACGATTTTATATAATAATTGTTTTTTTTTATTTAGTTATATAGGAGGGTAGGCATAAGATGGCTAAAATTATGTTCAAATATTTCAAGGTGGTCATTCACAAAGGACTCATAAGGGATGACTTATTCCAACAAGAAACGTCATATGTTAATATAGAACGTCACTTGATTCAAACGTCTCCGTAAAACAACGTATAATGTTCACTATGGATCCCCGGTGTTCCGCCATTACACGTCCTATGTTGACATGGAACTCACTATCTCGTGAAATAAACTGATAAGAAATTATCATAATTTAAATTCTCATCGGCCTCATTATTCACGCTAATGGGGCCGTTAATGTAGCAGTTGGGAATATATCTCAAAACTACTGTGTCCAACTTCGATCCCTCTATCCAAGACATCGATACATAGTGCAAGGAAGTGGAACGCGCCAAGCTAGCGAATGGTTGGGACGATTATGAATATTTATCACGTGTCGCAGGTTGTCTAAAGGGCGATGCACGAACTTGGTTGAGTCAGTGGGTTAGTAATGACCGTTCTTGGCCCAATTTCGTCTCTTTGTCCACGTAAACTAGACTATGCCGGTATTCTTTTCGAGACCATGAACACCTCGTCTAATGCGTTTGATACATATGCTGAATACGATCGACGGGTACTCATGCGTTTACGAATCGTCAAAGGCATCAGCGAAGAATTAAGTATCCAAATTGTCATACGTGGTATCTCTGATCCTCAAGATCCTCAACGCTTACCTAACGGCGGACAATTTCGTATCATTGATATCAATCTATTCCAAGCCGAAACGATACAAGATAGACGCCCGGTAACGGTTACCACGAAAAAACGAACTTACTATAACCGGTCAAATCAAACAAACGTTACATGTTACAATTGCAATCAAACTGGCCATAAAAGTTACGACTGCCCGAAGAAGCAAAAACTCGAAAACAAAACTCTTGCGCCAAAAGCTAGTACCAATAATAAGTCTTCGTTTTGCAGGAAGCTCGGTCCTGTCGAGGAAGTTTTCTTTGCAAAAAATAGATCAGAGCCACGGAATAATCGAAATGTAAACTTTTGCTCAGAACCATCAATGAACTATTCCAAAAGCAGTGACATCACTACTGCTGTAGTCCAGGGTATATATATATATATATAGTTATCCTGAGATCATTATTACTGTATATAAATCATTGACAAGCCTACGGTTAGGCTCAACCTTTTTTAGCATATTAAATAACGTTTTAACGCTATGGTGTTGTTATTCATTACCTTTTAACCATATAGCAAGTAAAACTAATTCCCCCATCACCTTTCCATCACTGTACGACTAGACGATCAGCAAAGCGCCACCCATTCATGGTTGAAATACCTCGCACAAGAACGAAGCGTTACGCTTCTTCATTTATTATAAGAACTGCAAAGGAGTGGAATGCCCTGCCCTCGTTAGTGTTTCCAGTAAATTATAACCCCGGTGTGTTCAAGTCAAGAGTGAATAGGTATCTACTAGGCAAGCGTGCTACACCTTCGACCACATCATTGCTTTCCATCAGGTGAGATCGTGGTCAAACGATTGCCTAGTCCGTAATAAAAAAAAAACTGACATTACACAAGCAAGTTGCTATCTCATAAAAGCTTGAAATTTACTCAGAAGTTAAGTACTTATCTAAAATATTCTGAATAGAATAGCATAACCTAAGGAGTATTCATAGAAATAAAGAAATGTAATTGTTATATTTTTTATTGATTCTACCACCAGATTCGGAATACACTACATAGAAGAACTGGCAAGAAACTATGTAGCGTTTTTTTGAATCATCATTATTTACAATTATAATTGACACTATTACTAACATACTAACAACCCAACAATCACCATAGTTACACCTGGCACAATAATAGCATTTAAACAAAGTTATCCTGACCTAATCATTTCAAACAATCACATTGACCATATTGGTTATAATAACATCACATTGAACCGACAGTACCTATGCAGTATTTGTATACTCTTTGGTACCTATTTGCAAAATACTAAGTTACACACATTAAATATGAGACCGGTGGCCCAATTACAGAACTTGGTTATAATCGCATTATCACTTTTTTCATAGCAATTTCGACTCTATCGCAAGGCATTAGTGGTTGCGATATTGAGAATTCGATTGAAGCCAAGTTATGTGGTTGGGCCCCAGGAAATAGTAGCGGTGGTGCGATGGCCACATTAAAAGTGAACTTTGCTAAGCCACCTTCATAAAATAGCAGAAAAATAACATGCCACCTCACAATATTTTTCCACCAGATTGACCAATCAGGAACCAGCAATGGCGTCAGACTTGACGGAAATGTACAATTTACTTCTATTTACATTTGGATATCAATAATAATCGTATTTTAAATATTGTAAGACAATTTTAAATCATTATAATTTAATAAGAATTATACTTACCGATATTTCAGAGTTATAACAACCTGCCTTCATTTATTAGTAAATACACAACTTTTCACAAAAGACTTGGTAATTTTACTTAGAATAATGAATAACTCTATTAAGCATTTTAAACTTCATTATATAAATCTATAATCATAATTTCGAAGCTTTTGCCTAATAAGTTGTTTTATAGATTCAACCACATTATCGGTTTCGTTCAGAAACATATTTTTTTATTACCACAGATTACAAACTCACGATAGATCTAAGAAAAGACATATTTACAAATAGATTCAATCGGTTGTCACTTATGGCTTGACAAGCAATATGTTATGATACCATGAGTAGTAAGGTTATTCAGTGAGAATAACCTTACTACTCACGGTACATTGTTAAATATTATGTTATAATCTAACACGCGCCAACGACAGACTGACGATATTGTGTGTTATGTCATAGATAACGTCATTATTGTCGCCATATTGAACTTACGGGCTGTGTTCACTTACACGCTCGAATCATCCGTGCGATTATCGCTCGATCATCCGGAGATCGTGAACGACTTTGGACGTCCACATACAACTGACAACTGTCAAGTGTCAGTATCATACTATTCTTCCCCTCCACTACTATTTTTCGGATGACCCAGGCGAACGCCCGGACAACGCCGTGAACGATTTCGAGTGTACGCGCGGGTGATCCGTGCGTCCTCGAACGTTTATGTGAACGGCCCCACTGTGATAATGCTCCTGCGTGAAATCACTGTCAGCCTTATGTCAAATTTAACGTTTCTGACCAACAAAGACGGTTTTGTAGATTTTTGCAAAGGGAAAAGCACCTGCACAAGCCATTAAAAATAAGTTAAGTTGAGACTAAAGAATATAATCATTATATAACTACATCCCCGTATCTCTTATATGGTCATTGCTACCTGCGTTTAGAATAATGGAGATTTAAGTCCATAATAGTGACGAAGGCACCGGGAGGCAGTTCATCCTCCATTTGACACTGCAAGAAGTCGAACGAGCTAGATCGAGTGAGTCCGTGACAAAGAGAAAAAATATCCGCGATGAAAGGAAGGTCTGATTCAAAATTTCGCTGACAGCACTGTGAGTTGTCAAAAACGCATTTTTTTATTCGGACCGCAGTTATTTCGATTTCGGACCGCGGCCTAACTCTGTGGCCCAATTACAGAACTTGGCTACAATCGGATTATCACTTTTTTAATAGCAATTTCGGCTCTATCGCAAGGCATTAGTGGTTGCGATATTGAGAATTCGATTGAAGCCAAGTTATGTGGTCGGGCTGCTGGGTGATCAAGCAGTGTGCGTTCTCGATCGTAGTCAGTGTGGGTGGGTGCGTTCACTTACTACGCTCGAGGAAGTACAGTGCCCCGACCACAGAACTTGGTTTCAATCGGATTGTCAATATCGCTATCAGCGGCCCGACCACATAATAATAATAATAAATAATAAATATATTTGGGACATTTCCACACCAATTATCTAGCCCCAAACTAGGATACCCTGTGCTATGGGCACTAGATAATGGATAAACATATATAGATAAGAATATTACATCCATGACTCGGAAACAAACATTTCTGCTCATCACACAAATGATTGCACCTTGCAGGATTCCAACCCGCGACCGTACGATTTCGTACCTAGGATAGCGCCACGAGCGCTAGGAGCCACGAGACCAACCAGTCGCAGAGACATAACTTGGCTTCAATCGAATTCTCAATATCGCAACCACTAATGCCTTGCGATAGAGTCGAAATTGCTATGAAAAAAGTGATAATCCGATTGTAACCAAGTTCTGTAATCGGGCTGCAGAAATGCCTTGCGATAGAGTCGAAATAGCAATGAAAAAAGTGTCAAACTGATTAAAACCAAGTTCTGTGGTCGGGGCGCTGATCACCCGTGCGATCACTCGAAATCGTTCACGGCATCTTCGGGTGTGATGATAGCGCAATATTCTCACGGGTGACTCGTGCGTACGCCCGACGTTGCCGTGAACGATTTCAAGTGATCGCAAGGGTGATCTGTGCGTCGTCAAGCGTAGTTAGTGAACGCACCCTAGCCCTGCGTTCGTGATGATAAGATGGCGTTGTTGGCAGTTTTGAAATGTACATTTTTAAGAAACTGTTCGCTTTGAACATATTCAACACTTTTACCATTTTTGCAACTTTTGCCACTTCCGATCCTTTACATACCTTTTGATGACTCTATTTTTGACAGCATAAAGTTGATTTTCCTATGTCACAAGTCATCTAAACATGCAAAACGAACGGCGATCGAAAACGGTTCAGAATGCTAATTTCGCCCACAAATATCCAAAGCGAACGCCATATGTGATCATATTTAGCGTTTTTAACAGTTATTTTCGCCATTTGCATCAACACGAACGGCCCAGTGGCCCAATAACAGAACTTGGTTACAATCGGATTATCACTTTTTTCATAGCAGTTTCGACTCTATCGCAAGGCATTAGTGGTTGCGATATTGAGAATTCGATTGAAGCTAAGTTATGTGGTCGGGCCGCAGGTGGGTGTCAGGCTGTGCTGTCAACTGTCAGGTCAGTTGTCGTAGTTGTCATGTAAATGTCATGTATGTCATGTTAGTTCTGAATCAGTGTTGTTCTTGATACGGCAATTGCCGTATTATACGGAAATCCACGTTTTTCCCCCAGAAAATACGGCAATTGGCTGCAGGTGAAACGAAACGTTTTTTCACTAGCGTAATGATTGAAACGAAACGTTTTTTTTACTAGCGTAATATATGAAACGAAACATACATCTAAGTGCCACTTATATGAACACAGATGGGCAAATCCCGACACGGAAATCCATTGCCATCTCATTCGCCTTTGTCAAAAATGCATGATAGGGTTGCAAATGAGACAACGTACTCCTACTGACGTGAATTGTTTCATCTTCGAGTCGAATATAATCTAGCACTCATTCGTAATTTAATTGAACAAATGTTACGGCTGCGAGTGTAATAATTCCTTATTCAGTTAATTAGTTATTTTTAGTGTTTAGTTTAATTGTGACTGAAGGCTCTTCTTTGTCAAAAATCAAATAAAAGGGTAAACATATAAAACGGAAATATCGATATCAGTGGGAGAGTGAAGATTTATTCAAAAACTGGATAGCTGCTGTTGATAATGATTAGTATAAAGTGAAAACTCTACCAGAGCACCTCACAGTAACGCAGACTGTGACAGGGTATTCACCCAAGCTAACAACATGAAGACCAAGATGCGAAATAAGTTGATAACATTGACTGTAAATAAAACTCTATGAGCAAGACAACTCATTTAAAATCAAGGGAGCTATACGAGGTTTAAGGTTTCGCACGACATGTGTAACAAAATGAGAAGCAAGGACAAGTACGCGCTAGATAATCATGAATCAAAAATAATAGAAACGATAAGAAATCTTTATGGAGAAGAAACAAATGAGGAATAGACATTTTTAAAATAAGTATTTAAATACGGCAATTTCATGTTATTTTCCTTAAAATACGGCAAACCAGACTGTGACATACGGCAGCTCAGATTTTTATGAGAACAACACTGTTCTGAATTCTAACTTCAGTCAGTTTGTGTTTTCTAAAAGTTCAGTTACTTAAGCCCTATTTTAGAATCTTTATTTGTTGATTTCATTTTGACTTTATCATTTATTGTCAACTAGTGAATAAAACGGGCGCGAGTTATCATCCACCGGTGCAGGATTGCAGATTCGCGTTGTGTCCGTCGATGGTGTCTGGCGGGAGCGTGGCGTGCGTCCCGGTGATGGTGTAGTGTTTCGTGCGGTCGGCATGTCAAACGTGGAGAACGTGTGCCCGCAGGTGCTGCGTGGCGTGGCGCGAGAGCTGAGGCAGCTAGCGGCGAGCCCGCCCGCCGGCGTCAAGCTGCACCTGCGCGAGGACGACCTCACAGACGTGCGGGCCACCATCGAGGGACCAGGTATGAAACATTCATAGATGTGCCGTGACGAACCACATGAACGCGGAAAGTCGTAAATGCTGCTGTTAGGTGTTGCATCTCTCTGATATGTTTTGGCCCTAACTATGGCTCAACTGTACAAGCTTGACACACGATTTTATGGGTGGAGATCGTGGGTCGTTGATGGTCATAAAATCGTGGAGAGTAAAATCGTGGTAGTGGAGCAGGAATGTAGTTGCTATACCGTCGATTTTGGAGGGATGGAGGGGGTAGGGGGAAATGTAGGAACACCCCCCCCCCCCCCCCCCTTTGAAGGAAAAGTTGCGCAGCCTCCCCCTTTCAGAGTTTTTTTTTCTCTCCACCTCCCCCATCCACCCCTCACCTTAAATTAATGTCATCAGAAGTATATTTGAAAGTAAGATGAAAATGGAAAAATAAAAAATAAAATACTCGGAAATGGGGCGGCCGCACAACTTTTCCTTCAAAGGGTGGGTCCTACCTCCCCCCCTACCCCCTCCCCACCCCTAAAATCGACAGTATAGCATCTACAGTTTAGCCATATTATTGTTGGAGTACCAACCAAACTGCGATCTACAACAGAGCTGTCTTTGTCGCTCATACATTTATTTTATTTAAAACCAGTCTAAAGTTGCTCGCGAACATAACACCTGTGATAGTCTTGTAGTGTTTTGTTTGTTCTCACTGGTGGAGAAAGAACCAGTGTGAAATAATAACATTTGGTGAAGCTATCTACATTTTTAGTTTTTTAATTAATTTAAGAATTACAGACAATAATACCTCATATATCAAGTTATCTAAAATCTGACTCTGAACGTAACCAATTTTGGAAATTATTTTACCTACAAAAACTAATAGTATGAACAGATAATAAGTTGTTCTATGAAAATACATAATACCAATGTACGTAACGTGTTTTAAGAGTATATCTGGAGGTAGTTATATATAATTTCGATAATTCTGATTCAATATTCATACTATTTATAGTTAAAAATTATACATTACTAAAGTAGGTCAGATTATATTGTGGCAAAATACTTGAGGCCGATTATAGGACATTTACAAGAGTTATAAAGGATTATTCATCAAATAACTACTCCTATCATCTCACAATCAGTTTTTTACTCTAAAATTATAATCTTGTGTAAACATAAATGATATTTTTTACAGAGTTGAAGAGAAACGTAAGATAAATCAATCATCGTAACAGATACAGCTTTAAAACACTACCATCCACTCAAAAGGTATAATTGGAGGTCAAGAAGAGTTAGATAGAAGGATAATTGATAAGATTATAGCTCCACAAAAGAATCGTAAGTACTTAAACATAAAAAGAAGTACTACAGTGTGAGGCTAGCTTCATTCTCAGCTACTTTAGATAAAAAAACTATGCGAATTCGATAAAAAATTGAAAGCCAAAGACGTTGAAATTATTGAATTAAAGGCATCCTTGGCGCAGGCAGGCCAGTCGCACTCTGCAACAAGTACAAATATTATACATAAACTTCGGGGCCGCAATATTGGGGTTAATTCAGTAGAGTGTTAAGAGTACGCTCAAAGAGGATAAAGTACCTACTTACGTAAAGTTTTTGTCACATTTTATTCATTTCGTAATTATGAAAATCTAGAAGGTACTACATAGCATTCGGTCTGACAAATCTCGTAAAATACCTACATACCAACATTAAGACCATCGGAACCTTTGCTGATGACATTGCTATAATGTCAGTTGGAAGTACCCATCAAGAAGCAGCAGAAAAGGTTCAAACAGCGGTCAATAGAGTCTATGATTGAACTAAACAATGGAGGATTAAATTTAACGAATCCAAATCAATTCACATTGACTTCAGCAACAAGAAACAGGAATATTCTCCAGTTATATAAATAATAAACAAATTCCATACGAGAATACAGCCAAGTATCTCGGTATGACACTTTATGAGAAGCTCCGCTGGAAAGCACACGTCAAGAAGAAAAGAGAAGAGTTAGAACTGCGATTCAAAAGAATGTATTGGCTGCTTGGAAGACACTCCACGCTTGTCAACACACAATAAATTATTATTATACAAGCAAGTCCTAAAGCCAGTCTGGACTTATGGTATATAGCTGTGGGGCTGCACCAAACAGAGCAATACATTAATTATTCAACGCTTTCAGAACAAGGTACTAAGGGAAATAGTGAATGCACCTTGGTACATAAGAAACAACGATCTCCATCGGGGCCTCAAAATAGAGTTGTTGACAAAGTAATTAAAAAGTATGCAGAAGCTCACAACCATAGACTTCATCATCATGTGAACATAGAGGCAATCCAGCTCCTCGATCACACTGACATCGTTAGAAGACTTAAAAGGACAGAACCGTTTGAGTTATTGTAGTGTATATTATTATTGTATTAGTGTAGTGTAGTGTGTAACAAGTGCTACTTATAAAGTAAACATTAACAATGTGAATTCACCTTAATAGAGACTATAAGAAAAGTGATAATGGACATATTCTTAATATACTCAACCTAAACTTTTCAGTTATAATCAAATTACTTATTAGCCAATTTGTGGCTAGATTGTAATAAAAATAGGGTGCTTAAGTCTTAAGTATCCTAAGAAAAAGGACAAAAATAAATAAAGTAATAAATGTAGTTAATAGAACTATCAACATTTATAACAATAAATAATAAAATAATACATTATTACATAATTGTTTATTCGGTTACAATATCTAAGTCATATCATATCACAGAATAATTACTAGTACAAGTGCCTAGTCATATCTTGATACAACCCTACCGAGCATAAAAGTGACAGAGCGAATCTGAAATGATTAGAGCAATGGAAGCTCTCGCGCATTGTGATACGGTACATTCTAGCCTGCACGCAATGGGCCTTCTAGGTAAATATAATTGAAAG
This sequence comes from Alsophila aescularia, assembly GCA_946251855.1. Classification (NCBI taxonomy): domain Eukaryota; kingdom Metazoa; phylum Arthropoda; class Insecta; order Lepidoptera; family Geometridae; genus Alsophila; species Alsophila aescularia. The sequence continues at coordinate 34,598,406 of OX276376.1, forward strand.
ATTACGAGTTAAATTGCACTTTATTGCGTTGTAGCAACAGTTGCTATGTATTTAAATGACTTTACTCAGTTATCCTTCTGTAATTGTACTATTATTTATTCTATGGCGCAGGTGCAGGCCAGAGTAGACTTTCAGGATCAGTGCTCGTTGAAAAACGAACTTGAGATCACCGGAGTTCCAGAGGTTGAAAATGAAAACCTCTACCACATAGCCCTAGTCACGGCGAAGAAAATCGGTGTTGATCTGGTGGAGTCCGACTTGGACGAGGTCTCCCGTGTTGGTCGGCGGCGCCCGGTGTCCGTGCCAGTAAAAATTAATAAGCCGCGCCATATAATGGTGCGATTAACCCGCCGCTCTAAGCAAGTTGAGCTTTCCAAAGCTGCAAAAAGCCGCCGTAACCAAACAACAGCTGATATTGTACAGAGCTCCTCAAACATTTTGTACATCAACGAGCGCTGAACTAAGTCGGATCGTCTTTTGTTTCGCGAGGCCCGCCTGCGTTGTAGACAATATGGCTTTCGCTACTGCTGGGTCCGGGATGGTGCTATTTACGTGCGCAAAGCGGAAAAAATGTCCGCCATCCACATCCGTAGCCTGGAGTAGCTCGATCAGCGCATTGGGCATACTTCTATACTAGCCGCAGATTCATAAGAAGTGTTTCCCTCTACTGTGTTTTATACAATCAGTGTTAAATCCTTTGTGTCACCTTATTTTCATTTATCGTTTCATTGTATTCCCCTTATGTATAAGCCACTTATCCGTGACTTTACTTCAGTATATGTCTATAAGCATATCTTTTCGTAAAATTACCTCTGTGCCAATATCTTTACCTTGTGTATTCAAACTCATAATACTATTTTTGGTAATTTGTGTATTATTCTGTTGTTTATTGATAGTTTTTTGTATGCGTAAATCAGTTGGACTTTTCTGCTGTTGTTTGGGCTTCTCCTATACTTTAGTGTGTGATTGCCTGATAATCAATTCGGTTCTATCCGACTTAACCTATTCTTTTATTGTAAAATATAATTATGATGGTTCATGCTGTTGCCGGTGATATAGATAACTCTTTTAATATTGAGTGTCAGGCGAAAGAATTACTGGAAAACTGTAGAGAGGTATTAACAGACGAATATAACATTATAGTACATTACTGCCGCGGTCTGTAATGACTGCGTTGCTGGCAGCGATGATGATGGTAAAGAGCGTAGCTAAGTTAAGTTCGAGGCCATCACAGCGCGGTCAGCATTGCTGTCCGCGCTATAAAGGCCTCGACCTTTGGTCTCGGCCTTCATTCCAGCTTGGCCATCAAGGGCTGCAATGATGGCCAAGCTTGAAGGCCGAGAACTTAACTAAGCAAAGCTCGAGGCCATCATAGCGTGGCCAGCAGGGCAGTCATTACGGACCAAGGCTTGTATAGTGCTTTACTCAAACAATGCAACAACAACGAAAACAACAACGACAACGACAAAGACAACAACAATGACCACAACAACAGAAACAGAAACAGTAACAGTAACATTAACAGAAACAGAAACAGAAACAGAAACAGCAACAGAAACAGAAACAACAACAACAATCACGATCACGTCAGCTTTCAAACAGAAAAAAAAACAGCAAAATCGGTCCATTCGTCTGGGAGCTACAACGCCTCTCTTTTCGCGTTCGGGGTTAACGAACCCACGGAATAAATAATAGTGCTACGACAAAAGACGACAATAATGGATTTTCAAAGGAAATTGCTGGCCGCAAAACACGACAATAATGAAATTCCATACAACTTTGCTGGCGCCTATTCAAGCAGCGCGGCAAGGACGACTTTGCCCAAAGAAGGTTGTCGTAATAATGACCACATTACTAGTATTGTTTGAGTAAAAACATTAACCTTCAATATCCGTAGCATACATAAAAACTTCAACACTTTCTGTGTAGCTCTAAAGAGATTAGACACCGCTTTCGATTTGATTGTGCTCACCTAATATTGGCTTGGACTTGACTATACAGTGGGACAGTTAACCGGATACAGTGCGTTTAGTACAACAAACAATCTTAATCAATGTGGTGGTGTGGTGGCTTATGTCAAAGTCTGTTGGAATGCTACAGCTTATGAACCCCCTATTGAAGATGCATAATTTTTAGGCGTGCAGCTTTTCACCCACACTTCTTTGCTTGCAATTTACCGCTCGCCTTCATTAGATACAAGAATAACTTCATCTTATCTATCGATAAAACCCTAAAGTCCCTCAAAGACACAATACAATCATTGCCCTACAAACGGGTGACATCAATATACATATTCTAGCTACCACTGATGACGATAACAACGAATATCTTATGTCTTATGGTAGAACACGGCCTGCTGCCAGCTTTTACAAAGCCCACGAGAAGCGAGGCCTGCTTGGATCATATATATTTTAAATCTAGATCTCAGCTGACTAATGGACTTGTTTGTGAAGCCGACATCACTGACCATAGTATGGTTATGCTAGGCACAAAATTATAAATTTTTAAAGACAACTCTAAACCTCTAAATCGTTTCATCTCCGTGACAGATTTTTCTGCAGTTGTGAATGAATTAAAAGAAGTAGACTGGTCAGCTATAACTGTCATACAGAATACTGATACTGCGCTTGAAAAGTTTGTCACCCTTATCAGTCAAGCTGTCTGTAACCATACAAGTAATAAAAATCTTAGCCGATCTAAATTTATTTTAAAGCCCTGGATCCTTCCTTTTGTCAGTTCCATAGTGTACGCATCAGTTTTTAACAGCTTTTGACCAGTTCATATGTGGATTGATAGAGCATCCTAGCTGCGCCAGATGTTTGCGCATCTAAGATGCTCTGGATCAGACCCACATCAAGCCGGTTTACATTTATCACCTTGAATATTTCATCTCTCATAGATGCACTCCTGACACACTCTATAACAAAATGGTAAACAGCTTCCGTAATACCACATACATCACAATTGGAACTATTGACTTTCTTCATCAAATATTTAAATTTGTTTAAAGGAATATGTCCAGAGCGCAATCTATGAGGAATCACAATTAACTTCCTACTAAACTTCACATCGGCACACCATGGTATACGAGGAGGCTCACTTTGCATTGTTCTGTACCATATTCCCTTTTCGAGAGAGACAATATCAAAATACTCCTTCCAATGAGATGTAATTATACTTTTGTATTGGATAAGTACTTCTGAGTATTCTGGTTTCAGATGAACTTCTGTACCATTTGATATTGCCTCTCTGGCAAGTTTATCAGCCTCCTCGTTACCACGTATGCCAACATGTGAAGGAATCCATTGCAATCCCAGGGTCGCCCCTCCAGTTACCAGCACTAGAACTTTATTTAATACTAGCTGTGCCCGCGGCTTTGCCCGCGTGGTCATTTCTTTTAAAAGTAGCCCACACGTGTTATTCCAGGACCAAGAGTACCTACAAAGTACAATATTATACTACATTTCTTCAAAATTCGTTCAGGCGTCAAATAGTTTTTTATCGATTGCTCGGCATCTAATCATCGGAATAAGGCTAGCGCGCACTGCTATGCGTTTTTATAACGCATATTCTGTAAAGTACGGAGTGTCATAGAAGTGCACGTATTGCGATGAAATAAACGTATATAATACAATATGAAAAAAACGCTAGAATAAACGCACAGCGCTCCACCGCAAGGCAGTGCGTGCAAGGCCTACGATACCAAGTACCCTAGTTTTTAAATAAAACCTGGTAAGGCGTCGTAGTGCGACGGGCGGTAAGGTAACGAATGACGTGCAGCGTGCAGATGAAGCGAAAAAAATACGTTGTTCGTATAAGTTACGTATATTCAGAATAGGTTGATCTGTATGTGTGTATATATATATATATATATATATATATATATATATATATATATATATATATATAGTATGCTAGCTGTACCCGCGGCTTCGCACGCGTGTTTTTTTCTTTAGGTTCAATGTACCTGTAAAGGCGAACCCTTACTCAGGTTTGAACTATTTGAACTAGCGCGCGCTTATATTACGCAGGATACACTATTATATACTATTGGGTCTATTTAAATAAGAACTCAGTATCTGTTCTGTGATTGGTTACATTTATTTTCCTTCAAATATATCGCATGACAAGTCGCGAATGACTTACCTGCGCGTTTTAGGGACAAGCAACGCCATCTAGTTCATTTTGGTGAACTAATGAGATAACGTTGCATTTTGCATTGAACATTCCGCCCACCAAGGACATTAGTGACGAAATGTCCTTCATAAAATTACCGCCCAAAGTGGCATATTGAATCAGATTTGCTCTTGGTGGACTGAACTTAAATTTTGTAACAAAATATAAGTAATTATGTACAAATTATTATACAAAATAATAAAAATAATTATATAGTATTATTACAATAACTACAAAATTAACAGTTCTATTCACTTACTGGAACACAAATAATTATAGAAAATAATAACAAATATAGTATTTTTTTCAATAACTACAAAATTAACAGTTCTATACACTTTCACAGTGGTAAGATAGCTTTGAGGTAGGTCTTTTGATCGTTGACAATTTTACTCGTTTTGTGACCACACGGGTAACATTACCACTACCATGGGTGCTTTTCTCCTATACGACCCATCAACCAACGACTAGGAGGCAGGTCGTCCTCCTATATTAAAACTATGTCACCAATGTTTGGCTCTGGTATTCGAGAGTTCCATCTGTACCGATTCATGTTGGAAAGGTACTCTTGAGACCAGCGACGCCAAAAGATTTGTCACATCCTTTAAATGAATTGCCATCTTGTCAATGAACTTACTATTGTACTCTAAATAATTTTATTGTTGACCTTAGGTACATCGATCAGTGATCATGTAGATAAATGAACATATACATTTCCCTTGTGGGATTGATGGCCTCGACCTTTAGTTGTCCTATTTTTTACGGGGCCTGCATAGTCTATTCCACAATGCAGGAATGCTCTAGCTGGTGTGCAGCGCACGGAAAGAAGAGATCCCATTAATGGTTTTTGTATATAATAATTTTGTTTACGTACTTTGGCATTTTGACAAACGCAGTACGCACGTAATAAATTTTCTACCATGCTGTTTGACAAGATTCTTCATTCCTATGATGCAGTACTTGTTTCTTAAATAGTTCACCATTAATTGGGCTCTTTCTTGTAGTGTTTTCTGCTGTGCATCTAAGATAAAGCGTCGTGAAATGAGACAAGTGAGGTAGTATTATGGGATGTTTGGTCTGTTCAGCTAGCTTCTGTAGTCTACCGCACACTCGCATAAAGCCGTTGTCATCAAGGTATGGATATAGTGATTTCAGTTTGTTAGTTTTAGATTGTAAACAACCTTTGGCCTATAACTGTACTCGTAAGTATTCTTCATTAAACTCTTGCAATTGTACTTTCTTAATGCAACATGTTAGAGCTTGATCTATTTCCATCTTGATTAAATAAGTTGACCGTTATAGATGACGTTTGTAAAATCGTCGACAATAAGCAATTAATCTAATCAGTCGTTGTAAACAAGGAAACCGTGGAATAATGTTGTTCAAAGACATTTTATTAAAATGTGATCTAACGGCTTCTTCCGGGTGAACTTTAATATGTTTTGACCACGTGTTTTGAAGTCAATGCTTTATCTCCACCTAAGCCAGTAATCGTACCTCTGACAGGATTCCTTTTGAGACGCAAGAGCTGTGCCGCAGCTTCTGTTATAAAGCATGCTTGAGAGCCTTGGTCCAACAAGGCTCTTACAACATGGTTTCCACCAGATTCAGACTCGGCACTCACTAGCGCAGTGGCTAGTAATACCTGTCCATTTCCGGGGACCTTCCGAATTGACAGACAAGAAACTATTGGGAGTGCACTAGCTGCTGGGCTAATACCCTCAACATTTTCTTTGACTGTTGTACTAGTCGCACTTCTGTTGTCCTCTGGGTGTAAAAGCGAGTGATGACGTCTCTTACAGATCCTCCATGTGGTAGGCTTCTTGCACTCGTACACGGAATGATTACTGCCTTAGCAATTAAAGCAGATTCAATTTTTGGCTACAAAATCTCGTCTTTGTGCACATTCCTGCTGGACAAATTTCTTGCAAAAGCACAATTTATGATTCTCGGAACAGAACTCACAACGCATACCGGAGAAATTAGCAGCATGAAAAACCTTGGGTTTCGTATAAAGACCACTGTTCTGTTGTACTGAAGGTTTCGGATCTACAAATTCTAGTGCCCGAAAACGACTTTCCATAAAACCCTTAAGTTAATCTAAAGTTGGCAATTCATTCGCATCGGATCCATTTGAGATATGAAATTGCCATTGTTTGCGCGTTTCTGAATCGAGTTTAAATGTTACTATATGGATAATCATAATGTCCCATGTGCTCACATCTACTTTAATATTTTTTAATGCACTCATACAGTCCATGGTGGCGTCCAGTAGCTCTTTTAAACCTGACGCGGATTCTACGCTCTTAAGTCTCTGACCGAACAACCGTTTTAAAATGCAATTCGCTAAGTATTTCTTATTGTTGTGGCGCTTCTCTAATAGAGACCAGCATTGACTGTAATCAGTTATTTGTGTATGTTTTATCAATTGCGCTGCCTCACCTGTTAAGTGAGACTTCAAATAATCTAACTTTTGCACATTTTCTAGGGAGTCATTATTATGAACTAAAGATACAAATAAATCGTGAAAAGTAGTCCATTCGGAATAGTGACCTGAAAAGGTCGGAATATAAATTTTAGGTAATCTTACTAATGAACTGCTCGGCTTATCTTTATCTTTCTTTGAACTAGACTCGTTCTCTGTTGACATAAATTCATTTAACGCAACTTTCATTACTGACTTATAGGACAAAATAATTTTCCTCAGTATTTTCGTAAACTTCTTTAGTAACATACCTTGTACCCTTTAAAATTCCCGGGTCCGATATTTCGTACAGTTTTGCATTATTTGATCTAAACAATAACCAATCTCTTTCTAAATTTTCTAATCTTGCTTCAATATACTCTTTAGATAATCTATCTTTTGGACTCTTCTTAAAATTTGCCAATCCTTTTATTATTGAATTTTGTAAATCGAATTGTACGTTTACAAGAGCTTCCATTTCGTTTGACTATTTATATTACTTCTACTCCAATAAAACTAATTATTTGTACTATATGTAGAAAGCTTGCAAATTTTCTAAGTCCAAAATAAATATGTTTTTTTTACAAGTGTTTTACACTCAAATAAACCGGTACAAAATTGGGCATAGATTCCTCGTTCCGTCGTTTTTTACAGAATTATTCTAAGTCTAAAATTAACATGCACAAATTTTTAAAGTTAATGTTAAGAGTTTACTAAGTTAAATGTCAATCACCAAACACAATTATTGAATTTATAAAATTTTTGAATCTGCATGAATTATGTTTAAATTTTGGTTGAAAGTTAATAATTAAATGTACTCACGATTTGCACTTCACTTTGATAGCTCATTAATTAATTTGACCTTATGTTTCCAACTTCCTGGTTTGTCCTGTTGTCCTTGGTTCCGCTTCTGCCAGTCCACAGTATGAAAAATGACCTCAAAAACGGACATCCCCTTTTTATTTCTTGATAAGGAACTGTAAACAATTTAAAATGCTCGAGTAAAACTCCCGAATGACAAATGTACATAGAATCAGAAATATGGCCATTTCATTTTATTTTCTATGGAAGTCAGAAAAAACATAGAAATAGCTATACATTGAAATAAACTTAACAATTCTTGCTTTTCTTTTTGGAATATTATAGTATTATAAATAAGCTTTATTATGGACCAATTATTATAATTTTAGCTCTACTAAGAAACGATTTCTCTAACTTTTACCTTATTTTCGTAATTATTTTTTTACTCTTATTTCTTAACATATTTGGATTTTATTTCCAAACGAAAATGTTTATTAGATACCTCCTAACATGCCATTAAAATATCCAATACTAATCACGTAGGAATCGACAGTTTTTTAAATCAAGGATTTAAAAAACTGACTTAGGGTTGACACCAACTCCAATAAATTGTGCTTTATTATTTTATCAATATTGGCGATTAAATTTATATGTTCTGGTCGATTTACGAATGCCTAGTTATGGATGTACTCTATATAAATAAAAAAAAGAAGTGTTACGAGAACATAATATTTAATTTTACTGCAAACATAAATTGAAAATTATTGTATTTTTATTTTTCTATAATGGTTCGGAGCATAATTCTTGGATCTGTAATGAGGACATTTTAACATTTTGTATAGATTTTTGTCCTGTGATAACTTCCGTCTCAAGGTTTTTTCTTATTGCAACCAAAACTAGAAAATACTCGCAATCATAATATATGTATATATATATATATATATATATATATATATATGTATTATTATCATTATTATTCCGATGAAGGGGATATGTGGTATAGGGAAGGGGTCCACCCTCGTTAGGTAAAAACTAAAACCCTATGCCTATACATAAATTCTGGAGGAACGGGGGTGAGGCACCATGGAGCCGTCAAAGACCCATGGTACCACTTCGCCTCAACAGGACTTTACCCGGCCTGTTCAGGGATGTCTGTCCGGGCTCCGACCGGCTGACTTAATGTTAGGAGGGCAAGAGGGCGCCAACCCTCTTGTTGGTACACGAGTGGCGTTTGAATCTGTGGATAGCACCACAGACGGTACTCTTCAACCTCCGAGAGTATCCGCAAGTACGCAAGGAGAAGCTGATAGTTTACCATCCAATTTTACTAGGCTAAAAGCCTACCAAATATTAATTGACCTCGCAAAAAAAACAAGAAAGAAAGTACGGCCATCAGACTTGTCTATATAAGATCGGACAGCTGCAGTTCTTGAAGCTCTTACTTTATCAACTGATTTAAACAATGAAAAAGACTTGAAAATCTTTTTAAGCAAGTTTACGTACAAATGTGAGAAATTATATAAGCAGTGCAAATATAATTTTCGTATTTTTACGAAAAAACATGAAAAGTAGCTTAATGCAGATTATGTTAAAGAGTTATTGGGTGAAAAAATACAAGATAGCCCTAATACTGACTCACTACCATATCCAATCCTTGAAACTGGTCGTAGATTTATTCGAAATTGTGACTCCCCTGAACCTGGACCTTGTTCCATTCGTGATCCTGATCTGAGACTTGAACTTGGTCCTAGCTCCACCATTAATTCTAGTCTCATACCTAAACCTAGTCCTCATTCCATTTGCGATCCTGACCCAACCCCTGAATCTGGCGCTAGTTCCATTCATGATCCTGATCTGAGATCTGAACTTGGTCCTAGATCCATTTTTGATTTTTATCTCATTCCTGAAACTGGCCCAAGTTCCACTCGCGATTCTGATACAAGCCCTGAACCAGTCCCTAGTTTAATTTGCCCTGAACTTGGCGAACCCTTACTCAGGTTTGAACTATTTGAACTAGCGCGCGCTTATATTACGCAGGATACACTATTATATACTATTGGGTCTATTTAAATAAGAACTCAGTATCTGTTCTGTGATTGGTTACATTTATTTTCCTTCAAATATATCGCATGACAAGTCGCGAATGACTTACCTGCGCGTTTTAGGGACAAGCAACGCCATCTAGTTCATTTTGGTGAACTAATGAGATAACGTTGCATTTTGCATTGAACATTCCGCCCACCAAGGACATTAGTGACGAAATGTCCTTCATAAAATTACCGCCCAAAGTGGCATATTGAATCAGATTTGCTCTTGGTGGACTGAACTTAAATTTTGTAACAAAATATAAGTAATTATGTACAAATTATTATACAAAATAATAAAAATAATTATATAGTATTATTACAATAACTACAAAATTAACAGTTCTATTCACTTACTGGAACACAAATAATTATAGAAAATAATAACAAATATAGTATTTTTTTCAATAACTACAAAATTAACAGTTCTATACACTTTCACAGTGGTAAGATAGCTTTGAGGTAGGTCTTTTGATCGTTGACAATTTTACTCGTTTTGTGACCACACGGGTAACATTACCACTACCATGGGTGCTTTTCTCCTATACGACCCATCAACCAACGACTAGGAGGCAGGTCGTCCTCCTATATTAAAACTATGTCACCAATGTTTGGCTCTGGTATTCGAGAGTTCCATCTGTACCGATTCATGTTGGAAAGGTACTCTTGAGACCAGCGACGCCAAAAGATTTGTCACATCCTTTAAATGAATTGCCATCTTGTCAATGAACTTACTATTGTACTCTAAATAATTTTATTGTTGACCTTAGGTACATCGATCAGTGATCATGTAGATAAATGAACATATACATTTCCCTTGTGGGATTGATGGCCTCGACCTTTAGTTGTCCTATTTTTTACGGGGCCTGCATAGTCTATTCCACAATGCAGGAATGCTCTAGCTGGTGTGCAGCGCACGGAAAGAAGAGATCCCATTAATGGTTTTTGTATATAATAATTTTGTTTACGTACTTTGGCATTTTGACAAACGCAGTACGCACGTAATAAATTTTCTACCATGCTGTTTGACAAGATTCTTCATTCCTATGATGCAGTACTTGTTTCTTAAATAGTTCACCATTAATTGGGCTCTTTCTTGTAGTGTTTTCTGCTGTGCATCTAAGATAAAGCGTCGTGAAATGAGACAAGTGAGGTAGTATTATGGGATGTTTGGTCTGTTCAGCTAGCTTCTGTAGTCTACCGCACACTCGCATAAAGCCGTTGTCATCAAGGTATGGATATAGTGATTTCAGTTTGTTAGTTTTAGATTGTAAACAACCTTTGGCCTATAACTGTACTCGTAAGTATTCTTCATTAAACTCTTGCAATTGTACTTTCTTAATGCAACATGTTAGAGCTTGATCTATTTCCATCTTGATTAAATAAGTTGACCGTTATAGATGACGTTTGTAAAATCGTCGACAATAAGCAATTAATCTAATCAGTCGTTGTAAACAAGGAAACCGTGGAATAATGTTGTTCAAAGACATTTTATTAAAATGTGATCTAACGGCTTCTTCCGGGTGAACTTTAATATGTTTTGACCACGTGTTTTGAAGTCAATGCTTTATCTCCACCTAAGCCAGTAATCGTACCTCTGACAGGATTCCTTTTGAGACGCAAGAGCTGTGCCGCAGCTTCTGTTATAAAGCATGCTTGAGAGCCTTGGTCCAACAAGGCTCTTACAACATGGTTTCCACCAGATTCAGACTCGGCACTCACTAGCGCAGTGGCTAGTAATACCTGTCCATTTCCGGGGACCTTCCGAATTGACAGACAAGAAACTATTGGGAGTGCACTAGCTGCTGGGCTAATACCCTCAACATTTTCTTTGACTGTTGTACTAGTCGCACTTCTGTTGTCCTCTGGGTGTAAAAGCGAGTGATGACGTCTCTTACAGATCCTCCATGTGGTAGGCTTCTTGCACTCGTACACGGAATGATTACTGCCTTAGCAATTAAAGCAGATTCAATTTTTGGCTACAAAATCTCGTCTTTGTGCACATTCCTGCTGGACAAATTTCTTGCAAAAGCACAATTTATGATTCTCGGAACAGAACTCACAACGCATACCGGAGAAATTAGCAGCATGAAAAACCTTGGGTTTCGTATAAAGACCACTGTTCTGTTGTACTGAAGGTTTCGGATCTACAAATTCTAGTGCCCGAAAACGACTTTCCATAAAACCCTTAAGTTAATCTAAAGTTGGCAATTCATTCGCATCGGATCCATTTGAGATATGAAATTGCCATTGTTTGCGCGTTTCTGAATCGAGTTTAAATGTTACTATATGGATAATCATAATGTCCCATGTGCTCACATCTACTTTAATATTTTTTAATGCACTCATACAGTCCATGGTGGCGTCCAGTAGCTCTTTTAAACCTGACGCGGATTCTACGCTCTTAAGTCTCTGACCGAACAACCGTTTTAAAATGCAATTCGCTAAGTATTTCTTATTGTTGTGGCGCTTCTCTAATAGAGACCAGCATTGACTGTAATCAGTTATTTGTGTATGTTTTATCAATTGCGCTGCCTCACCTGTTAAGTGAGACTTCAAATAATCTAACTTTTGCACATTTTCTAGGGAGTCATTATTATGAACTAAAGATACAAATAAATCGTGAAAAGTAGTCCATTCGGAATAGTGACCTGAAAAGGTCGGAATATAAATTTTAGGTAATCTTACTAATGAACTGCTCGGCTTATCTTTATCTTTCTTTGAACTAGACTCGTTCTCTGTTGACATAAATTCATTTAACGCAACTTTCATTACTGACTTATAGGACAAAATAATTTTCCTCAGTATTTTCGTAAACTTCTTTAGTAACATACCTTGTACCCTTTAAAATTCCCGGGTCCGATATTTCGTACAGTTTTGCATTATTTGATCTAAACAATAACCAATCTCTTTCTAAATTTTCTAATCTTGCTTCAATATACTCTTTAGATAATCTATCTTTTGGACTCTTCTTAAAATTTGCCAATCCTTTTATTATTGAATTTTGTAAATCGAATTGTACGTTTACAAGAGCTTCCATTTCGTTTGACTATTTATATTACTTCTACTCCAATAAAACTAATTATTTGTACTATATGTAGAAAGCTTGCAAATTTTCTAAGTCCAAAATAAATATGTTTTTTTTACAAGTGTTTTACACTCAAATAAACCGGTACAAAATTGGGCATAGATTCCTCGTTCCGTCGTTTTTTACAGAATTATTCTAAGTCTAAAATTAACATGCACAAATTTTTAAAGTTAATGTTAAGAGTTTACTAAGTTAAATGTCAATCACCAAACACAATTATTGAATTTATAAAATTTTTGAATCTGCATGAATTATGTTTAAATTTTGGTTGAAAGTTAATAATTAAATGTACTCACGATTTGCACTTCACTTTGATAGCTCATTAATTAATTTGACCTTATGTTTCCAACTTCCTGGTTTGTCCTGTTGTCCTTGGTTCCGCTTCTGCCAGTCCACAGTATGAAAAATGACCTCAAAAACGGACATCCCCTTTTTATTTCTTGATAAGGAACTGTAAACAATTTAAAATGCTCGAGTAAAACTCCCGAATGACAAATGTACATAGAATCAGAAATATGGCCATTTCATTTTATTTTCTATGGAAGTCAGAAAAAACATAGAAATAGCTATACATTGAAATAAACTTAACAATTCTTGCTTTTCTTTTTGGAATATTATAGTATTATAAATAAGCTTTATTATGGACCAATTATTATAATTTTAGCTCTACTAAGAAACGATTTCTCTAACTTTTACCTTATTTTCGTAATTATTTTTTTACTCTTATTTCTTAACATATTTGGATTTTATTTCCAAACGAAAATGTTTATTAGATACCTCCTAACATGCCATTAAAATATCCAATACTAATCACGTAGGAATCGACAGTTTTTTAAATCAAGGATTTAAAAAACTGACTTAGGGTTGACACCAACTCCAATAAATTGTGCTTTATTATTTTATCAATATTGGCGATTAAATTTATATGTTCTGGTCGATTTACGAATGCCTAGTTATGGATGTACTCTATATAAATAAAAAAAAGAAGTGTTACGAGAACATAATATTTAATTTTACTGCAAACATAAATTGAAAATTATTGTATTTTTATTTTTCTATAATGGTTCGGAGCATAATTCTTGGATCTGTAATGAGGACATTTTAACATTTTGTATAGATTTTTGTCCTGTGATAACTTCCGTCTCAAGGTTTTTTCTTATTGCAACCAAAACTAGAAAATACTCGCAATCATAATATATGTATATATATATATATATATATATATATATATATGTATTATTATCATTATTATTCCGATGAAGGGGATATGTGGTATAGGGAAGGGGTCCACCCTCGTTAGGTAAAAACTAAAACCCTATGCCTATACATAAATTCTGGAGGAACGGGGGTGAGGCACCATGGAGCCGTCAAAGACCCATGGTACCACTTCGCCTCAACAGGACTTTACCCGGCCTGTTCAGGGATGTCTGTCCGGGCTCCGACCGGCTGACTTAATGTTAGGAGGGCAAGAGGGCGCCAACCCTCTTGTTGGTACACGAGTGGCGTTTGAATCTGTGGATAGCACCACAGACGGTACTCTTCAACCTCCGAGAGTATCCGCAAGTACGCAAGGAGAAGCTGATAGTTTACCATCCAATTTTACTAGGCTAAAAGCCTACCAAATATTAATTGACCTCGCAAAAAAAACAAGAAAGAAAGTACGGCCATCAGACTTGTCTATATAAGATCGGACAGCTGCAGTTCTTGAAGCTCTTACTTTATCAACTGATTTAAACAATGAAAAAGACTTGAAAATCTTTTTAAGCAAGTTTACGTACAAATGTGAGAAATTATATAAGCAGTGCAAATATAATTTTCGTATTTTTACGAAAAAACATGAAAAGTAGCTTAATGCAGATTATGTTAAAGAGTTATTGGGTGAAAAAATACAAGATAGCCCTAATACTGACTCACTACCATATCCAATCCTTGAAACTGGTCGTAGATTTATTCGAAATTGTGACTCCCCTGAACCTGGACCTTGTTCCATTCGTGATCCTGATCTGAGACTTGAACTTGGTCCTAGCTCCACCATTAATTCTAGTCTCATACCTAAACCTAGTCCTCATTCCATTTGCGATCCTGACCCAACCCCTGAATCTGGCGCTAGTTCCATTCATGATCCTGATCTGAGATCTGAACTTGGTCCTAGATCCATTTTTGATTTTTATCTCATTCCTGAAACTGGCCCAAGTTCCACTCGCGATTCTGATACAAGCCCTGAACCAGTCCCTAGTTTAATTTGCCCTGAACTTGGTCCTAGTTTTTTACGCGGTCCTGTTCCAAATCTGAAACCTGGGCCTAGTTCTTTACGTGGTCCTGACCCAAATCCTGAACCTGGTCCTAGCTCTTCGTTATCACCTGTGGCTAAATATGAAGATCTCTGCCAAAGACAACAACGAAGATCTCGTAAACGTCTACAAAATTATTTGGAAAAATAACCTCCCAAAAAAGTTATAAGAGTTTTTGCAAACACAGTGGAAGTAGAAGGGCATAAACTTAAAAAAAGTACTACAAAAGACTTAGAATATGTATTTAATTCTTGTTTACAAAGCCCAACTAGACCAACCAAAGTAGCCACAAAACTTCGGATGAATCCAACACCTTATACCCCAGAAGAAGCTCTAGCTATATATATAGACAGAAAATTTTCAGTAGAGACATACAATTTTCTGCAACAAGATCTAAAGGCACAGGGATATAACGCCTTCCCATCATATACTCAACTTCGGGAAGCAAAAAAACAATGTTACCAGGCTGACTCAATTAATGTGTCTGAAAGGGAAGCGTCCATACCACTTTTTAGCTTACTTTCCCATACTTTCAAAAGAATAGTTCAGTCATGTGATACAACCTTCTTGCAGTACTGCAATCAAAAGATAATTAACAGATTAAACTGTGTGTTTGAAGGGTCTTGGGGGTTTGATGGTAGCTCAGGTCAATATCTGTATAAACATAACTTTTCCCAAGGCCAAGAAGACGACAGTAGCCTTTTTGCTACAACATTTATTCCATTACGAATTAAAACAAAATCCGGTCAAGTGTTGTGTTGTTAAATCCAACCCCACAATCCTACAGGTACTGTCGTCCTATACATATCCAATACAGGAAAGAAACTAAAGATTTAATTATCGCAGAAAAAAAGTGGGTTGAAGATCAAATTGAAGAGCTTCGAACATGCGTTACAGAGATTTCCAATGGGCAAACAATAGCAGCAAAAATTCAAATTTATTTGACTATAATTGATGGGAAAGTGCTAAATATTATAACAAATACTATGACACAACTTCCATGCCCTTTCTGTAAAGCAACTTCAAGTCAGTTTAATAATTTAGACTTGGTGTTTGCCAAAGCTACTGACGAATCACTTCTTAAATATGGACTAAGTCCATTGCATGCCTGGATCCGTGTATTGGAATTTTTATTGTACTTGGCGTACAAGAATCCAGTAAAGAAATGGAGTGTGTCTCAAAATTCACCAGAAGCGCTCATAGCCGACGAAACAAAAAAGAATATTCAGCAAGAGATAAGGGTGAAACTGGGGCTTCTAGTGGATGTTGTTCGACCAAATTCCGGAACTACCAATGACGGCAATACTGCCAGGACTGCTCTATCTGATAAAAATCGTGGAGTGTTCGCCGAAATATTGGGACTTCAGCAATGGTTACTTGATGACCTGCATACAATATTAGTTGTATTATCTAGTGGATTGCCTGTAGATGCTGACAAATTTGGCAATTTTTGCAAATCCCTGGCAGCTAAATATGTCAATGAATATCAGTGGTACCCGATGACTGTGACACTCCACATAATATAAGTACACAGAAAAGACATAATTGAAAATTCGGCACTACCCGTAGGCTTACTTTCAGAACAAGCTGGTGAAGATAGAAATAAGTTTTGGAGGTATGACCGCGAACATCATACACGAAAGTTGGACCGCGAAAGGACTATGTTAGATTTATTTAACAGGGCACTTGAGTCCTCTGACCCATTTATCTCTAACATCAGACTCCAACAAAGGCTAAAAAAGCTTAAACGCAAGCCTATCCCAGTCCAGGTTTTAGAACTTTTAAAACCATATGATGCTCCAACAGAAAAGGAAGAGTTAAGTGATGAAAATATTAGCCTCGTAGAGTACAATGATGACGAAATTTCAATATCAGAAATTGTTGACTTCCGTGAGACTGAGTAATGTTTTCAAGCCGAATCCGATTTCAGCTTTTTCTTTACCATCTACACTAATATTATAAAGGAAAGATTTGATTGTTTGTTTGTTTGTAATAGATTAACTAAAAAAATACAGTCCCGATTTTAAAAATTCTTTCACATGAAGAAAGCTAAATTATCCGCGAGTAACACTAGAAGGATTTAACTTTTCAAAAAATTAGTTTTCCCTTGGAAAATTGCAATAATGAAACCCGAGCTATTAAATTTTGCAAAAATTTCGATTACTTTGTATCACAAAAAAAAGAGTATATAAATACTACGTAAGATCACAAACTAAGAAAGAAATACGGGTCTTTGTATAAGGAACGTTGCCTTGGAAACAAAATCACAGAACATCTAATAATCATTGACGTAGGAAATGCTCTATTCTAATAATACACGAAACAGTAACCGTAATTCAACCTCCTTGCGTTTAACAGAATAATACTATAGACGAAATGGTACGTGATTATAAAACCTATAAACATAAACATTTTGTGTAAGAAATTGTTTTTGTTCTATTTGTCCAAATAAGGTACTTTATTTGGACAAATAGATATACGAGTATCTATGTCTACCCGTGCGAAGCCGGGGCGGGTCGCTAGTTATTTATATAACAAGAATACCCCAATACTAATGTGTAATTTATTATATCATCATCATCATGTCAGCCTTTAGAAGTCCACTGCTGAACATAGGCCTCCTCCAAAGAGCGCCATGACGAGCGATCTTGTGCCACCTCCATCCACCGACTTCCTGCGATGGCTACAATGTCGTCGGTCCATCGTGTGGGGGTTCTCCCCACACTTTGCTTGCTTGTTTGTGGTCACCATTCGAGATTATATATCCTTATATAAAACCTTTTCAGAAAAAAAGAGTTTGTCATATCAAAAAATACATTAAATCAGTCAATTAGTTTTGAGATAATCGTACAAACAACTGGATCTTGGATCTTAGAAACTTATTTTTATCTGGCATCTATTTTGGCGGTATAGGTGGACAAAGAAACTCCCATACATACATACATACATACATACAAACATACATGAATCTTATGAACATTGTGCTTTTTTGGACAGTTGTATTTATTATAATCAGTAATCGGAATAGGTAGAATGATTTTTCGTACTTACATCATGATGTCAAAACATGGACATTCCTTTTTTCCCGGAAAGTTCCGATGTTTAAGGGATAGAGTTTAATATTATTAAAACTAGTATTATGTATAAAAGTAGTGATTTAGTAACTACTACATCTGAAATTTAAAGTAAGCGATTATTAAACGTTTTCAATTGATTTTTATTTATCAGTCGAAAAAAAATAATGTTAGGTTTCCATTTGCGCCCCATGAGTTTCCATGAAATTCATCCTATTAAGTTGAAGCTCTGGTGAATTGCTGTGTAAATTAAAAAAAATAAAATTTTTTGTGTGTAAATTTATAATATTTTCTACGCACTTTATAGCAGGAAAACACGTTTCCCGCAAATAAATACTTTAATGTTAACTTGTGAATTGTGAAACTGTCAAAAAAACCTGTAATAACAGAAAGATTCCAAGTCTATCTTGACAGTAGAGGTAAAAATGTATTAAAAAACAGTACAGGTAAAAATCAAAATCGTTTATTGTTAATACAGCAAAGAAAGAAATGCACTCTATGAACCGAAGTAAGCGAGGGAGAGCTACCTATGATGTGAGCGCGCGCGCATTTTTCTGACAAACAGTAAATGAGTCATCCAGGATACTACTAATCTGATCCCGTTTATACTTTTGTTCGGCTTTTACTTGAAGTCTTTGAACTCCTCAGTTTTCCTCAGTGAATGCCGGTCACTTATGCCACTCCCTGGGCGTTGTAAGTGTTAAGAAAAATAAAAAAACCTCACCTTATTTATTAACGTAATAATTTTGAAATACCGGAAAAACAAAACTGAATAATTTTTAAATGTCGGAATTTCGGAGGCATGTCCATACTAGCATGTACATTTGAGATCATTGACCCTAAATCATTCTGACTATAATACACAAAAATAAAAATAAACTATAAAAAAATGTGACACCCCTAAAACCAGAGAAATCCGGAAAAAACTTTAGAAGCGTATTACTCTGAGATCCTATCAGATTCAGATTTGATTATTTTTTTACAAATTAGTGTAGTTTTGCAGAATATGCCAACGCAAATATAAAATCCAAATATAGCAAGATAAAAGTAAAGTAAAAAAAAAAAAAAATTGCATTAATTCCAAATATCTTTCTTTTTATTGGAGCAATAATGATATTGTTTTGTCTAATAAATTATCAAAATAAACTCATATGCAATGACAAATATAGTAAAAAGTTATTTAAAATATATTATATCAAACAATAAAGTTTTTTTTAAGAAATACCTATAGTCAACATAAATCTGATTCTATGTACATCTGACCTTCGGGAGTTTTACTCATACATTTCAAATAGTTTACAGTATCTATTAAATAAATAAAAACGGGATGTCCGTTTTTAAGGTCTTTTTTCATACTGTGCGGTCCCACAGCTTGCCAACCGCTGCTCCAGTCGGTCCTACAGCTTGCCAACCGCAGCTCAAGTTGGACCCACAGCTTGCCAACAGCAGCGAAGGTCGGTCCCGCAGGTTGCCAGCCACAGCTTCAAGCGCCGTAGTATCCGTACTGAGATAGTTGCAGCGATCCACTGCTAGTACGGATACGGGAGGGAAGTCCCTAACAGCACAGAACTATAACTGTACTGTCCTAAAACTGCAGGATTGTCCTTAGCCAACATCCAGGCTCGGTGGACCAAATGTAAAGGCGAACCCTTACTCAGGTTTGAACTATTTGAACTAGCGCGCCCTTATATTACGCAGGATACTATTGGGTCTATTTAAATAAGAACTCAGTTTCTGTTCTGTGATTGGTTGCATTTATTTTCCTTCAAATATATCGCATGACAAGTCGCGAATGACTTACCTGCGCGTTTTAGGGACAAGCAACGCCATCTAGTTCATTTTGGTGAACTAATGAGATAACGTTGCATTTTGCATTGAACAGTACCATAATGTGCTATTCCAGGACCAATATACCATTATTTGAACAAAATTTCTTCAGCCGTCATTAATACTTTATCAATTGCTCGGCTTCTAACTCACCGGATTGAGATACCAATTACATCAGATTTAAATGAAACCCTAAGCTATCTAACAATGAAAACCGCATTTTAATCGGTCCAGTAGTTTTTATGTGATGCGTGAACAAACAAACATAAAGAAAAACAGAAAGAAAGACACGATTAAGAAAAAAAAAATTGTCAATACCTTTTTTAAGCACCCATGAGCATTTTTTCATTTAATTCATTGAGTAGTTTGGGTGCGATGCGCGGTCAAGAAACGGACAAACAGACAGACAAAATTAAAAAGTAAAACAGTTTGGCTTCAGTAACGAATATAGAGAACCACCCAAAAATATTTTTTATTACATAAATATTAACATAATTTTTGAACCCATATCCCGCAGAAACCCTTTACTTATTCGGGATAAAACGTGTCCTCAATTTTAACCCATCATATAAATTAAGACGGTGCCAAGTTGCATCAAAACCCGTCCATTACTTTCAGCGTGGTACGTGTTCTTTTAAATAAGTTTCAACCCCTAAATAATACCCCATACATTTTTCGATAGTAAAGTATCCTATGTCTTACCTCGTAGTACGAACTCAAATCATACCAAGTTTATTTTGAATTCACCTGTAGTTCCGGCGGCATGATGCGCGGCTAAGATAAAGACTGACAGACCTACAGACAAAAATGAAAAAACATACAGTTTAAGCTTCATAATCGAATATAGACTAACTTCCAAAAAAAACACTATATCTTTAATGTACACAATTTGGACCCATCCCACAGGAACCCTTTATTTTTTCGGGACAAAATGTATTTATAATTTTCACCTATCTTATAAACTATGTCTGTGCCAAGTTGCATCAACATCCGTCCAATAGTTTCAGCGTGCTAAGTGGTCTTTTAAATAATTTTCCTCTCCTATCCTGCAGGAACACTTCATTTTATCGGGATGAAAAGTAGCCTATGTCCTACCTCGTAGTATGAACTCAAATCATACCAAATTTCATTTGAATTCATTGAGTATTTTTGGCGTGATGCACTTCTAAGGTACAGACAGACAGACGGACAGACAGACAGAAAGACAAATATTAAAAAATACAGTTTTGGCTTTAGTATTGAATATAGAACGGTCCCCAAAAAAAAAACAATATATCTTTAATTTACAGAATTTGGGACATTATCCTGCAGGAACTCTTTATTTTTTCGGGATAAAAAGTATCCTTAATTTTAATCCATCATATAAACTATGACTGTGCCAAGTTGCATCAAAATCCGTCCAGTAGTTTCAGAGTGGTAAGTGTTTTTTGAAATAACTTTCCAACCCCAATCCTGCGGGAGCAATTTCATTTTTCGGGATGAAAAGTAGCCTATGTCCTACCTCGTAGTATGAACTCAAATCATACTAAGTTTCATTTAAATTCATTCAGTAGTTCATTCATTCGGCGTGATGCCTAGCCAAGATACAGACAGACAGACAGACAGACAGACAGACAAAAATGAAAACAAATACAGTTTTGGCTTCAGTATCGAATCTAGAGTAAGGTTCAAAAAAAAATATTTAAAATATCTTCAATGTACAGAACTAGACCCGTTACAGTTTTATTATAAGTATAGATAGATATCTATATACTATATATATATATATACATACATACATACATACATACAGATCAACCTATTTCCGTTTGATATCAAATTACTCTGCACATATGTAATAAAAAAGGAAAGTAGGCAATTCAACAGACAACTTCCATTCGCAAGGACTTGAGAGCTGGAGGTCATGCTGAGGTAAAGCGCTAAAGGTAGTGTATGAGCCGAATTCGAAAAGTTTACAAATTTGAATTTAGCGGTACGCTTGGTTGCAGTGAATGAAATGCTTGCGTGTTTTAAGGTCAATCAGCGCTATCTAGTTAAGTTGGAGGCAGAACTTTGATTTTGTTCGTATAAGTTACGTATATTCAGAATAGGTTGATCTGTATGTATATATATAGTATATAGATATGTGCAGAGTAATTTGATATCAACCGGACAGTAGGCAATTCAACAGACAACTTCCAGTCGCAAGGTCAATCAGCGCCATCTAGTTAAATTGGAGGCAGAACTTTGATTTGTTTGGTTTATGCGCTGGAGTTGTTGATGCTGGTAAATTATGTAGTATTACAACCTTAATTATCTTCTTTGTACAGTCTTTTTTGTTCTTATTGCTTTATTATAAGTACAGATACTACGCTCTAGTGTAGAGGTCCTACAATAAAAAGACTTGTTAAGGAAGTAGGATACTCTATTGTGCTATACTCGTACTCTAATATCTAAGAACCATCTCGATTACCTCAGCTTTCAATCATAAAAAAACCGCACTTAAATCGGACCATTCGTTTGGAAGCTACGATTCTCACCCCCTTTTCTCACCTCCTCCCTCTCCTCATATAGCTAAGAACCATCTCAATCACATTTGCTTTCAACAAAAAAAAAAACGAAAAAACACACACACACACACACAAACCCTAAACTTATAACACCCGTATCTTTGTTCGGGGGTTAAAAAATGTAAAAATAACGCATAAGATATGTAAATGCTTTTAATTATGGAGCAAAAAAAAACTAGAAGCGCGTGGTGTCGATCCACGGACGTCTGGATTACAATTCCATGCATGTTACCGCTTGGCCACTTGTTACGTGAAGCAAATAACGAAATTTGGTACCGTTCTTTAAACGGATGTTTATTACTATAATTTAAAATAAAGTTTGGACCCTTATCCCTTAAAAAAAACTTTATTTTTGGGGAGTTAAAGTATTCTAAATTTTAACAGATAATATAAACTTTGACTATGCCTAGTTACATCAAAATCCGTCCAGTAGTTTCAGCGTGATACGTGTTCTTTTAAATAACTTTCAACCCATATCCTGCGGGAACCTTTATTTATTTATTTTTTTGGGATAAAAAGTATTCTAAATGTTAATCCATAACATCAGCTATGATTGAGCCAAGTTGTATCAAAATGTGTCTGGTAGTTTCAGCGTGATGCGTGTTCAAAGAGATAGACAGACAGACAAAAAATAAAAAACAACCTTTTTGCACTCCATATCGATTTTGAAGTTTATCTCAATTAAAATTTTCAAACAATATTTAATGTACAGATTTAGCGCAGTTACAGTTTTATTATAGTATAGATGGTATAAATAAGCTATCGATGCACCTCTGTGTCCAGAAGAGCATCGAGCTATATGCTGTATGGCACTTTTGCTTTCAGACAAATTAATAGCCTTTTTGAGTCCTGCACTGATAACATATGACAGCGCCTCCGAGATTGCAAAGAGCTCCACAAACATAATGGAGTAATTGGAGATATTCACACATTTAAAACTTTCCCTCACATTGTGACTGGGATCCACAACCATCTTTCGTTTGGGATCCATCAGTATTAATTTTGTGCCAACCATCATATTTATTGCCTAACATATGAAGAGTGTTATGTATTAAAATTTTATTATCATATTAATTTTTCAGTTTTATTATATTATCAATCTTAACTTGAATAAATTCCATATTTATGTTTGATACCTAAGTATTTAAATTAAACATATTTATTGGATTACTAGTATTGACTTTTTTAGTTTTGGTGTCATTATATACAAGTGTCAGTAAGGGTTTTTTTTTCTCAGTTTTTTAATAGTATGTTAAAGTTAAGTTTGATAGGTCCCTTAATTTATGTATAGTCACATTATTTTTCAAACATTGCGACTTGAGACAGTATCTTGTGGCTAGGTATTTTCGCCGCAAATAAAGTGGGGGGTAGACATAATTCATACTCCATAACGTGAATAGGAGTGCTTTTAATAAACCCTCCTACTACACGTAATGCAGCACTTTGAACTCTGTCTAACTTTAACAAATTGGTTTTTGCTGCATTGTCATAAACAAAACATGAGTAATCTATCCTACTTCTAATTAAAGAAATGTAAACTCTTCGAAGATGTTTTGGGTGAACTCCCCACGACGAGCCTGCTAAAATTTTTAAAATATTAAGTAACTTCATTGACTTCGCATGAATTTCGTTGATATGCCTATTCCATTTCAGTGACCTATCCATCCAGACCCCTAAATATCTAACGCAGTCTACGACTGGAATACTATCTCCATTTATAGTCACATTCACTTGATCTTTTCGTCGTCCTCTACTAAATAGACATAGATGAGTTTTTGAAAAGGAGATGGTTAATCCGATTTGTCCTAATAGTTCAGAACCAGAATACCGTCCTGAATATCTAACGCACTATTTATACACTATATATATTTATATAAAGTCATCGGCATATTGTAATGAACGTAGTTATCAACTGCTTTACATATCTTTGATGTTACTATATTAAATAGGAGAGGAGAGATTGGGTCTCCTTGAGCTAGCCCTTTACCAGTCCATCTCGTTAGAGAACTATCTTCACCATCTTCTTTAATTTGTAGACATCTCATTTTCAAAAATTCAAAAAGATATTTGCATACTTTAGCTCCAACTTTTAATTCGTCTAACATGATATCTAGTTGATCCACCAGCACATTATTGTACGCACTTCCTTCTACAGGAAGGAAGTGCGTAATCATGCTATATGTGATACAATCTTCACCTGGTGCAGTTTCCTTCTTTTTTAAGCAGTTTTTGAACTCTTGTGGGGTAAACTCACTCTCTAACTGAGAACTGAATACTGGTGGAGAAGGTTCTACGAAATCAGAAGCTAAATCTCGCAATAATTGTACTTTTTTATAATCTTGCGCACGAACTCGATTTTTCCTCACACCTTTTATCCATCTCATTTTTTGCCACATTTCAGAGGAGTTTGTTGTCTCATTTATCAAGCCACAGAAGTTCTGCCAACTTCTAGACACTGCTTGTCTTATATGCTTTTGAGCATCTGCTACACTCTTAATCAGAATATCAAAATTATTTGGCGTTGGTTTTTTCCTGTTTTTTTTTAAGGCCAAGCGGCGTTTAGCTTCTGAATGCGATAAAGCTGGACACCAATAAGGTTTAGGTATGAACGATAGTGATGGATTCATATTAATTTTCAAAAATGGTATATTGTGGTCACCTGCGTGATTCAACTTTTCAGAAAAGAAATTATACATTGACTGAACATCGCCCTCATTTTAATGTGCACAGATTATCTGAAAAACTTTTTTGACATGTATCATGATACGATTTCCAATCGGCATGTTTGTAGTTGCGACGTTTCATGATTCATGGTACATCTGAATATTCTAATCGAAATTTAATGAAAAGATGATCACTACCCAAACTTTCTTTTGTAACAAACCATCTAAAAGGGACCGCTAAATCTGAAGACACAAAAGTTATATCTGGTGTGCTTTTTTGTAACTAACCGTTAACCCATTTAACCCTAGTTACTTCTCCGCTATTTAAAGTAACAAAATTGTGATCTAAAATAGTGTCAAATAGTTGAATACCCCTAGCATTCACTCTATTGGACCAATTTGAATGATGGCCGTTAAAATCGCCTGCTATTATAGTTTTTTCATAGAATTTTGAAAAAACATCATCCCAATCACCTTGTGACGTACTGACAGACGGTGAACAATAGACTGATGCTATACATTTTACATATTTACAAATGAAAATTTGTACACAAACTATTTCAACTCCCGAATTTCTTACAGTAACAGGGTGCAATTGTGTTATAATTGATTTATGCACTATGATTGCCACTCCATCATGATCATCGTCCCTGTCAACTCTATAGATATCATAGCCATTAAGTTTTAACATTTTATCAGAGGTTAACCAAGTTTCGCTAATCAAACATATATTTATCTTTTCCTGGTTTGACAATAATTCTAATTAGTTTTTTTTAGGTATTAGACTTTGAGAATTCCACTGCCCAATACATACATTTTGAGCAACAGAACCCCAAAGCCCGAAGCAGCACAGTTTCTCATGTTACTGTTGTTATCCATCATGAAAAATATTGATTAGTTTCCTAATACCATCTCAATTGCTTACATACCCAATCAAGAACTTTTTAACTTCTGCTAAAAGATATTTTAACACTGACGCAAGTTTTTCTTCGAAAATTATTTCTGAAAAAAATATATTTTGTAAGTTATCTATTACATCTTCAAATTTATTTCTTCCTTTCTTCTTTCTTTTTATCTTTTCTCTTCAGGCTTGGCTGGTAATCATTATTCTTCGGTGTTTCAAGCTCTTTGTGTTGTTTATTATTTTTGGTTATCTCGGAGAAAAGTATTTTCTCTTTATTATTATTTCCTTTTTCCCGTGTTTTTCTTTTATTTATTATTTCTTCTTACTTTTGTTTTGGTTTAACGTTGTTTCTGTGTTTCTTTGTTCTTCCACACCGCTTTCAGAATCATAACTTTGCTCATCTTCCTGACTTTCACACTCTACCGTTTGAGTTTTCATTGTATATTAAAGCTCCGGTAATAACTGGTGAAAAATCACAATTGCTTCTTCTTTCGGGCAAGATTCTGTTACTTTCTGTTTTTTTTTAAGCATTTTTTTTTAAATTTTCTTTTTTACTTTGTTTTTTTAAGTATGCGGATAACGCTACTTTGTTTGTGCAGTTTTCCTTGCACATAATATGTCTAATTTGTTTTTCTTTGAAAAATATAGGACAAGTTTTATTGAACGATATGTGGTTCCCTTTACAGTTTGTGCATCTATATTCAGTTGTTTCACAATTCTCATGCTCACCGCTGCACTTGGAACAAACTTTCCCCTGGCCAAATGGCCATACCGCCAACACACTGAACACTGAGTGACTGGGAATGTATATGGCTCGACTTTGAAACGGCATTCATCCCCATACACATAAGGAGGTAACGTGGCACTATTGAAGCAAAAACGTACCGTCTCACTGGTGCTCCAGTTGCCGGGCTCAATTAGGCGTTTTAGTCTTTTTACAGAGACTATTTCCGACTCACACGTGATTAGCGTATTTAGCTAATTCTTTATCATTAATTTCTAGCTCAATGTATTTCACCACACCATAGGTCATAATAACTTCATTTGTGAGCCGACATCTGTATCCCATATCTTTAAACTTACTATTGCATAATAGCTTCTCAGCATCTGCCTTGGACTCAAATTTTATTACAACTTTATATGTATGCAGTATGTATGTGTGTAATATTTGATATATTTTCGGCTTTGAGCAACTTGGCCAGCCCAATTTGTTTAGGCACACCTCAATTGAACTTAAATCTTCAACACTTCTATCTCTTCTGCTTTGAATATCACAATAACCGTTATTTGTTTTTTAGTCAGTCAAAACACGGGTAGAATCGTGTAAAAATAAAGAGAACCCCTTAGCTACCCGTGCGAAGCTGGGGCGAGTCGCTAGTCAGGTTTTCTACGGCGACAATGAAACAAAGAAATTGTGCGTTTCAGCGGACACGCCGTACTTCGGCGGTTCGTTCCGCGTGCGGCTGGCACTGGGGCGCGAGTTCCCGGCGGCGCCGCCGCGCGCCTACTTCCTCACCAAGCTGTTCCACCCCAACGTGGCGGCCGACTCGGGCGAGGTGTGCGTTAACACGCTGAAGCGCGACTGGCGGCCTGAGCTGGGGCTCGAGCACGTGCTGCTGGCGCTCAAGTGCCTACTCATAGCACCCAACGCTGAATCGGCGCTCAACGCGGAGGCGGCGGCGCTGCTGCGCGACAAGTACGATGACTACTTTGCGCGCGCCAAGCTGCTCACCGACATCCACGCGCGCCCGCTGTGCCCCGCAGTTGAGGTGAGTGTCGCCCTTACAAGCGTCTGCTCATTGCGCCCAACGCCGAGTCGGTGCTCAACGCGGAGGCGGCGGCGCTGTGCGCGACAAGTACGACGACTACTTCGCGCTCGCCAAGCTGCTCACTGACATCCACGCGCGCCCTCTCCGCCCCGCAGTAGAGGTGAGTGTCACCCTTATTAGAAGTGCCTGCTCATCGCGCCTAACGCCGAGTCGGCGCTCAACGCGGAGGCGGTGGCGCTTTGCACGACAAGTACGATGACTACATCGCGCGCGCCAAGCTGCTCACCGATATCCACGCGCGCCCGCTCCGCCCCGCGCGCGCCCCCGCTTTTTTAATTACTCGCTGTAAGAAACGGTTACCATGGAAACGAAATAACAAGTATGTTAAATATCATCAAGAGCATTAGTGCTGTACCTACTTTTGCATTGGTTTTTAATATCCTAGAAGAACATGGATGCCTTTTTCGCGATAAACTGTAGTCCGTGCGGACGAAGTCGCGGGCGGGAAAGCTAGTTCATTAATATAATTAGCTCAAATTAATAAAATTAGGTAAACTAAGTAAGCTTTGAGTTTGAAAATGAAATTTCCCTTTAATGTGCCGACTCAGTTGGATCTCACACATGACGGCCGGTTGGTCTAGGTATCATTTGTGTGATGAGCAGAAATGTTTGTTTCCGAGTCATGGATGTGATATTCGTATTTATTTATTTATGTATGTTTATCCGTTGTCTAGTGCCCATATTACAGGGTATCCTAGTTTGGGGCTAGGTTATTGGTGTGGAATTGTCCCAAATATATTTATTTATTTTTGTAAAAAGAGAAGAACTAAATTTTTGGCTTAGTGGGTTATAGAGACAAGCCTAAAGAAACTGTTGGAAATACCTATCAATATCTAGGTCGACTTTCTCTATAAGTCCTATAACCCTGTTTTACGAGATTTACTTTCACATTGTTTTAAACCTAAGCATTGATAATTAATTAATGCCGTTAGGTAACTAATAATAAAAGTCGGCCTGTCATGTTGTCGCCAGTCCCGCCCTGCTCTACGACTCTGTCTCTCTGCCGCAGGAGGAAGGCGGGTCGGGCCCGTGCGCCAAGCGCGAGCGGCGCGGCGCGGCGCCGCGCGCCCCTTCCGCGCCCGGCGGCGCCGCGCCGCGCGACAAGGACCGCCGCCGCATCTTGAAGCGGTTATGAGCGCCGCAGCCGACGGACCCTCCTTGGACGCTATTTTTGTATCGATGTGTGTAAATAATGGTGTGCATCTCTATTATATTAGCGTTCGTAAGATACGTAGTTACGTAGACGGTTTTCGTCGCTCTCTCAGTCTGATAGTGAATCTGTAGACGCGGCGCGCGGCGAGGGTCGCGGCGCCTGTCGGACGAGTACGTTGGTAATTATGATTGTAACGCGTCGCTTCAAATTAGAATAAAATGATGTATGTAGTTCTGGAATGTGTGTTATTGATCGATAGAGTTCAGGTAGGTTGCGACCCGTTCCGGTGTGAGATCATTTGTCCCGTGCCATCAAATCGCCAAATTATGATTTCCTCCTTGTTTATAAAAAGTAATATAATGCCCACTAACTGACCGAGCGAGCGCGAATCGCGAGCGAAGCGTCTCCGTTTCAGCTTGGGTAAATAAAAAGCTTTCGTATGTCAGGCGGATGTCCGATTGTACGGCTGTTCAGCTGTTAATTTATTTACTAAAATCTTTCTTATATTTATATCATAACGCCTTGCATTCCTCCTAGTACCGCGCAACCATCTCACTCTAGCCAGTGCGCGCTGCATCGTGCCGCCTTCTCGCACACTATAAATATACAGGCGCACTGGTTTCTCGAGGTCAGTCTACTGCTGCACTCGCCTTCAACGCATGCGCAGCACTGTCTGGGCGCAACGAATCTTTTTTTTTTAAATAAGTAAAACTAACATTAACCAAGGTGCTCCATCAATCCCCCAATCCCCAACCTAGTAAGTAAAGGGCTGATTCCACTGGTAAAACCTAAAAGTGAGCATTAAGTGCATTTTGAGGAGCTATTCTGCTATCAATTACGTCTATGGCGTCCCGTCACAAATAAGAAATATTGCCAACCCGATCTTTGATTCGATACGTCGCGTCTTGCCAGCGCCGAGTGCGTCTCGTGCTGAACCGTACACCGCTATTTTTGCAGTCTGGTAATAAAACAAGAAGTTAAATAATAATAATAACATGTAATATAACAAAACGTTTTTAGTACTTAAATAACAGTATGTAGATCGTGGCCACTAAACTCAAAATACATCTCGCTTTAGACTAGTTTAGAGCCAGAGGAGAGCACTCGTCATAGAAAAGAAGTTCATAAAGCACTTAATCAATAAAAACCACTTACGACTAATTAATTAAAGTTGTTAACTGTGCTGTTTAACAAAGCATAAAGCGCACGGAGCCGAGCTGTGCCGATAGCCGCAGTCGGCACCGCTCGCCGCTAGACCCGACGGCCCAGCTCGGCGAGATCGAGTCGCCAACACGGTATTTCACGAACTGCTCACGGCTTGTCTGCGAGTGGCACGTCCTCGGGGCGGGCGGGGCGCGCGGGCGGCGCACGCAGCACGAGCCGGTGCAGCAGCGCCGCCAGTGCCGCGCCGCCCAGCGGGCCCACCCAGTACACCTGGAAAGCGAACGACAAGCTGTAGCTCGTGCGAGGAGCCGCGGCTGCAGCGCGGAGTGCTCACTCACCCATTGGTGCTCCCAGTGGTTGTGCAGCAGTGCAGGCGCGAAGCTCCGCGCGGGGTTGATGCTGGCGCCGGTGGCCGCGCCCTGCAACGTGTGCACAGTGTCAGTCAGAACGACGTGAAAAGGGGTTCGGGTCCGGGCGATCCAAATAATTGAACGATGAAAATATTGAGATGCGATCGTGCTGTACATGTCCATGTGTGATCGTGTCCACGCTTACCAGACCTTATCTAAATTGAAATAACGTAAACTAAAAAGTTATGGCCAACAGACCTTATCTACCTATTTTACTTCGTACACTATATATGAAATTCTACGAGTACTATTTATTCTCTGACTGCTCAGAATGATACAATATAGAAAAAGAACATACACATCTTTTTGCCATGCTGGTATTGCTGCCGGACTGGTATATGGAAACTTGGATAGAGGTATATTTTTATTGTTCATTTTTTTAAATTCAGCATCTAATTATCGAATTAAGGATACCAAGTATCCCAGTTTTTAATTCACACCCAAAAAAAAACTAACCAATAGTGAAAATTGCATCGCAATCGATCTAGTAGTTTTTACTTGATGCGCGAACAAACTACATACAGACCTTCAGTAGCGACCCGACATGGCCGTCGCTCCCGCTTTCGTCTTCTAACCAATCACGGCCATGTGGGGTCGCCACTGAAGGTTGTTGACAGAAATCTATCTGTGTTGCAATATCGTTATGTGGAGGTATATTTTCAAAATACGCCGCGCAAAATCTTCCTATACCCGATCTCAGCTCGGCCAGTGACGTCATAAATGTTCGAATGTGTACCTTTACGGTACACTTTAGTTAGTGCATGACGGAAGAACCCGTGGTTGCGCGGACGACCACACAGCTGTGACAGTTCTGCTAATACAACATGTAAAAGAGTAAGCAGTTTGGTTACCAATACAATTAGTCGCAAGAGTGCGCTTTTTATGAGGGATTCTTAATGCAACATGCATTTAAGTAAAAATAACAAATTTAAAAAGTCAAAAAATATTACAAAGTAAATTGACAGAATTGTATTCTGTTTTTGAGTTTTTTTCTAAATAATCCGAAGTAGATTTACTGTGACTGTGATGATTTAAAACATTGGCATCGTCGAGCTTTGGTATTTCGTGATTTTCGCGCATAATGGCTTAATGAGAATTTGGCATTAATCGTACCATTCTACGTTTTTGGTATATTGCTTCGAAATGGTTATAATAACTCAAAATTGGTTCCCTGTTGTATTATGCACATGGGGGTTAAAATCATCGCAAAATAGTCACCCCCTATCACCTCCTAACAGGAATACGTAGAATTACCAATAATCCTATATATATTGCGAGGATTCGATCCATAGGCCTCTGGGTTACAGAGCCGACACGCTTCCGCTGCGCCACACTGCCTCGTGATAGGAACGTGATAGAAATGCCGTTTTATAAACGGATGTACTATTTTTATTACTTTCATATTAACATAACTTTAAGACTCCTATCCCGCAGGAACCATTTAATTTTTCGTGATAAAAAGTATTCTTGATTTTAACACATAATATACACTTTGACTGTGCCAAGTTACATCAAAGTCCGTCCAGAAGGTTCAGCGTGATATGTGTTCTTTTAAATAACTTTTAACCTCTTTCCTGCGGGAACCCTAGTTTTCCTCGGGACAAAAAATATTCTAAATGTGAATCCATAAAATAAGCTATGATTGTGCCAAGTTGCATTAAAATCCGTCCGGTAATTTCAGCGTGATGTGTGTTCAAAGAGATAGACAGACAGACAGAAAGACAAAAATTAAAAAAAAACATTTTTGCTCTCCATATTACCTCCATATCTCCATATTACCCTCAATTAAAATTTTCAAAAAATATTTAATGTACAGATTTAGCCCAGTTACAGTTTTATTATAGTAGGTATAGATAGATAGAGTTATTTATTAAGTTATCCAACAGACTAAACATAGTAAATTAAATATAAACATGAACAAAAAACAAAACATAGTGAAAGTCCACTAATAGGAAAACACACATTGCAAAAAATAAAAATTCAAAAACGCTGCAAAAGCGACGTCTACACGCATATCCGCTCATCACAATACAAGGTAGGTACACTATAGGGCCAGGATATAATATTTGCCCTAAGTAAACGTAGTCTTGAACAATCTCGAGAGCAGTGCCGTTAACTTAATCGGTAACGGAGGCACGTGCTCGTTCAGCATGATCTTGGTTTTATCCAAGTTCATTCCGAGACTGATTTTTTTGAAAGCCTCAGCTAGGCTATCCTGCATCCACTGCAAATCCTGCAACGAATCAGACATTATGCCGATGTTGTCTGCAAATCTCAAGAATGAGTTGTACTCGCTGTTTATATTGATGCCCTGCCCTTCTCAGCCCAATGTCTTAAACATTTCTTCCAATGCGTGGTGAACAATTTCGGCGATATCACATCCCCTTGTCTCACTCGTCGCAGGTGGACTTGTTTAGTATGTTTGTCCTGAACTTGGACGGTCATAGTACCCGCGTCATACAAACATCTCATCACATGGATATATTTGGCATCGTTGCAATGATTCCAGAACAGCCCAGGTTTCGAGTGATTCAAAAGATTTATCATATTCCACAAACGCCAAACACGGGGGGCGATAATACTCCCCCGACTTTTGTATAATCTGCCTAACTGTGGATGTGATCTATAGTGCCATAGCCTCCTCGAAACCCGGCCTGTCCCAGTGGTTGAATCTTCTAGTCTCCACGCTAAACGATTCGAGGCAACTCTTGAAAACACCTTGTAGACATAGCTCAGAAGTGAAATGGGTATGTAATTGTTCGGAAGGGTTTTAACTATCACCTTTTTAAAAAACATGACCAAACATGCCATGCATGGAGTGCTCCTATTAAAACAGAGTTGAAGATTTCCTGAAATTCCTTGAGCACTGGTTTTCCTCCTGCTTTCAGGAGCTCTGTTGTCATTCCTCCTCTCCAGGGGCTTTATCGTTTTTAAGCTGTTTATGAGCCATCTCGATTTCGTCCTTGGTTATTTCTGGCAGCTCTTCGGTGTAATTTCGAGTCAGAGTGGCTCTGGAGTCCTCACTTCTGGTGTCAGATTGAGGCGCATACGAAGAATACAGCAGGGCGTAAAATTTTTCTATTCCTGCAAGGATCTCTGGCTTAGAAACGACGGTGTTACCCTCGACGTCGTATTATTTAGGCACATTATATATAGTATAGTACCTACTCGTATACGCGCTAATACTCACCCCGGCGTAGACGACCCCAGCCACGACAAGCCCCAGCTTGATGGGCATCGCGGGGTCGGGGCGCTGCGCGTCGTGCGCCGCCCACGCGCCGCAGCACGCGAGCACCAGCACTGCCGTGAGCGCCGCCTCGATCGCCGCCGCGGCACCCGCGCATACGCTCGGCGCCGGCAGCGTGCAGCCCGCGGGCGCCGCTGGCGACAGCGTGGCCAGCAGCGCGCCGAAGCCGAGCACGGCGCCCGCGAGCTGCGCCAGCACGTACGCGGCGGCGGGCGCGGCGCCGAGCGCGCCGTGCAGCAGTGCCGCGAGCGTGACGGCGGGGTTCATGTGCGCGCCGGACGCGGGTCCGAACGCGATGGCGTTGGCCACCACCACGAACCCGAATGCCATGGCGGGGTGCGCGAGCGGCGGGTCGGCGTCGTCGCGGACCTTGATCGCGGCAGCCACGCCGAGCCACACGAGCAGCGCGGTGGCCACCAGCTCGGCCACCAGCGCGCGCCACCACCGCCGCAGCCACGAGGCCAGCCCGCGCTTCTCTGAGCCATCTGAAACAACATTGCTAAATGTTATTGAAAATTGTAAAAAGTATCCCTAGGTTAGCTATTAACACAGAATCTATCATCTATACTTAGAATAAAAAGTAACAAAAAGTCTATACAAAGAAGATCAGCAAAGCGCCACCCTTTTATGGTTGAAATACCTCGCACGCAATAGGATACATATCACAATAGGAGCATAAGGATATATAAGTCCTCGTGCTCTTACCAGTAGGAATACCCAGTAGGAGCATGCGCAAACTCTCCACAAAATGAGCTATTAGAATATACATATTTTTTATTAAATTTGGTCTCGCATCGCGTAAAAACTACTGGACCGATTGTGATGCGGTTTACTGTTGGATAGCTTAGCGATTGACATAAAAACTGCAGACAGCTGCTGCAGTTGGTTTCTCAATCCGATGAGTAGAAGCCGAGCAATCGTTAAAAAACGATAAGACGTTTGTCGAAACTATCTTCGACATACGTCCTATACCTAAAATGTTATATGGGGATATAATTTTTTTATCCCACTGATCTCTATGTCTATGGATTGGATTCGGAGGGCACGTATAGCTGCCGCCCGCGCTGCGTGCCCCGGCCCGGTTAGCAGTCGTAGTCACGTCAGAGAGCGACCTGCCTGACTAACTCTCACACAGGAGGACGGCACTATCTCTTTCGACATACCTATTCCTAAAATGTTATATCCCAACCCCACTTATATCTATTTACTATAATAAAACTGTAACTGGGCTAAATCTGTAAATTAAATATTTTTTGAAAATTTTGATTGAGATAAACTTCAAAATCTATATGGAGTGCAAAAAGGTATTTTTTTTTTGTCTTTCTGTCTCTTTGAACACGCATCACGCTGAAACCATCAGACAATCACAGCTATGGATTAATATTTAGGATACTTTTTATAACGAAAAAATAAAGGATTTTTTAGGGTCCAAAGTTTACTAAAATAATAATACAACCGTTTATAGAACGGTACCGAATTTCGTTGATCGCTCCACTAACCAGAGTGGCGAAGCGGTAACATACGTGGAAATGTAATCCAGACGGCCGTGGATCGAAACCACGAGGTTCTTGTTTTTTTTTTTGCTCCCTAATTAAAAGGATTTACATATTTTATGCGTTATATTTACATTTAAAAAATGTAACGAACAAAGAGACGGGTGTTATAAGTTTAGGGTGTGTATCACTGTGTGTGTGTGTTTGTCTCAGGAATCATAGCTCCCAAACGAGTGAACCGATTGTGATGCGTTTTTTTCTGTTTGAAAGCTTATGTGATCGAGATGGTTCTTAGATATAGTTGGGAAGGGGGGTGAGAATCGTAGCTTCCAAACGAATGGACTGGTTTAGCTGCGGTTTTTTATGTTTGAAAGCTGGGGTAAACGAGATAGTTCTTAGCTATAATAAGGGGAAGGAGGGGGAGGGGAGAGTGAGAATCGTAGCTTCCAAACGAATGGACCAACTTTTATGTGTTATTTTATGAAGGTGAGTAAAGGGGGGTGAGAATCGTAGCTTCCAAACGAGTGGGCCGATTTAGCAGCGGTTTTTTATGTTTCAAAGCTGAAGTAAACGAGATGGTTCTTAGCTATAATGGGGAGAGGGGGGGGGGGGGGCATGGGGGTGAGGATCGGAGCTCCCAAACGAATGGACCATTTTTCATGCGGTTTTTATGTTTGAAAACTGATGTGATCGAGATGCTTTCTAGCTATAATGGGGGTGGGGGCCGGGGTTTTTTGTTATCCTTGATATTTTTAAGGCTGTATATTTTAAAGTTTTATTTTAAAACAAGCAGATAAACATACAGACGACTGCGCATTTATTATATGTTGGGATTTTGATAATTTATTATATCACAGAGACCTGTTGGCAACGGGCATGTTTTAAAAAAAAGCGTAAACCCAACTTTTATGGCCGTGCTGACATCGGGTATACTTTCGAATTTAGGATTTTGCGTAGCTTACTTTTAAATATACCTCAAAAATACCAAATAAAAATAATATCGCTGCGCTTCGCTACGCTTCGTTCCCTCCTTCGTCTTCTAACCTATCACGACCATGTCGGGTCGCTACTGAAGGTTCTTAACACAGGTAGGTAGGTACCTATTTGGTACTTTTGGTACTGGAATAACTCATATGATCCTTATATCCCAGAAAAACCACCACGCGAGCAACGCCGCGGGCACAGCTAGTACTATAATAAAACTGTAACTAGACTAAATCTGTACATTAAATATTTTTTTTAAATTTTGATTGAGATAAACTTCAAAAACGATATGGAGTGCAAAAAGGTTATTTTTTATTTTTTGTCTGTCTTTCTGTCTGTCTGTTTGTCTGTCTGTCTGCCTCTTAGAACACGCATCACGCTGAAACTACCAGACGGATTTTGATACAACGTGGCACAGTCACAGCTGATGTTATGGATTAATATGAATATTTGAATGATAATTTGATAATTTGAACATTCATATAACGCAACCTACTCGCAAAACATCTTGCATTGACCTAATAATTTGCAACATCGCTTCGGCAAAAGGCACTGATTGGAAATTAGGTCTATCTGATCATGACACAGCCCAAATTTTACAATTCAATATGACCCTGAAGAAAAGCCCGAAGCAGTGGTTTGAGAGTAAAAGCGACTTTAATATAGAAAATTTAAGTAAATTAAATAATTGTATGAAAGCACTAACCTTTAGCGATGTTTTAGAAGCTGTAGAAACTGATAAGGCCTTTGAAATATTTCATGAATTGGTGATTTTCTTTTTTAGCTTGTGCTTCGCTATTAACCAATTTAAAATAGGCAGCAAAACCAACAGAACAAAATGGATGACTAAAGGTATCAAAAGAAGTTGTCTTCTTAAAAGACGTCTATACTTTAAGACCCATTACGTATCAAGTAAAAATAGAATAAAATTAATTTATAAAAAATACTCTAAAATATTAAACAAATGCATTAGTGAATCGCAAAAGATAGAAACGAAGAGAGAAGAAGAGAAGAAACCAAAAGTACCTTATCCATATCAAAAACAGTGGTAAGGCAGTATGGAATATCATGCGTTCTATTTCTAGTGACACCTTGCGAGATTCTTCTATCAATGAAATTCATTATAAAAATAAAATATTAAAGGAGCCTTGTGAAATCGCAAACTCCTTTAATGACTTCTTCATTGATACGACAAATCAATTACAAACCCATACAAACGCTGATAACAATCTGACCTCTCACCCTACGTCTATCTTCTTGAAACCAACAGATCCCTATAAGATATATAAAGTTATAAAATCTTTACGAAAAACTAATGCAGTGGGCTATGATGAGCTGTCCACAAAAGTTATACAACTCTGTGCGCCCTGTTTTGCAGTACCCCTGTCTCATATTATTAATCTTTCATTTTGTGAAGGAAAATTTCCAAGCAAATTAAAAACTTCTATTGTGAAACCTTTCCATAAAAAAGATGACAAAAACATAATGAACAATTACCGGCCTATAACACTGATACCTGTTCTATGCAAAGTAATTGAAAAGGTCATGTATCAAAGACTGGAATCATTCTTCATGAAAAATAATATTATTAAAACAGAGCAGCATATGGTTTCATGAAAAATAAGTCGACAATGTTTGAACAGAGGAGAGCGAGCCGTAGTATATTAATATGAATAAAGCCTTCGATTTCGTTCATCACGGCAAACTGGTAGACAACTTAGAAAAATATGTGGTCAGAGCACTTGACTGGGTTAAAACTTACTTAGATGATAGACAGCAGTATACCGAAATTTTTCAAATATCGGATAGTTTAAGGAAAGAAACTTATAAATTAACTACTCGTTTTAACAGTTTTGGAGTCCCCCAAGGAAGTATTCTGGGACCGCTGTTGTTTATTATCTACATAAATGATTTACCAAACATTACAACTAATCAGACTATTCTATTCGCTGATGATACAACAGTTCTCATAACAGGGAAAAATATTGTGAAATTTGACATAGAAAGAAAATTGACTATAAATAAAGTAATTAACTGGCTAGATATTAACAATTTAAAAGCAAACATAACTAGAACTAAATTGATACAATTTCACACAAATTGAGCAACCCCATTGAACTTATATATTAATTATAAAAATGAAAAAATTGACGAAGATTCACCAAAAAAAAAACTAGGTATAGTATTATATAGTCACTGCAGTTGGAAAGAGCATGTAGATGCAGTCTGCTCTAAACTGAGCAAATTCATATTTGCACTGCGACGACTTCGTCATGTATCTTCCTTGGAGACTTGTATGACAGCGTATTATGGATGCAACCATGGATACTATGGATTAGTATCGAACCTACAATAAGGTCTAATACTGTGGGGGAACTCGGTAGATGCAAAACGGCCATTCATCCTGCAAAAAATATGTATACGAGCTATCTGTAACGCAGAATTCACTGACTCTTGCAAACCCCTTTTCAAAAAGCACAAACTGCTTACGTTACCTTCTCTTTACATAAAACAAATAGCTATATTTGTGAAACAAAATCCCGAATTCTTTAGTACACTAGCAATGACTAGCTCGAGAGAACATAGAACAGTTCACGCAAGTAAAATCCGTTTACCAAATTGCATACTGGCACTATACCGAAAAAAACACTTATGTAATGGCTGTAAATGTACAAATTACCGATGGCAATTACGGATTTACCTTTGAATAAGTTTAAAACAATAATCCATAAATGGTTATTATCGTATAATTTATATTCCGTTAATGAGTTTTTTAACACGAACTCATAAAAAACGAGATCAATTTTGAAAAATGTATCATTGTTATAACGACATATAATTTTACTTTGTGTGACATCTTTATTAATCATATAACATTCACATAATATTTAATTAACCGAGATGTATTTGAAATGTGTAAATTTGTAGCAATGTTTGCACACCAGCAATGGTAAAATATGTTGAAACTTTACTATACCTAACACCTTAATACTGTACACATATTTACAGCAAATAAATGACATTCATTCATTTTATTAAGATTTAGAATACTTGATATCCCGAAAAAATAAAGGGTTCCCGCAGGATAAGGGTTGAAAGTTATTTAAAAGAACACGTATCACGCTGAAACTACTGGACTGATTTTGATGTAACTGGACATTGCCAAAGTTTATATTATCTGTTAAAATTTTGAATACTTTTAATCCCGAAAAAATAAAGGGTTTTTAAGGGATAGGGGTCCAAATTTTATGTTAAATTAAAGTATTAATACATCCGTTTAAAGAACGGTACCAAATTTCGTTGTTAGCTTCACGTAACGAGTGGCCAAGCGGTAACATGCGTGGAATTGTAATCCAGACGTCCATGGATCGAAACCACGCGCTTCTAGATTTTTTGCTCCATATTTAAAAGCATTTACTTATCTTATGCGTTATTTTTACATTTTTTAACCCCCGAACAAAGAGACGGGTGTTATAAGTTTAGGGTGTGTATCACTGTATGTATGTGAGTGTGTGTGTGTGTGTGTGTGTGTG
This sequence comes from Alsophila aescularia, assembly GCA_946251855.1. Taxonomy (NCBI): domain Eukaryota; kingdom Metazoa; phylum Arthropoda; class Insecta; order Lepidoptera; family Geometridae; genus Alsophila; species Alsophila aescularia. The sequence continues at coordinate 34,638,140 of OX276376.1, forward strand.
TGTGTGTTTTTTCGTTTTTTTTTGTTGAAAGCTAATGTGATTGAGATGGTTCTTAGCTATGAGGGAGGGTGGGTTCATTGTTTGCTCCACGAAGCATAGTGGCGAAGCGGTAACATGCGTGGAAATGTAATCCAGACGTCCGTGGATCGAAACCACGCGCTTCTAATTCAATTTTTTTATTTGCTCCATAATTAAAATCATTTACATAATTATATTATGCGTTATTTTTAAATATTATATTGTATCTCCCGAACAAAGAGACGGGTGTTATAAGTTTAGAGTGTATCACTGTGTGTGTGTGTGTGTCGTAGGGGGTGAGAATCGTAGCTTCCAAACGAAAGGACCGATGCAGCTGCGGTTTTTTTATGTCTGAAAGCTATAGTAAACGAGATGGTTCTTAGCTATAATGAGGAGAAGGGGGGGGGAGTGAAAATCGTAGCTTCCAATCGAATGGACCAATGTAATCGAGATGGTTCTTAGCTAAATGGGGGGGGTAGTTGAGAAAGGGGGGGGGGGGGGTAGTTGTGAAGGGGGAGGGGGAGTTGAGAAAAGGGCGGGTGAGAAAACGAATGGACCGATTTATCTTCAGTTATTTAATGTTTCAAAGCTGAAGTAAACGAGATGGTTCTTAGCTATAATGAGGGGGGGATGGGGGTGAGGATCGAAGCTCCCAAATGGATTGACCGATTTCGATGCGGTTTTTATGTTTGAAAACTGATGTGATCGAGATGCTTCTTAGCTATCATGGGGGGTGGGGAGCTGGGGGTTTTATATTTATTTAATTTGTGCTTATCCTTGATATTTTTAAGGCTGCTGTAATTTTCTAAAGTGGACCTTCAAGTTTTATTTTAAAAAAAGCAGATAAACATATACAGACGACTACGTGTTTATTATATCTTGGGATATTGATAATATATTATAACACAGAAACCGTGTTGGCATCGGGCATGTTTTAAAAAAAGCGAAACACCAACGCTTATGGCCGAGCTGACATCAGGTATACTTCCGAATTTAGGATATCACGTAGCGTATTTGGAAAATATACGAGTACCTCCATACAACGCTACCGTAACACAGATTTCTGTCAACAACCTTCAGTGGCGATCCGACATGAAGAATGATCAACATGAACATGAACATGACATGAAGACGATGAAGGCTGGTGCCCGCCTTCATCTTCTAACCTATCCCGAGTGTCGGGTCGCTACTGAAGGTTCTTAACACAGGTATGTAGGTACCTATATTGGCACTTTTGTACTGGAATGACTCATAGGATCCATATATCCCAGAAAAACAACCACGCGAGCAACGCCGCGGGCACAGCTAGTAATATATAAAAGTGAATCGTTTGTTTGTTTGTTGGTTTGTTTGTTTCCAACCGCTTGTTGTTGGAAACCGAATTTTATGAAACTTTGTAAATGGTGTAAACGTACACCAAATACTGATAAATATCTAAAGGATATCTATCCTAGGATACTTTTATCCCGGAAAAATTAACATGCTAGCACAATAAATAATCTATACATAATATAATAGAACTGTAACAGGTCCAATTCTGTACATTGAAGATATTTTGTAAATTTTTTTTGGAGGCTGTTCTTTATTCCATACTGAAGGCAAAAATGTACTTTTTTTCATTTTTGTCTGTCTGTCTATCTGTATCTTGGCTAGGCTTCACGCCGAATCTACTGAGTGAATTTTATTGAAACTTAGTATGATTTGAGTTCATACTACGAGGTAGGACATATAATACTTTTCATCTCGAAAAATTAAGACCAGGCTCTGCTTTTTAAGGGTTTTTTGCATAAATATGCTGGGTGAACTACAAACCTGATAAATGTGAAACTTAACATATATGATTTTGAGATCTTTATCTCTCTAAGACTAAGTCAAAAACACGATTAACAAAATTTCATTCGATACATTTTCTTATCAAAAATTACGTTATTTTCGGTAATGTTTACATTTTTCTACTCAACGGCTTAAGTTTTATCTCTAAAATAAATCTCACAGGAAGAAAATATAGTTTATTATCTAAGACTAAGAAAAAATTTACCTAACTAAATTATTAGCCTGCCAATAAAATAAATAAATTTTTAAACATACGTCATTTAGTTCCGAGCTAAAGTGTATACAAACAGCGCCCGCGATATTCAACCTTATTACGCAGGCACCTCTCGTTATAATAGTTATTCAAACGAGCGGCTTGCCAGTGCAGCGCTGTGCGCCGAAGTGGACGGACCTGTGATTGATTGTGCCACAACGACAAGCGCACGTATTTACGCAATGGGAAACAAAACTATTTACAAATATGTTTGCAAAAGAAAGAAAGCAAATCGTTTTAAAGAATTTGCAAGAAAAATGAGAGAAGCAAAGATGTAAGTATTTTCCGAGTAAAATAAGCTAAAATTATACTTAGATTTAGATTGTTAAAAATGAATTCATTGATAATTATTTTTACCTACCTACTTTCATAGGAACAAAAATTCTTCGCTAGAGTATCGGGAACATGAAAAACCAGTGGAGTCGCCACTTGAACAGTTAAATATAGTTTCGCTTCCCGAGATCTATGAAAAAAAGTAAGTTACTCTTACATCATATTTCTATTGTAACTGCACACAATAACTACATAATTATGTAGGCATATAAGCGGTACACATATCTAGCCAAGGTGGGACGGCGCGGCGCAGGCGCGGCGGGTGGCCCTTGGCTGCACTAGCGCGTACTGGGATACTATGTTTGGTAAACTTATGGTGAGACTTCAGTGTCTGTCTATATGTATATCCGTCCGTCCGTATGTATGTATGTTGTTGTACTCAGCAACCACTCATGCTACTCACACTTTGTCGGTGTTTTTGACCCCCGAACAAAGAGACGGGTGTTATAAGTTTAGTGTATGTGTGTGAGTGTGTGTGTTTGTCTGTGGCAACGTAGCTCCGAAGCGAATGGACAGATTTTGATGCTGTTTTTCCTGTTTGAAAGCTGATGTGATCGAGATGGTTCTTAGATATATGGGTAGGGGAAGGGGAGAGGGGTGGGGGGAAAGGGGGTTGAGAATCGTAGCTTCCAAATGAATGGTCCGATTTAGCTGCGGTTTTTATGTTTGAAAGCTGGGGTAAACGAGATGTGTCTTAACTATAATGGGGGAAGGAGGAAAAGGCGAGGGGGGGTGAGAATCGTAGTCCAAACGAATGGACCGATTTTGTTTTGTGTTTGTAAGCTGATGTGATCAAGATGGTTCTTCGATCGAGATGCTTCTTAGATAATAATGGGGGTCGGTTTTCTTTTTTTGTGCCTGTAAGTACCAATCTGGCATGACAAAATATTCTATACCTTTCATCACTTTTGCAATAGACTAAAGGGTAAGATAATTATACCAGCTGCGCCCTGTGGGTTCACCCGCGTGGAATGATGCTAATGAAAAGTATGTCTATGTGTATAATTTAGATTTCTCCATACAAATTTTCCCACTTTAATACTTTATTTTTGACCGAGCAAGCACGAAGTGCGAGCGGAGCGTCTCCGTTTCAGGTTGGACAAAAATTATTTTTGGTCGAAATTGATTCAAAAGCTTAAAATTCTAAGGATTTTTGGTCGAATTTGATTCAACAGCTTCAATAGCTTCAAATGCTTCAATAAGGATGTTTGGTCAAATTTGATGCATAAAACATAAATTAAAATATTTTTTCTTTATTTTAAATGTCTTGTACTAATAGACGGCTCCACATAATTTATTTACTTTTTCAGTTTAAGTCCTATTGACCCGGCACTTTTGTCTCCTTGTGGTAATCATGAGAACAATATAAATTTGCGTCGTACAAATTCGCCACCGTTGTCCACAAACGTACCTGAACTAGTGCGTCTACTTTTACAATAATTATATAATTACTTAGTTTATTTATTTTAACTTCGCAAATATTTAATTGACCATGTCCATATTGTGTTTCAGTTAGAAGTTCAGGAAATAGATGCTCTAAATGCAGATGAGGAATGTCGTTATGAAGTGCAAGATTATGGTCAAATTGTAAGTTTAACGTTTTTGATTGTGCTCGATATTTAAGTCAGATGACTTGTACCTAGTAAAATATATATATTTATATTTTTTTTATTATAATTTCAGGAATGCGCTAAACTTAGTGGCAGACGTATAATAGATTTACAAAGCTTTTTTGACAAATTGAAAAGCATCGCCAATCATAAGTCTCTCTTTGATTGTGGATTTACCTCAATAGATCTTGTTTCTGAACACCAAATTGGATTTTATTCTCGATTAAACATGCAATGCTTGATGTGCAAGAAAAAATTTCAGATTGAGACTACTAATCGAAATATAAATAAAGATGCTGTAGCTGGAGTTATGGCAAGTGGTAGTGGATATGCTCAGTTACAGCAACTCACAGCCGCTATTGACTTGCCCGAAATTAAACAAACAAAATATCAAAAAGTACAAGGTATGAGTAAACAATTTTAATCTTTGAAAACTTTCTTCATCAATGCATGCTTATTTATGTGTTTATACTACCTACTCGTGTTTTAGCAAATAAATATATACTTATCTTACTACATCAAGTAGCCGATGAATGGGAGAGTACAGCGTGGGAGGAAATGGTCAAAGCTGGTGCTATAGAAAGGGAAATTGCGTTGAAGGAATGCCGTGTCAACAAAGATGGCATAGCACTGATCGACGTAATTGTAGATGGTTGTTGGTCCAAAAGGTCGTATCAAACCAACTACGTATTCTGGATGTGCAGCGATAATAGGCAGACGCACTGGTAAGGTTGTGTATATGGCAGTGAAAAATAAATATTGTTGCATCTGCCAACAAAATGGAGAAATTTATAAGAAACATCTGTGCTACAAAAACTATGAGGGGCCATCTACGGGAATGGAAGCAATGATAATAGCAGAAGGTTTTAAAAGATCTATCCAAATGCACAATCTTATATATGCAAAATTTATAGCAGACGGTGATAGTAGCACCTATGCCAAAATGATTGAATCACGCCCATACCCTAACATAACAGTAGAGAAACTTAACTGCGGAAACCACATCATGCGTCGATTCTGCAATAACATGCAAAAACTTACAACTGACACACGATACCCTGTAAAAGATAGAAAGCTCATCACAAAAGGGAAAATCTTATCCGCTCGCAAATACATATGTGACGCCATTAAACATCACAACAAAGCCGACAAAAACTACGAGAACTTGCACAGTGACATTAATAATTCAGTTTATCATGCCTTTGGAAATCACGCAAAATGTAATAACCAGATATGTTCGCACACTGATGAAACTTTTACGGAGTTCAATACTTCTAGCCTTTGGCAGAGAATAAAAATGCTTGCAGCCAATGTTGCTTCACATTCCAGAAGTCTCATTGAGGATGTTGACAGCAACGTTGTTGAACAATTTAACGGAGTTATTGCAAAATTAGTAGGTGGTAAACGTATCAATTACTCACAACGACGTGGCTATCAAACTAGATGCGCAGGTGCTGTCGTATCTTTTAACACAGGAAAACTTCTATCATCAGTCCACAGAAATGTTAGCAAAAATACACCCAGGAAAAGCTTGAAAAAGTACGAAGATAGAATATGCCGAAAAAGAGAAAGAAACCGACTAGTGACACATTCAAAAAGAAAGCGCTATTTAAAAAGGAATATTAACAAAAACGATACGAGCTATGGAGAAAATGCGGAGCAACCAGACCTAGATCTGGAAAGTTTTGAAATGGCCAAAAAAACGTTTCTGCATAATTTGCATAAGACAGAAGAAGAACGTCACCGTATAAATAAACAAACAGTTTTACAAAGTGAATGTGCTGAATGGCTTGAGCTTAGACGCAATCTTCTAATTTTGGAAAAGTCATAAAACGAAGAAAGACTCATAGCTGTAGAAACATGGTAAAGAGCATGCTTTACGCCACTCCGATAGACCACGTCAACTCCATACAGCACGGTAGACAATATGAAGCAGTAGCTCTGGATCAATTATCTAAATTACATAACATTAATATAACTAAATGTGGTCTGTTCATAGACGAAACACATAATTTTTTAGGGGCCACCCATGACGGCATTACTGAAGATTTGGTAGTAGAAGTGAAATGCCCTATTGCTCCTTTCAAAATGGGAAGTATTGATGCAGCAATTGATGAAAACAAAGTTAATTTTTGGAAAAAGAACAAAAAAGGACAAGTGGGTATAAGCTATTTTTAAAGGGTGACATGCACTTGAAACGTCTCGTGGTCACATGGCATTTGATTTTATGAATATGTAAACTTTGTACACTATAGAATTTCTTACATACCTAATATTATGAATTTTTTGCAGGTATACCTTAATAAAAAATCTGACTGGTACTACCAAGCCCAAGGTCAGATGCATATTGCAAAGAAATCAAAATGTATTTTTGCGGTATGGTATGGAGACGATAAATTAAAAGTTGAATGCATAGAAAAAGACGACGAGTTTAGGAGAAAAGAAATGGAGCCAAAATTATTAAGTTTTTATATGGACTGTTTACTGCCCGAGTTAGTAGACCCACGCCATACACGGAAAAAAATAATACGGGATCCAGTATATGTCACAAATCAAGCAGTGTCTACTGCCAAAGATCTGACAACTGCCAAAAAACGTAAATTGCAGTCAGACTGCTCGGAAGTTGCAAGTTCATCAGTTTTAACCAGTTCTCAAACGAAAGTTGGACTTTACTCAGTTTTAAAAAATCAATCATATGTCTATCAAAGATAATGGCTTATTGTGTGCGTCTTGTACTGAAGGACCATCGAGGTTGCGCAACGTGCTCAACTACGTAAAAATAGTATAAGACGACTAAACATAACCTATGTTAATATTGATCTCTGACTTTTTTTTTAGTTTTCCTGCATCTTTGTGACAATTTCATAGCACAAAGTGGCATAATTTATTTTTCTTTTCCAAGCGCAACAATGATAGTGATTTATTGTATTGACTGATGTAGGTAGGTGAGAAGCGTATCTACCATGTGTAGTACATAATAATTTCGTCGATTCCGTGCGGGCAATACGGGGTCTAGGCATGTATATCGAAAAGGCTAAACCACATTATAAATTAGTTAAAACAAAAGAAGAATTATAAAATAAATAAAAATATTCCTATTTATTTGTTTTAAATAAACTTGTAAAATTTTTGAATGCAGTTTTATTTAACTTTAAATAGTAAATGTATTATTTATAATTAGAATCACAATGAAGTACATATTCGGTTTCAGTTTTACTAAAGTAAAAGATGCAGACATGTAAAAAATATTCCAGTAGATATAAAACAATTAAATAACATTATATAAATAAAACAATATATTATATTATATTATTATAATATATTATTTTTGCAATAGATACATAAAATAATATTGGTCTTCAAATAATATAAAGATCTTAGGACGACTCCGTACTTTCTCTGTTCGCTCTGTGCTTGAGTCGCGCGCGCGTTCTCGATCGCGCGCGCGACAGAGACAGTGCTTGTTGCGGGTAGCGGGTGGCAGAGGCGGAGCTAGCGTGGGAAAATTATTAATAGAGCCTGGTCTTAAACGGTTCCAGCAGGACAGGGTTTGAAACTTATTTAAAAAGACACTTACCACTCTGAAAGTACTGGACGGATTTTGATGCATCTTGGCACAGTCATAGTTTATATAATGGGTGAAAATTAAGAATACTTTTATCCCGAAAAAATAAAGAGTTCCTGCGGGATAATGTGCCAAATTCTGTAAATTAAAGATATTTTGTCTTTTTTTTTGGAAGCTGTTCTATTTTCAATACTAAAAACAAAACTGTATTTTTTTTATTGAAAACACACAAACATTGAAATGAAATTTGGTATGAATTGAGTTCATACCATATGAATGAAAATTGTGGATACTTTTTATACCGAAAAAATAAAGGGTTCCTGCGGGATATGGGTCCAAATTCTGTACGTTGAAGATGTATTGTAACTTTTTCATTTTTGTTTGTTCGTTGTCTGTCTGTCTGTCTGTATCTTGGACGCCCATCATGCCGAAACTACTGAATGAATTCAGGTTTAATTAAAGGATCCCCTCCCCGCAAGATATGGGTCTTTTATTTGGAGTTTACGGTTTTAAGGGAAGTAACTTCCGTAGTCCACCTCCAGGATACTCAAGGAATATTCGTCCAAATTTCAAATACCTAGGTCCACCGGTTGAGGCTGGGTGTTGTCTGTCAGTCAGTCAGTCAGTCAGTAGGTATGTCACGGTCCTGTTTTATAGGCATGATTAAAATAATGTACTAGAACACATATTTTCATTATTTTGCCCAAAAGTGATGGCATCTATACTTATTATAAAGCAGTAAGTATCAAAAAAATGTAAAAGGAAAGCATTTAAAAAAATTAGGTTACTAAAAATAAGCTACTGAAAAAGAATAAATCATTTTTAAAATTCGTGTTTGTCTGTTAATCTGTTCACGCATCACGTAAAAACTACAAGACCGATTGCGATGTGGTTCACTGCTGGATAGCTTAGGGTTTGACTTAAAAACTGGTGTACTTATTATCTCAATCCGATGAATAGAAACCGAGCAATCGATAAAAAAATTTGACGGCTGGATGAATTTTGTTTAAATGTTGGTAGGTATTTTAGGTCTTGGAATAGTAATTGAGTTCTTTTAAATTAGAGAAATGGCCACGCGTGCGAAGCCGCGGTTACAGCTAGCAGTACATAATACCGCGGGCCAAACCGCAGGGCGCATCAATTAACTGATAAAAAAAAGTCTTGATGGTTATTACCCGCAGTGCTATTACGCAATATTGATCATATCGGTTTCAATCCGTCAAATTCCAAAATTGCTAAGAAGAAAGTGAAACTCTGATTGAAACCAAGCTCTGGTCGGGGCCCAGTGTTTTGGAAAACTAAAAATTGAAGCTGATATTATACGCTTTGATTTGGTGTAGGTACACGAGATGTGTATTAGTTTTTGCCAGACTTCATATATTTTTGCCCATCGTTCTTTTAGACACTGACGGACACATAAACTGCATTAAAGTTCAAGATTACTTTTAAATGAATATATATAATAAGTATGCAAACTTTTAAGATTTACATACAAAAAAGTGAAGACAGGCCATGAATAATAAAAACGAAATGTAACTGCAGCAAAACAAATTTATAGCCGGGAAAATAAAATTTACGCGTGTTCTCAGATTTACGTGATACCTACTCGTAGTTAAGGTAAAGTTATAAATTGATTGTTATGTTTTTTTCATTTGCTAATTATTGTTACCAATAGAATTGTTAGGTAGTCTTTTTAACTCAACAAGGTTTTCGGTACAATAATATGGATACTTACGAGTATCGTCCGAAGAAGAACAACCCAGGTAGGAATTTTACGGTGAGAATCGAAGCTTCCGAATGGACCGTTTTCTTTATTATTTTTTTATTACGGTCTAGGCAATCGTTTGACCAGGATCTCACCTGATGGAAAGCGATGATGTGGTCGAAGATGTAGCACGCTTGCCTAGTAGATACCTATTCACTCTTGACTTGAACAGACCGGGGTTATAATTTACCGGAAACACTGACGAGGGCAGGCATTCCACTCCTTTGCAGTTCTTATAATAAATGAAGAAGCGTAACGCTTCGTTCTTGTGCGAGGTATACTTATCAACCATGAAAGGGTGGCGCTTTGCTGATCGTCTAGTCGTACTGTGATCGAAAGGTGATGGGGGAATCAAGTTGTGCAGTTCTTGTGCACACTCTCCATAGTGCAATCTGTAGAATACCGCCAGGCTTGCTACCTCACGTCGATGCGCCAGACTTTGAAGCTTACTCTTTACCAGAGTGTCATCCCCAATGAGCCTGATAGCACGTCTCTCAATTGAATCCAAAGACTCTAGCTGATACTTGGCAGAACCGTCCCAGAGGTGGCAGCAGTACTCCATACAAGATCAGACCTGTGCTTGATAAAGATTCAAAAGCTGTCCCGGTGTGATGTACCGCCTAACCTTAGACAAAATACCAATATAAGACCCAACATTCAGCTTTGATGTGAGTTCGACACCCTAAAGCTCCAAATGGTCGCCTATTGGTATTGTTACACTTTGGAAATACGGAGATCGGCTTAGAGGACTCTTTTTAGCAGAAAACAAACGCCTGCGTTTTAGTAGCATTAAACTTAACCAGGTTAGCATCGCCCCAATCGGACACGGCTTCTAAGGCTAAATTTAAACGGTCTACCATATCCTCTCTCTGAAACTGGACAGCGTCACAGCTGGCTTAAGCATTGGAAGTGTATCTCTCAACTACAGTACTGTCATCAGCATACCCAAAGGTACCGGGCTTCAGAAGGTCATTAATGATGTAAGATTATTAATGTGCAGTAAAAACAGTGTAGCCGAGAGAACCGATCCCTGAGGTACACCGGCATTGATAGCCATTTGATCAGACGAGCAGCCCTCTAAGATTACTCGAATAGATCGGTCCCTCAAGAAATCAACTATCCAATTGCTTCAGCCAACAGGTAAACCATATGAGGGAAGGTGAGGTAAGATTCGTAGCTTCCAAACGAATGGACCGATTTTGATTCGGTTTTTATGTTTGTAAACTGATGGGTCTGAAACTGATGTACTGGGTCGGGGGTTATATAAATTTTTAATTTGTGCTTGTTTCTTGCTTGTGTGCATGTTGAAGCTTCAGAAAAATTACGTAATTTAGACGTGTCATATTGGTCTGTAATGTCTGCTACGTCAAAAGGACATGTCGATGTGACGTCTTTTTAGGGTCATTTGAGACGTCTTTCTTACGTCAGAAACATTAAGTTATTTCGACGTGTCATATTGGTCTGTTACGACAAAAGGACATGTCCATGTGACGTCTTTTTAGGGTCATTTGAGACGTCTTTCTTACGTCAGAAACATTATGCCATTTAGATGTGTCATATTTGTCTAACGTCTGTTACGTCAAAAAGACATATCCATGTGACGTCTTTTTAGGGTATTTTGAGACGTCATGCTTACGTCAGAAACATTACGTCATTTAGACGTGTCATATTGGTTTGTAACGTCTGTTACGTCAAAAGGACATGACCATGTGGCGTCTTTTTAGGGTCTTTTTGTTTTTCTTTCTTACGCCAGAAACATGACGTAATTTAGACGTGTTATATTGGTTTGTGACGTCTGTTACGTCATATTGATGTAAACAAGAAAGTTCGCATTAAGGTCACTGACGTCACCGACCGTCACCTTCTTGCCTGGGAAGTCCGAAAGGAACAAGGAACTTCGCTCGCAGTGAGCATGTGAGTCAGACGTGTTTAAAGTTAAAACATTTTCATAAAAATATTCAATAATACTAGTTCGCTAATAGAAACCGTACCGCGCTGAACTTAAGTTGCATTCTCGCTTCATTAAAATCAAGACTTAAGACATTTCGCTCCCGAGTTGTTTACTACATACTCTACTGGAGAACAATAGAGCGGTGCGCAACGGACCAGCCGGACTACGCTAAACAAGGTAGATTTAAAACTAACGTAATAAGGTGAAAAATTACTACATACAAGCCAATATGAGTATATTACGATCAATTACTCAAAACTGGTGGTGGATCGCACCCTGACCTAACACAACTAAAAGACGATGGCAGTTCGACAGTAAAATCGCGGGCAGCAGGTAGAAAACCTAAAGAACTAGAACCGGATCAGCCTGAATATTTAATGAACAGGAATTTGAGAGACTTCGTAATGAAATGAGGACATTCCTAACTACTTTTTCAAATATGCAAAACAAAAGTTCGACCATGATGCGTCAAGATATGACAGAAATTAAGGAACAGTGGCATTAGGGTGCCTACAGACAAGGTAGTTGAGGAACAGAAAGAAATGAAGAAAGAGGTGAACAAAATCACTTTGCTACCAATGAAGAAGATATAAAACGTCTCCAAACTGAGATTAATATAACTATCGTGAAACCAATTACTATCTTCATCACAGTCACCAATGCAATCCTTTACTTATGATGACGTTGTTATTGAGTGCCAGGAACGTAATCTGAGGCGAAATAATGTAATTATCTTTGGAATACCGGAATTAGTTACGGAAAATAAAAATGAAAGATTCAACTACCTACGATAAGAAACGAAGTCTTTAAAGCGATTAGTGCTTCCACTGAAAATTGTACAAAATGGCTGAAGATATTCAGATTAGGCAAATACATATCTCAAAAGAATCGCCCTATTAAAGTTTGTTTCGAATCTGAAGAAGCAGCAATGAATTCACTACGCAACAGAGGTAACATATCATCACCTCTGTTGCGTAATAAAGAACGAAATCAAAATATATTCGGATCAAACTCCTAACCAACGCAACTAACTACAGCGCTTTAGCAAAAAATTGCTTTAACGCAAGGGTGGTGAAGATAATCTTGCTATTAAATATATAAAAGCCATGCCGAAAATAGTTGCACAGCAGTCAAAAAACTAATATCGCACCTGAGTCTCTGACGGCCACTTCCGATATTCAAACAATCACGACACCACTATAATTATGCTTTAAGAATTACCAACAAATACCTCTTACTTCAAATTCATTGAATTTCTTCTACGCTAACGTAAGAAGTATAATCACTCCAAGTAAATTTTATGAATTAAAATGTATCCTTAAATCCATAAAGAAAACTACATATTTTATACCATTCTCAGAAACCTGAATAAAATTAGAAGATGAGGCCACGTTATTACAACTAACCGGATACGCTCATTAATGGAATTTTAAACCCGACTGCATAGGTGGTGTATCAATATGTATCCATTATTATGGATAAATATTGATACACCACCATCAAATTATTATTACTATATTGTATCGACCATACCATTATTGAAGGACGGTACACTGGCGATAACAGTTTTCTCTTGGTAACACTGAGTAAAATAGCTCTGAACGTTGGTGTAATATATAAACCAGGCCGAACTAATTTCAAGGAATTTGCTAAAACTGTCGAGCAACAGTGTTAAAACAAACACAAAAGATCCATTGTTTTTGGTGATTTTAATATTGACCTGTTGACCAGTGGCCAATCTACATCACACAGTACACAGTATATGACTATTCTTGAAGAAGCTGTCTACCGCATTATAAACATTATAGACGAGAAATATTGCCAAAGAGACAGCAACATCAAAGACAACCTTGGATCATGTCCATACTAATTTACTTTTTAACTTTTACATCATAGACTCCGCGATGTTGGACCATAAGCAAAAAACAAATCTTGTAAATAAAAAAAAGGTGAACCTCTACGAATGTATCAAAGAGCTGAATTTTGTAAGTGAAAATCATGAATACTGAAACCTGGAACATAAAATTAGAATGGCTATTGAAAAAAGTAAAATCATTAAAATAAAAATACTTAACCTACCTAAGGAAGACTGGATCAATAAAGATGTCATAAATGGAATAATTAAGAGAAATATATTGTGAACAAAGTTGAAGAAGGAACCTAAAATAAGAAGATACATATGGATTTTAAACGTGAAAGAAATAAAATAACTATACAAATTAACAACAATAAGAAGAAATATTACCAAGGGGTTTTCAAACAAATCATATCACCCTAAGGAGATGCGGTCTAATAAATTCAATGACAAGAAATAAATTAAAGTCAAACTGTGTACCTAACAAACGTCAAAATTACTCTAAATCAATAACAAACCAGCAATAGATTCGTGTTTGTTTCAATCAATATTTTACAACTATTGGTACCCAGCTGTGTATACCGTCAAAATATCATGTAATATATAATTCAACGTTTGATCAAAATAGCTCACTTGTGGACTTATCTTATCTAATGCCTACTACAACTACTAAAGTGTTTTTTTTTTCAGATCTTAAGAGTGCAGGTGTTGATGTTATAACTACTAAAAGCCTAAAATGTATGAAACACTTAATAATCGATAAACTGACGCTCTGTTTTAATGACGGGTAATTTTCCAGGCACTCTTAAGCTAGTGAAGGTAGCACCTATTTTCAAATCTGGATCTAAATCAGAACCTGAAAATTACCGACCAATACCGCCCGCCCGTGCTGCAGGAATTTTTAAAAATATTTGAAAAAATATGTACAAAAGAATATCTACATACCTCGATTCTATTAACTTCCTATTTGCAAGACAAGTATGGTTTTCGTCCACTGAGTAATACATTTTCAGCCACAATAGGCGTTATTACTGATATGAAAAACAACATTGACTCCATTAATTTAACATATTTATTGATTTAAAAAAAGCTTTCGATTCGGTCAGTCATGCTTTACTTTTACATAAACTTAAAAACAATGGAGTAACAGGAAATGCATACAATATTTTTGAATCATATTTAAATAACAGACATATACTAATATTATAAAGAGGTAAAGTTTGTGAGGTTGTAGGGGGTATCTCAGATCTGCTAAACCTATTTTGAAAATTCTTTTACCAATAGAAAACCACGTTATTTGTGAGTGTCATAGGCTACCTATATATTAAAATAACCACGCGTGCGATGCCGTGGGAATAAGCTAGTACAAAATAAAGAACATGAAAGGTACTTGGGATTGATCTTTGTCAGCAAGCTTACGTGGAATGCTCATATACAATACATTAAGCCTAAAATCACAAAATTGACTAAAGCTCTGCATAATGTGGTTATAGCTGCCTCCCGAAACAAGTTCGTATCAATATTTACAATTCCCTAGTCAAACCACATTCAGACTATCTAGTACAATAATTGTACTCATCATCATCATCATCATGTCAGCCTTTAGAATTTCACTGCTGAACATAGGCCTCCCCCAAAGAGCGCCATGACGAGCGATCTTGTGCCACCTCTATCCACCGACTTCCTGCGATGGCTACAATGTCGTCGGTCCATCGTGTGGGGGGTCTCCCCACACTTCGCTTGCTTGTTCGTGGCCGCCATTCGAGAACCTTTATTCCCCAGCGGTTGTCAGTTCTGCGAACTATATGGCCTGCCCATTGTCACTTCAACTTGCAAAATCTGAGAGCTATGTCGGTAACCTTGGTTCTTCTACGGATTTCCTCATTTCTGATTCTATCACGTAGTGAAACACCCAGCATAGCTCTCTCCATTGCGCGCTGCGCAACTCTGAGCTTGTGTATGAGACCAATAGTTAGTGACCAGGTCTCAGTGCCGTATGTCATCACCACCAAATAATTGTAAATACACGAGCTTAAATAAAATACTACAATATAATAATGAATGTGTGTTTGTATGTACTCAATGCACTCATAAACATTTGAACGGATTGTGACGAAACTGTGGCAGTGTCTCCTGTCTGACGCCCGGGATGGCATTTTGCAAAAAAAGGATTTTGAATGATATCAAGCATTTGAAGCTATTAATTGAATCAAATTTGATCAAAAATCCTAAGGTATTGAGCTTTTGAATCAAATTTGACCAAAATCATTTGGTTTGAGATTTTAAAGCTTTTGTCAAAACGAAAGGAGTCAAGAGACTTCTGAAGACGCCCACGATTTATGGCCAAAAAACGTAAATAAATAAAATAACTAGCTTAAAAGCTAAAATAACACGCCTGCCCTGCCAAAAATCAACTTATGCCAATAAATTATATACTATTGGAATGTGCTTTTTTTTTACTTTTGAAAATGGAGCCATACTACCGCCATATTGAATTTTTTCAACAAAAAATAAAGCCTGTTACTCGGGGGATGTAAGGATTCATACGTCTGTATCTGTTTTGGCATTTCAGAGAAAATAAAGAAACTCACATACATATAAACATACATGAATGCTAAAAACATAATACTCCTTTTTTTGGGCAGATTCCTTAGTTTGCCCCATCCCCAGTAACAAATCTATATAGGTACTTATAATAAAACTGTAACGGATCCAATTCTGTACATTGAAGATATTTTGAAATTTTCTTTTGGAGGGCACTGTATATTAGATACTGAAGCCAAAACTGTATTTTTTTTCATTTTTGTCTGTCTGTCTGTCTGTCTGTATCTTGGCTAGGCATCACGCCGATACTACTGAATGAATTCTGATGAAACTTGGTATGATTTGAGTTCATACTACGAGGTAGGACACAGGATACTTTTAATCCTGAAAAATTAAAGGGTTCCCGCAGGATAGGCGTTGAAAGTTATTTAGAAAAACACAAATCACGCTGAAACTACTGGACGGATTTTGTTGCAACTTGGCACAGTCATAGTTTATATAATGGGTAAAAATTGAAAATAATTTATATGCCGCAAAAATAAAGAGTTCCTGCGGGATAATGTCCGAATTCTGTAAATTGAAAATGTTGTGTAATTTTTTTTGGAGGCTGTTCCTGCGCTGGCAATACTCACTGAATTCAAATGAAATTTGGTATGATTTGAGTTCATACTTCGAGGTAGGACATTGGGTACTTTTCATCCCGAAAAATTAAAGAGTTCCTGCAGGATAGGAGTGGAAAATTATTTAAAACAACACGTAGCACGCTGAAACTATTGGATGGATGTTGATGCAACTTGGCGCAGACATAGCATATAAGAAGGGTGAAAGTTATGTATACTATTTATCCCGAAAAAATAAAGGGTTCCTGCGGGATATGGGTCCAAATTCTGTACATTAAAGATATTGTGGGTTTTTTTTGGTGTTTACTCTAAGTTCGGTAGTGATGTGTATGTGTATGTTTTTTCATTTTTGTCTTTATGTCTGTCTGTCTGTATCTTGGACGCGCATCACGCCACTGAAACTACTGGATGAATTAAAATGAAACTTGGTATGATTTGAGTTCATACTACGAGGTAGGACATAGGATACTTTACATCCCGAAAAATTAATGGGTTCTCGCAGAATAGGGGTTGAAACTTATTTAAACAACACGTACCACGCTGAAATTAATGGCCGGGTTTTGATGCAACTTGGCACCGTCTTAATTTATATGATGGGTTAAAATTGAGGACACGTTTTATCCCGAAAAACTCAAGGGCTTTTGCGGGATATGGGTCCAAAGTTATGTTAGTATTTAAGTAATAAATAAAAAAATTGATGGTTCTCTATATTCGATACTGAAGCTAAAACTGTTTTACTTATTATTTTTGTCTGTCTGTTTGTCCGTATCTTGACCGCGCATCGCACAGAACCTATTCAAATTCAAATGAAACTTGGTATGATTTGAGTTCATATTACCAGGACATTGGATACTTTTTATCCCGAAAAATTAAAGGGTCTCCGCAATATAGGGGTTGAAAGTTATTAAAAAGAACACGTACCATGCTGAAACTACTCGACGGATTTTTTGATGCAAATTGACACAGTCATATATCTACACTTATAATAAAGCAATAGGTACGAAAAAGGCTGTAAAAAAAGATAAATAAAAAGATGCTCTTGGGTGCATAAAAAGGGTATTGAACATGAATATAAAAAAAACCTATCGCTCTGACTGTTTGACTGTATGTTTGTTTGTTCACGCATCACGTAAAAACTTTTGGACCGACTGCAATGCAGTTTTCATTGTTAGATAGCTTAGGGTTTGATTTGAAAACTGGTGTAATTGGTATCTCATTCTGGTGAGTTAGAAGCCGAGCAATTGATAAAAATATGTTTGACGGCTATAGAAATGTTGATCAAATGTTGGTATATTGGTCCTGGAAAAGCACATTATGGTACTTTGAACGTAAAGAAAAGACCACGCGTGCGAAGCCGCGGGTACAGCTACTCGTCTATAAAACTAAAAACTATATCTATAAACTGTTCGATGTTTCAACATAATCGTAGTAACTTTTTTGGTCATATAGGATTAAAATACATAGGTAATATGATTAATAATGAATAATAATCGAAGCGTAGCCGGACCGGTAGCCCTGTGAGCGGAAGCGGCGCGGGGGTGAAGGCCGGGGCGCGGGCGGCGCCGAATGGTAATGCGGGCCACTACATTCACTATCGTGGAATGTCGCCGTGTGTGCAGACTTCACCAAATAAATATGTCGTTTACTTAGGTAAGAGTAGAGTTTATAAGAGCGTACAGTTTGGTTCAACACGCAAGCGCAGCGCGCGGCTGTGGGAAAATAACTTGAAAATATATAAATGTGATAAAAAGCAATAGGCTGCATCCGTGGATTGATAAGGTTCAGGTAGTTTCCTATGAAACTTGCTTATTTTTAGGGTACACAAGGAACTCTCATATGTCCGTCTGTCTGTATGTCACAGACATTTTATTCAGAAACTATGAACACTACAAAATTACATTACTGGATCGAATGCGATGCGGTATCATAGTTGGATAGCTCAGGATCTTGGCTACGGAATCCTAAGTCTATGCGTATCCAACACGCACTTGACCCGTTTTTAATTCGGGAAATACTACTTTTTGGAATAATTGTCAAAGACTCGGAAAAAAAATATTTGGTTATCAAATCCAATCGAGTACATAGTTAAAGGGCTTTTAATTCCGCGCGGATTAGTTTATCGCGGTTAAAAGTTTCCTATGTCTTTCCCCAGGGAAAAATATTATTTAATATTAATAATATATTATTCCCTTCCCTTAATATATTATAAATATTATTTATAATTAATAATATTAATTATTATTTTTTGCCCAGGATTCAATATATCTCCATACCAAATTTCATCAAGATCGGTTTAGCGGTTTAGTTGTGAAAAGGTAACAAACGGATAGAGTTAATGGTATTTAAGTCATTTATCTATTAA
The DNA here is from genome assembly GCA_946251855.1 of Alsophila aescularia. Lineage (NCBI taxonomy): Eukaryota > Metazoa > Arthropoda > Insecta > Lepidoptera > Geometridae > Alsophila > Alsophila aescularia. Next base: position 34,656,849 of record OX276376.1, read on the forward strand.
CATCGGAATTTATATTTAATTTCTGTAAATACCTACATAGATGGTTTTGTAGTTAGTAGGAAGTGAAGTAGGTGGGATGAACTTTGATTCCTATTTCTATTTACGCAAGTTATACGATGCAAATAAATGAGATTTGAATACCGGTGGAATAAATTTTCAATGTTTTAATTATTTACGTAGGTATCCATGACGTCGCTTCTAAGTGTAGTAAATATAGGTAGAGAATAGTTGTGTCTACGTTGTTCTTGCGGAGCGGATTCGGTTGCGCGAGAACATCCACGTCACGCGTTGAACTCTATTGAAGCAGGAGCTTCAGCACTCGCGCAATGCGTGGCATCGTCGCGGGCGGCTGCGGCGCGTGACGCGTCGACGAAAGCTCGAATGAAACGAAAACAATAATAATTGTATAAAAGCTCTGCCGCCGTAAGCGTCTCATCCGTCACAAACATTAAGCTTACCGAGTCAAAATAATATTTATGACGTTTATTCTCGGCCGGAAAATCAATTGGTAGAATACACAGGTTAATTGCGAATTTCGATTGACTAGCGACGACATGAAACGCTACCGGGCGCGGCGGGCCCAGGGCGGGCGGCGTGTACTGACCGTCGTCACGGGGCATGTCGCGGTGTCGGTGCTTGATCGGGAGCGGCGCACAGCAGTTCGGAGGCGCGGAGTCGCGGCGGGCGTCGCGAGCAGACTGCGCGCGCGCACGGCTCGGCGCTCGCCTGCGCCGCGCCGCATCTTCAGCACCTGGCGCATCCTCTCCTTACAAATAATTATTCTTTATCTGCCCAATTTACTATCGCGTTTAAGATTAATATCGGATTACCGCTAATATGCCTTACTACTTATTTATACCTGGTATCTGTGTGTATCTAAACCAGATAAAAACCTATCAAGTGCGAGCCAAACTCGGACAAAACCCCACGGGTTCACGGGGGAGCCTTCAGAACATCTGTCAATCTGATACAAGTATGTACCTATTATCCGGTAAACGAAAAAACTATTATTATCAGAAACGGGATATTTAATCATGTACCGATTACCAAAGTGTATGTAAATACCACGTAACCGATTACATTATGGTTACGTTACTAATGTTATTATACTAATGTTAGTGACCATGAAAATTTCATGTGGTAAATACTTTGTCGATTGATAGAGATTTTCTTGATCTGTAGATATTTTGTCAAGACGTAGATATTTTGTCGATAACTTAGTAGATATTTTATCGACTAGTAGAAATTGTGACCAGTAGTAATTTTGTCGAGTAGAAGATATTTTGTCATACAAGTAGTAGAGATTTTGTCGATCAATAGATATTTTGAGAATTAGTAGAGATTATTATGATCAGTAGAGATTTTGTCGATTAGTAGAGATTATGACGATGGGTAGAGATTGACCAAATCTACCGAACTACCGATTGACAAAATCTCTACAACATGACATAACATTTCGACAAAATCTCTACTATATGACAAATCTCTACTACTTGGCATAATATCTACTGACCGACAAAACTGCTATTGGACATTTATTATTTCACTTTATTTATTTGTTTTCTTACCATAATCGTATCCAGTATAGGTGTACCACTCATATAGCTGTACCATATCGTCTACTCAAGATATATAATTAGACGTCAAGGAAAGTTAGTCCCTTAAGATTATTGGTAAAGTTATCAATTATACAACTAAAGTAATAGCTCCACCAAAAATTGTAAGTACACAAGCTTATATAGAAAGAAATACTACAATAGACAAAATTATAGCACTTTACAAGTCAAAATTATCATCTCATGAACAAGGAGAAATACATAAAATATTATAAAAAGATGAAATCAATAAAATTTAGGTAAGTATGCTTGGAGTTTTAAAATCTCACACTGGAAAAGGAAATACCCTTCTGACTCTACCGGTGCTTCGGAAATACGCCCGTTAGAGAAGAGAGCACCAAGAAACACTACGGGGATTTCATTTTTTCCATATTAGTTAATATCGTAAAATGGGGGCAGTAGGGACGATCTAGCACTTTGAAACTAATTTTATCAATTTTCCTCTTCCTAGGATTGGTTTATAATTTAATAGGTTTAGTTCGGCAGCTTATATTTTAATGTTTTAAACTTCTTTGTCATTTCTGTCGATATTACAAGCAACAAACAAAAATGTATGCAATCCATAGTCACCTCATAGTCGGGGTTTTAAGGGACATTAGAGTGGACAGTAGGGAATTCTTCTAGGGTTGACACGTATGTTCTAGGATTTATGTTACAAATACTTATTAAAGTTTCAGATTATTTAATGAAAGGAATTGAACTAAAGACATATAAATATTACGACTATTGGATGATAAAAGTTCTGTTATATGAGTTGGCAATGAAACTTCTAGTGAAATAAGAGATTGAAAGAATGAGAAATGATTCAGTAGTGGACTTGAAAAGAAAATATGATTGAGATCCCCTTCATCAAGACCACATTCACATATTGAAGAATCTTTAACATGAATCTTTTGCAAAGGAGTAGGGATACAACAGTGACCCAGCCTCATACGAATGATTGAAGATGTAAAAAGCTTGCTGAAGTGCCACCGTGCAAACCATGGTTTACTAGGGATATCAGGCTGAATTCTAGCAAAACCAGAACCTTTGTATTTGCTAGAAGATCTCCAGTTTATACACCAAGAATTTAATAAATATTTTTTTGGTAGGCAAATAAGGTCCTGCCTATAATTTATAAAAGGAATCTTATCGCCACAAGAAACTGCTTCCTTGGACACTCTATCGACACGCTCATTACCAGAGAGGCCAACATGCCCAGGCACCCAGGCAAGAACTACGTCTAAGCCTTTAAGGAGACATTCAGAAATAGACTTTTTGATATGAAGTAAGATTGGGTGAAATTTAGAAGAAAATGGATTAGAAAGCAAAGATTGGAGGGAACTACGTGAATCTGAGAAGATAATAGTATGATGAAGTTTGAAGAGAAGGACATATTTAACCGCTTCAAGGATACCCAAACATTCACCGGTGAACACTGACGACTCAGGAGGACACTTAACTTTTTGGACAATGTCGAATTGAGCATGGAAAACACCACAGCCAACACATCCAACTGGCGATAATTTTGATGCATTTGTGAATATTGTATGCCAACCAAGCCAATCCCTGTGCAAGATCTCTCGAAAATACTCATCAGCATAAAGGTCACCTTTGCAGATATCAAACTCTAAAATTATTTGCGGATGAAAGGTAACAATATCGTAATCAAAATTAAAAACTGGGAGTTTTGGAGACCGGTATGAAGGGTCTTTAAGGGATTTATAAACTATGAAACTTTTGAGAAACAGAGGATGGTGTTTACATCTCCAATAACGGGAGTTATAAACGTATTGATAGAGAAGTTGAAGCTTGGGTATAAGAGGATGATTAGAAAATTGAATAAAACGAAAGAAGAATCTGTTGGAAAGAAATTGTCGGCGAAGATGGAGAGGAGGATCAACACACTCCACCTGGAGTGCATTGATTGGAGAGGACTTCATCGCACCTGCAATAATCCGAAGTGACTTTGACTGAATTAAATCAAGTTTTCTTAAGCCAACCCTGCAAGCAGGATCAAGCAGAAAAGTACCATAATCTAAAACGCTACGAATTATAGCGTTATATAAAAGTTTAAGATTAAAAGGATGAGCACCCCACCATACTCCCGACAGACACCTTAAAATGTTCAGATTCCTCTCACACTTATTTGCAATATATTCACAATGCAAACGTCCAGACAACTTATTGTCCAACAAGAGACCGAGGAATTTTACGGACTCTTTAACTGGAATTCTGCTCTCATTAACAGTAATGTTTATATCAGGAAGATTTCTTTTACGAGAAAAGATAACGATATTACTCTTAGAAGGCGAGAGATCCAAGCCATTTTTATGAAGCTAAACATTTTAATATTTAAGGGAAAGGGAAATACAGTTACTAGCATCATTCATTTTATGATGAGTACTATATAAAAGAATGTCATCCGCATATTGAAGAATGCGGCAGAGACCATTTGAGGATTCTAGATCATATGTATAGACGTTATAAAGGAGAGGACTTAGGACAGAGCCTTTAGGTAATCCCCGCCATATGGTTCTAGTTGAAGAAATCGAGGGGTCACTACAGTGGAGGAATATGTATCTCTCTGAAAGAAGGTTCATTACAAAATTACTTATCTTTACTGGATTTTTCAACCGACTAAGCTTATTCTTGAGAAGGGGAAGCTGAACATTATCTTAGGCTGCAGAAATATCTAGGAAAGCACCAACAACAGATTCATTCCGAGTAAAGGCAAGTCTTATATCGGTAGTAAATATACCCAGGCTATCCATAGGGCTCTTGCCCTTTCTAAAGCCTTACTGAGACTTTGCAAGAAGCTCATGACTTTCCAGGAACCACTCAAGGCGGTTCTTTATTAAGTGTTCAGCAAGTTTAACCAAAACTGAAGAGAGAGAATTAGGATCTACCGGATCTTTATCAGGTTTAAGAATAGGGATTATGAATTGAGATTTCCAAGTAACTGGAACATATCCAGAATCAAAAATAATATTAACAAGAGATAAATAATAGATATGAAGGCGGACGTTAGCTTTAGAAAGAAAAGAATACGGAATGCCATCCATACCTGAGTCTGTGACTGATTTCAAAACTATTTCTATTTTTTTTAAATAAAACGGTTGGTCTAATGTTTCAATAGATGAAGGATTAGAAAGAGATGGTAGTTCTGAAGGAATATTGCCCAATATTGAGGGGCTAATTTGTCCATGAAGGAGTCAGCCCAAGCCTGGGATGGGCAACAACTTTGATAAGGAGGACACCACGAACGACGATACCTATGGATCTTCTTCCATATCAAAGAGGTAGGAGTGTCGGGGCCAATGCTAGTGCAAAAAACTTTCCAGCTATCACGTTTCTTATTATGAAAGAGGCGTTTAGATTTTGCGATTTCTTTATTTAATTCAGAGAAATTTTCACTAGTCATAGCCATACAAAAGGTGACTTCAGCAACCTTACGAGATTTAATTGCTTCAGTACAGTCTTTATCCCACCATGGAGGAGATGGAATTTTATTCGAATGAGGTTTTTTAATAGGGAAAGACCCATTAGCACACTCTAACAAACTGTACACAAGCGCATCAGAACAAGATCTTATATTGTAAGAATTTATGACAGGTAATTTAGGAGAATTTATATCAGTGAGTTCATTAAATTTGGCCCACCCTGAACTATTATTGCATATTTAAGAAGAGGAGGATTTCTAGAAGCAGTACGCGGACATTTTTGTGAAATATTTATAAGAATAGGAAAATGGTCACTGCCATAATTAGAAGGAAGGACACACCAAGACATAAGTGAAGCAAGTTCTGGAGAACATAAGGACAGGTCCACTGCACTAGGGTGTTCATCTGGCCGAGATCTTCTAGTCGGGGAACCGTCATTTAAAATACAGAGATTAAGATGATCTAAGGAGTCCAATAAAAAGATCCCAGGTGAATCCGACAAACCACAACCCCATACAGAGTGATGACAATTCAGATCACCCAAAACTAGAAGAGGCTTAGGAAGATAATTTAAAACAGCAATAAGTTTACGAATTATAGATTTGGAAGGCAAAGGAATGTCTAGAGAGATAACTGTTGAATTCTTAAGCTGAACAGCAACCACCTCGAAACCTTCACCACCATAAGGCAAATAAATAATTGAGTAGGTAATATTATTTTTAATAAAAAGGGCAACACCACCGAACCCATCTTGACGGTCTCTTCTAACATCAACAAAACCCGATAACCTAAATTTGGAATCGGGTCTAAGCCAAGTTTCTGAGACCGACAAGATATCCGGACTGTGATGGTTAACTAGATAAATAAGATCGGACTTTTTGTTAATAATACTTCTAGGGTTCCATTGGAGAATCCTGTAAACTTGATCCATTTTGTAAGAAAGATAAGAGGCAACTTAAGGTGGGGGCAACGTTGGACGGTAAGTTAGAGAGAGACGGAGCACTGTTTAATAAAGGAAGAAGAGAGTTTATAAGTTTCATAAGAAGATCAACAACGAGTGACTGAAGAGGGGATTATCTATATTTACTCTGTCCTGAGCTTGAAGAGCGCAGCCATTAGGAGCTGCTTCTGATAAATCGTCTCTAATAATATTATTATGAGCGACTCTGTCGTAACCGTTACCGTTAGCGACGGCCGAAGTAGGGGCATGATGCTTCTGAATTACCTTCTTTTTGTATACGACTCTTTGAGGTTCCACAGTATTATTTTTGATCATATGAAATGAGGAAAAAGGGGGAGAAGGAGACGTAGAAGAAGCGACGTTGGCGTAGGACACTTTTGACACAGAAAACAATTTAGAAGCTTCCGATTAAGAAATTGCTTTTTGCGCCATAGCTACTTTTATATTTTTTTGACGTTGCATCTCCGGGCAAGAGTTATTCGTGGCAAAATGGTTACCCTTACATGAAATACATATTGCATTGTCCTCCTCTACTCGGCAAGACTCGCCAAGGTGAGTGGACGCACATTTATAGCATGTTGGATTAGAACGGCATTGGGTTTTCGTGTGACCATACCGACAGCACTGGAAACATTGAATAGTTGGGAAGTTATACAATGCCACTGGGAACGAATTATAACAAAGAAACACTCTGTTCGGAAGTATTTGGCCATCAAATGTTAGAACCACCGTTTGGGACGGCTTCCAAGCCACGGATCCATCGATTATAAATTTATAATTTAGTCGACGGACTTTTATAATCGAGCCACAATTGGGAGGGACCTTCATCTCTTCTTTTATCATCTCTGGGGACATGTCAGCTGGGATACCTCGTATTAATCCCATTCGTGTTACATTGTATGAAGGAATTAGGGCATTATAATTATTTGCAGACAGAGACGGAGATTCTATGAATTTGTTGGCGTCGATTCCGGAATGAAAATCTAAGGATATTCTGTTTCGCCCGATACTTTTTATTGAACCATCAATAATCTCTTGAAACTCTCTGTATCGGCTAAACAAGAAACGGCCAAAGGTACCGTCCGTGTTGTTGTACCGTCTGATACAGAACTTTGAGATCTTTGGACATGAACCGTAAAAGGCCCGCGATCTGTATGAATATACAAGTGGCGACCTGCAGGTGTAAAAGCTTGACCTAGATCTTGCGATTTTATTGCAGGTGTAGAGGACAAGGAAGCCGGGACTTGGTGAAGCAGGGGAGGAGAAGTAGCTGTTATATTCGTTGAGGCATCAGAGAAGGAGGTTGGAAGAGTACGCTGCCCTGCTTGGAGATCAACTTCATTACCTGTCATCGTAGATTGTGATACCGAACGAGAACGATTAATACATTCTCTATTTAACGCTCTGCGCTTTCGAGCACATGAGGACTCAACCTGCTCAGTAGTCATCACCATTGTATAGGCAGCCGGAGACGGTGGCCTAGTTACATCCATACCGCCCCCAGGGTCAGGAGGCTCATTCATATTTTCCTTGGAAAATAAAGCTACTTAATAGATAAAATACACTAACCAATAATTCCCTGGGTGAAAAACTACAGAAAATATTAAACAGGTCTAGATATTTACGCGAAAATTGTTACAATTTTTCACCTATTGTCAACAATGACGCTCCGCCCCTTTTCCGCTTGACTTTGACTGCTTTTTTTCCTATTTTCGTGGTTTGGATCCTTGGTGTAGCCAGGCATAAAAAGAAAAAAAATATCAAATACAAAAAAAAAACATTTGTTGTTGAATCAATAGCCTTCAATTCTTAGTAGGTATGTAAAGTTTGAATCTGCCTTGACGTCCCTTCTCTGCCCGCAATCCCTTAGTACCCCATTTTACGGTACATTTTTTTTTCAATTGTCATATCTTATAATAAAACATATGTAAATTACAAATATAAAACATAAATAAAAGTTTTAATGAGATGGGACATCTCATTGACACTTTTATTTATGTTTTCACAATCATCAAACAATCAATATTACAGAAGTTATAGATCTCATCGATATCATCGTTATGCATGACAGTTGTCGAAATTAAAAGGGCTATAACTTTAAAGTTGTTGATCATAGACAAGTAGTTTCCTTACAAAAGTGATATATTCGATATCTTCGTTTTGGATGACATCTGTCAAACCTCAAAACATCCAGTATTGACAACAGATGTCAAAATTGACAGGCAATGTAAAAAATTACATAGTACGCGGATATATCCGAAGCTATTCGTAGTAACTATCTATACTATAATAAAACTGTAACTGGGCTAAATCTGTACATTAAATTTTTATTTTTTGTTAATTGTAGTTGAGATAAACTTCATAATCAATATGGAGTGCAAAACGGTGAGAATAGGTCAGGAGACGAAGCGTAGCGAGCACCCGCCTTCATCTTCTAACCTATCACGACCATGTCGGTAGGTACCACAGATAGGTAGGTACCTATATTGGTACTTTTTGTACTGGAATAACTCATAGGATCCTTATATTCCAGAAAAACTACCATGCGAGTAACGCCGTGGGCACAGCTAGTAGGAAATAAATTGCTATACAGACGTTTCAAAAAAATGCTGGTGGGGTCCGCTTTTTTTTCTAAATTATACCCGTGTGAAGCCGGGGCGGGTCGCTATTATTGTTATAAATGCCTTAACATTACTACTGAATCGTTCGATCGAATCGAATTAAATCGTACTCCTACGATTTTTTGGCTTTTTTAATGATGTAGGTTTGTAGTATTTCATTTAGTACTTACAATTATTTGGTGGAGCTATTTCTTTAGTGGTATATTTGATAATTTTACCAATAATCCTTATTAGATAACTTCCCTTGATTTTTATTTATATATATTAAGTAGATGATGTGTATGGAATACAGCTTTACTGGTCCCGATTATGGTTTACTTCTATCTTTTTCACCTCTCTAAACAATATCGTTTAAGTTAGTACAAATATTATGATTTTGATGTAAAAGTTTGGTTGTGAGATATTAGAAATAGTTATTTAGGGAATAATTCTTTATAATTCATATAAATACGTCCTATAACAAGCCTCAAGTTTGGTGTTACATTGTAGTCTGGTCTACTTTTGTAATGTATGATTTTTTAGCTAAAATGATATGATATTTGAGTAAAAATTAACGATGTTATGTATACTCGTAACTAATTCCAGACATACTTTCTGTGATGTAAAATAAGTGGTGAAATCGATGTGTTCAGAGATAGTCTATACTATAATACTAATAATAAAACTGTAACTGGGCTAAATCTGTACATTAAATATTTTTTGAAAATTATAATTGAGATAAACTTCAAAATCAATATAGATTGCAAAAAGGATATTTATTATTTTTTGTCTTTCTTTCTGTATGTCTGTCTGTCTCTTTGAACACGCATCACGCTACCAAACGCTACCACGCTACGAATCTACTACGAATCGCTACAAATTATCGGTAGCGCTCACCCCACGGCAATTTCCTTTTTTTAGCATTTTTATAATCGTCGTATCTAATAAAAAAAACGCCAGTAATCATTGGCAGCAGTACTATTGACCATAGACTACTGCATTATTACTCACGTACTTGACAGACTTATTATTTCGTGTATTAGTAGCATAGAGCATTTCCTACGTCAATGATTATTAGATGTTCGTTTCCATGGCAACATTCCATATACAAAGACCCGAATCTCCTTCTTACTTTGTGATACAAAGTAATCGAGTTTTTATTCAGAATTTGATAACTCGAGGTACATGCAATTTTTGAAGAGAATTCAATTTTTTTGAAAAATAAAATACTTCTAGTGTTACTCGCTGATAATTTAGCGTTCTTTATGTGAAAGAATTTTTGAAATCGGGTCTATATTTTTTGAATTTATCTATTACAAACAAAAAATCAAATGTTTCCTCTTTTTAATATTAGTGTAGATAAAAAATAATTATATTCTTATCTATTTAGAAAACAAACTTTAAAAATATTGGACCTGTCTCTTGGGGGTTAGTCTGGTTCTACTATTTGTTCTACTCAAGGAGGTTGGATACACACTGTTATCCGGAGGCCAAATTTCAATACTGAGCTCATTTCAATTTATAAAGCAGGTTCTTGGCACTTTTTGACGCGAGTGATACCAGTACATAGAAATTATGCAAAACATTAGCACTTTTTATAGTTTGCGAGTTTAAAAATATAAGATGAAATTACAAAATATAAATCTATGGGACAAGTAATTTGTTTACCCCCTAGGCTTAGGAGGGGGCCAAAGTGCAAAGGCCAGCTTAAGATGAGCTGTACGTTCAAACGCTCCTTTACATTTCGGGTTTCAAGTTATTTTATTTGGTCATAATACTGAGGGTTGTGATGAGTGCAATTTCTGAATTACAAAACCGATAACCTTGAAATATATACATGACAATCTTTCAAGTACCTCCTTTCTAACAAAAAAATAATGAATGATTTAGGCGAAATGTGCGATCAAAATACAGACAGACAGCTAAAAATGTCAAAAATACAGTTTTGGCTTCAGTCACAGAATAAATAATAGTACAAGCTTCAGTATCGAATATAGAGTACCCTCCAAAAATTATTATAAACAAATCTTTGAAACCCTATCAGACAAGAACCTTAACCAAGAAGGTATAAAAAGTATCCTCAATTTTAACCCATCATATAAAATATGAGACTGCCAAGCATCAAAATCCGTCCAGTAGTTTCAGCATGATAGTGTTCTTTTAAATAAATTTCAACCCCTATCCTGCGGGAATCCTTTATTTTTTCGGGATTAAAAGTATCCAATGTGATACTTCGTAGTATTAAATCAAATCACACCAAGTTTAATTTGAATTCATTCAGTATAGTTTTGGCGTGATGCGCGGTCAAGATACGGACAGAAAAACAAAAATGTAAAAAAAAAAAAAGTTTTGCTTCATGTGCCGCTAAAACATGTAGAGCGTCGTCACCTCGACCCTTCTTCCTGAAGTAGGTACTGCCTCGTTTAAATTTTAGTTGGTACCTCTCGCCAAGCTAACTACTACTACTACGAGGCAGTAGGTAAATGCTCTGACAGACGCACGTCTGAGTAGGCGGCGCGGCGCGCCGACGGCGGCGAAGTTGTCTCAACCGATTATGAAGTCCGATTATGAAGTCCTCTATTACCCGCGTCTGCGGTGAACTCGAGAAATGAGCTCCATCCGCCCCTTTAATTGATGCAACGTGTATGGCATTCTTTAACACAAAATAATTGTTAGAACAGTCGGACAGACACTTGATAACTGTACCTACCGATAACCCGCGCGCTATCGGCGCGCGACCTCGCACCCGTCCCTCCAGATTTCCAGCAACTCTTATCGCTTCACATGTCGCGCGGTCGCGCCGATTGTTACACTGAATGACTTAATGTATCTACTGTCGTTGGTTACATCATGTGATCATGAGAATCGCGAGCGGTACGAGTGCGACTGGCGGCGGAAGCTGCGCGTGAAGGTGAACCAGTCGGCGCGGTGGTCCAGCTCCGGCTCTCACGACCGCGGCACGGTTTATTATCTCACCAAACAATATTGCTGAATTCAAACATTTATATTTGGCTCATTGATTGAGGTATAATGAAAAGTTTGATAAGTTCCGTAGTCGGGTGCAACCGCTGCAGCGAATTAAAATATACTTATTTCTTAGGTATATATACCTAATAGCTGCGCCCCACATCAAAATCCAGCAGCGGTCATATAGTTTTTCATCGATTGCTCGTCTTCTACTCACTGCATTTACATGCAAAGTAGGTAACCTTCTTAATACAACTGTTACACGGGAGACTTAAGATGTATTTTTTGGAGTACTCCATGGGCATAGCCAGCCAAGTGTGTCGCTTGCCAAGGTAAAAGGTAGCCAAATGCAAAGAAGCCAATGTATGTAAGATTGACTGAAACTGTGAAAACTGTGTAATTTTTGGATATAAATTACATTCACTTTAAATAAACACAATTTTTATTGTCGTTTTTTTAATAACATTTTCTCTCTAAAATAAGTTAAAAAAATATATGCAATCATTATTATAATTCTAATATCAGCACCCAAAGATATTGACGGGAACTCGCCGAACAAAACTATTTTTTTTTGTTAATAGCTTATTGCAATAAATGACATAATGTATTATACCATTAAAAATAAAACAATATAGAACCTCGAAAAAATACTAAACAGTATTAAATCTATCTAAAAATATACTCGCGAATTGATTCTTTTAATATCATTTTACAGTTAAAATAGCTCGTCATTTAAGCACTTTTTTCTTTGTAGGTAGCTTAACATTTTCGCAATCTCTATCAGTACCTATTATAGTTTTTTTCATTATTTTCCTTTAATTAGGCATTATGTTTCGTTTTGTAATTGTAAGAAAATAATCCAAAATTATGGCTCGGTTTGGCACCGCCTTCAAAAAACTCTTATCTTATGTTGTATTTATACATTATTATTACGTTGGTAATTTCGAAAAAGTGATACTGTTCTGGCTCAATTGTAATTATTTTATTCCTTTTAGTGGTTGTTTACAAAATAACATTTTTATTATGAAGTCGTTTTTTTTTTTTTTGGAAAAATATTTTTGAATTTCGAGATATGAGAACAAACGAGTTATAGCTTCCAAACATATTAATCGTATTTTTGCTTTGAGCGGAGCGCTTTTGCGCCCGTCCCACCGTCCGGTGACGCTGTAGAGGTCAGCTATAGACCAACAGCACATATACTTTCTAAAAAAAAAGAAAAAAAAGAAGTATTTTTGATACAATACAATAACACTTTATTGACACAGTTAAACAAATTATAAAATAGAAAAAGCATAAACAATAGGTACAATGGGCGGTCTTATCGCTCATAGCGATCTCTTCCAGACAACTTTAGGATGGAAAGAAGTTAATAAGGGTCGGTAGTGGGGCAATATTAAATTTATATACAAATTTAATATAAATAATAAGAAATAAATAAAATATAAAATAAACATAGTAATAGTTACTTAAATACTATGTTAAAATATATAGCTATAAGTAATTATAAACTTACATACATATAAGTGTATAATTAGTACATACATAAATATATAGTCAGTCAAGTTAAAGCCTGTGAGGAGCTGGAGAGGTAAAAAAAAAAACACTAGGGTCTTAAAGCTATCAATAGATATTGATTTTGATATTGAGTCTTGTTTCGAAAAGTCTAACCAGAGTTTACGTAATTTGTTAAATACTTATCACGAGAACATAAAAGCGTTAGAAATCATGCGTTTCCCTACAAAACAATGGAGTTTTTTGTTGTTGAACATTTTACTACGTAAAATACTTCTATAACTTCTAATATTTCTACTCGTAAGCGATTCGAGTTATCATTGCATAAACCATCCGATATTCCAAACATTGATTTTTTAATCGAGTTTTTAGAAGAACCGCGAGAGAAATGGTTGACTCCGGTGGTAAAAACGATATATTCCCAACTGCCCCATTAATGTCCCCATCAATGGGGCCGATGGGAATTTAATTTACCACCTGCCCCATTATACACACCAATGGGGCAGGTGGGAATTTAAATTCCCATCGGCCTCATTGATGGGGACGTTACTTTTGACCTACATTTGACACTATCAAAATGTGGGTAGTCAGAGAAAAGATTCCGCCGTTCCAATGTTCCGTCGGACGATAACCACCAACGTAGCGAGCCCCGATTTGAATCAGAATGCAATAGTTTTCGGCCTTCGGAACATAGCCATAAAGATAAGAGTTGTGCGTGTTGTAAGGCTCAACACCCAACGATAGGTATGTGTTCATTAAAAATAAAGATGTTTGTCTCAATTGTTTAGGCAGAGGTCATAACGTTTCCCAATGCAAGTCGAGTTTTGTGTGCAGGTCATGCCAGAAGGGCCATCATTCACTTATTCACTTTCCTACGGATATTAGTCGTAAGAGAGAGGAGAGTGTATCATTGCCGCTCGCAGAGAAGCCGGAAGATAACGTTCCGAGCTCTAGTACCCAGCACGCTATGTCTGTGAGTCACGCGACTCAAATAGATTGCGCGTTGTCCAATGCGTGATTTGGTGCGACAAACACTGTACTGCTTTCTACCGCACTCGTTGATGTATGCGTAGGTACTGAGAAGCGATCGACAGCCCGTTGCCTTATTAATACGGGAAGTCAAGCTTCGTTTATGACGGAATCGTGCGCACAGTGGTTAGGTATAAAACGTTGCTATGCGAATATACCTGTTTATGGAATAGGAGATAGCAAGCCGGTACGACCCAAAGGAAGGATTATGTGTTGCATAACCCCGAGGAATGAACTTCAACCTTCCATACCGATTGATGCTTTGGTTTTGTCTTAACTTATACCTAAAATGCCTAGTGTACCATTGCCACATACAGGCTGGTCACACATTCGAAATTTTAATGTAGCGGATCCCTCTTTCCATAGTCCACAGCCGGTGGAGATGTTATTAGGTGCGGATGTTCTATCCCACATTATTTTAGGTAACATGATAACGGGAACACCTGGATCACCGATTGTGATGAATAGCATTTTCGGTTATTTGTTGTTAGGAAAGCTAGCGTTCAATTCTCCGACTCCATCCCCAGTTCAAGCTTATTTTAGCTCATTATTCGACGATGGCGACTTTAAAAAAAACTAGGAATGGGGGAAAATCTGGGAGTCAGTGCCTGAAGGAAAGGCACTCACACCCGAAGAACGTTTGTGCGAATCCATTTTCGAGAGCTCACACTATCGTGACGTCACTGGGCGGTATACAGTAGCCTCACCTCGTAAGCCTGATGCGCAGCCTCTAGGTGAATCCCACGACATTGCCCCCGCTCGGTTCCATAAATTAGAACACCGCTTAGAGCGGAACCCGCGCTTGAAAATTGAGTACCATGCGTGCTTACAAAAGTATTTGGAGTTGGACCATATGGAGCCGGTTTCAAACCCTCCACAGTCAGGAAATTCCTTTTATATTTGACACCATTCTATCATAAATTTTTCGTTCCAGACAAGTCGCTGTAGGGTAGTTTTTGATGGAAGTTGTCCCAATTCCAATGGGGTAGCGCTAAATCAAATTCTCCTGACAGGTTAAACTACATCATAATATAGTTGACGGCCTTTTGAAGTTTCGAGTTCATCGCGTCGCGCTTACGGCCGACATAAAACAAATGTATAGAAACATTTTAGTGCAGGAATCCGATCGGGATCTGCAACGCATTCTTTGGCGTACTTCGCCAAGGATTACCATTTGTGATTACCGTTTGCGTATGGTTACATTCGGAGTGAGCTCATCCCCTTACTTAGGCCTTCGTACGATCAAGCAGTTAGCTTATGATGAAGGTACGAATTTTCCTCTTGCGTCCAAGGTGTTGTTGGACCAAGTATTCGTTGATGACATCGTCTCTGGCGAAAGTGATAAGACAAAAGCTCTCATATTACACCAGGAGTTGATAGGTATTTGCAAATCACCTGGGTTTGAGTTACGTAAATGGCACAGCAACTCGCCAGTGATACTCGCGGCGGTTCAGGCGCTAGATGTTCAGGGTGATCGGCGGGAGGAAGTGTCCTTCACTCCCATGGAACACGACCATCAAAATAAATCCTGGGGCTTGTCGTGTAACACAGGGTTTTTTTTTTTTTTTTTTTTTAATTTGTGGCAATTGTCTTTTTGACATTTCTGCCAGTCATGTAGTTTCGCGTCAAAAAGTTTATAGATAATTTACTAGTACAGGAAATTTAGAAACGTTAACAAAACCAGATTAATATGATGAATTTTACAAACATAGGAGAACTACATACATAAATGAATTAAATATATATAAATACATATGAACTATAATTTATAAAACTACAATATACACAAATACTTAAAGTTTCAGATTATTTAATGAAAGGAATTGAACTAAAGACATATAAATATTACGACTATTGGATGATAAAAGTTCTGTTATATGAGTTGGCAATGAAACTTCTAGTGAAATAAGAGACTGAAAGAATGAGAAATGATTCAGTAGCGGACATGAAAAGAAAATATGATTGAGATCTCCTTCATCAAGACCACATTCACATATTGAAGAATCTTTAACATGAATCTTTTGCAAATGAGTAGGGATACAACAGTGACCCAGCCTCATACGAATGATTGAAGATGTAAAAAGCTTGTTGAAGTGCCACCGTGCAAACCATGGTTTACTAGGGATGTCAGGCTGAATTCTAGCAAAACCAGAACCTTTGTATTTGCTAGAAGATCTCCAGTTTATACACCAAGAATTTAATAAATATTTTTTTGGTAGGCAAATAAGGTCCTGGCTATAATTTATAATAGGAATCTTATCGCCACAAGAAACTGCTTCCTTGGCCACTCTATCGATACGCTCATTACCAGAGAGACCAACATGCCCAGGCACCCAGGCAAGAACTACGTCTGACATACGTGGAGACATTCAGAAATAGACTTTTTGATATGAAGTATGATTGGATGAAATTTAGAATAAAATGGATTAGAAAGCAAAGATTGGAGGGAACTACGTGAATCTGAGAAGATAATAGTACGACGAAGTTTAAAGAGAAGGACATATTTAACCGCTTCAAGGATAGCCAAACATTCACCGGTGAACACTGACGACTCAGGAGGACACTTAACTTTTTGGACAATGTCGAATTGAGAATGGAAAACACCACAACCAACACATCCAACTGGCGATAATTTTGAGGCATCTGTGTATATTGTATGCCAACCAAGCCAATCCCTGTGCAAGATCTCTCGAAAATGCTCATCAGCATAAAGGTCACCTTTGCAGATATCAAACTCTAAAATTATTTGCGGATGAAAGGTAACAATATCGTAATCAAAATTAAAAATTGGGAGTTTTGGAGACCGGTATGTAGGGTCTTTATGGGATTTATAAACTATGAAACTTTTGAGCAACAGAGGATGATGTTTACATCTCCAATAACGGGAGGTATAAACGTATTGATAGAGAAGTTGAAGCTTGGGTATAAGAGGATGATTAGAAAATTGAATAAAACGAAAGAAGAATCTGTTGGAAAGAAATTGTCGGCGAAGATGGAGAGGAGGATCAACACACTCCACCTGGAGTGCATTGATTGGAGAGGATTTCATCGCACCTGTAATAATCCGAAGTGACTTTGACTGAATTAAATCAAATTTTCTTAAGCCAACCCTGCAAGCAGGATCAAGCAGAAAAGTACCATAATCTAAAACGCTACGAATTATAGCGTTACATAAAAGTTTAAGATTAAAAGGATGAGCACCCCACCATACTCCCGACAGACACCTTAAAATGTTCAGATTCCTCTCACACTTATTTGCAATATACTCACAATGCAAACGTCCAGAAAACTTATTGTCCAACAAGAGACCGAGGAATTTTACGGACTCTTTAACTGGAATTCTGCTCTCATTAACAGTAATGTTTATATCAGGAAGATTTCTTTTACGAGAAAAGATAACGATATTACTCTTAGAAGGCGAGAGATCCAAGCCATTTTTATGAAGCCAAACATTTAAATAATTAAGGGAAAGGGAAATACAGTTACTAGCATCATTCATTTTATGATGAGTACTATATAAAAGAATGTCATCCGCATATTGAAGAATGCGGCAGAGACCAATTGAGGATTCTAGATCATATGTAAAGACGTTATAAAGGAGAGGACTGAGGACAGAGCCTTGAGGTAATCCCCGCCATATGGTTCTAGTTGAAGAAATCGAGGGGTCACTACAGTGGAGGAATATGGAATATCTCTCTGAAAGAAGGTTCATTATAAAATTACTTATCTTTACTGGAATTTTCAACCGACTAAGCTTATTCTTGAGAAGGGGAAGCTGAACATTATCATAGGCTGCAGAAATATCTAGGAAAGCACCAACAACAGATTCATTGCGAGTAAAGGCAATTCTTATATCGGTAGTAAATATACCCAGGCTATCCATAGTGCTTTTGCCCTTTCTAAAGCCATACTGAGACTTTGCAAGAAGCTCATGACTTTCCAGGAACCACTCAAGGCGGTTCTTTATTAAGTGTTCAGCAAGTTTAGCCAAAACTGAAGAGAGAGCAATAGGGTGGTAAGAATTAGGATCTACCGGATCTTTATCAGGTTTAAGAATAGGGATTATGAATTGAGATTTCCAAGTAACTGGAACATATCCAGAATCAAAAATAGTATTAATAAGAGATAAATAATAGATATGAAGTCGGACGTTAGCTTTCGAAAGAAACGAATACGGAATGCCATCCATACCGGGGGCTGAGTCTCTGACTGATTTCAAAAATATTTCTAATTCTTTTAAAGAAAACGGTTGGTCTAAAGTTTCAATAGATGAAGGATTAGAAAGAGATGGTAGTTCTGAAGGAATATTGCCCAATATTGAGGGGCTAATTTGTCCATGAAGGAGTCAGCCCAAGCCTGGGATGGGCAACAACTTTGATAAGGAGGACACCACGAACGACGATACCTATGGATCTTCTTCCATATCAAAGAGGTAGGAGTGTCGGGGCCAATGCTAGTGCAAAAAACTTTCCAGCTATCACGTTTCTTATTATGAAAGAGGCGTTTAGATTTTGCGATTTCTTTATTTAATTCAGAGAAATTTTCACTAGTCATAGCCATACAAAAGGTGACTTCAGCAACCTTACGAGATTTAATTGCTTCAGTACAGTCTTTATCCCACCATGGAGGAGATGGAATTTTATTCGAATGAGGTTTTTTAATAGGGAAAGACCCATTAGCACACTCTAACAAACTGTGCACAAGCGCATCAGAACAAGATCTTATATTGTAAGAATTTATGACAGGTAATTTAGGAGAATTTATATCAGTGAGTTCATTAAATTTGGCCCACCCTGAACTATTATTGCATATTTAAGAAGAGGAGGATTTCTAGAAGCATTTTTGTGAAATATTTATAAGAATAGGAAAATGGTCACTGCCATAATTAGAAGGAAGGACACACCAAGACATAAGTGAAGCAAGTTCTGGAGAACATAAGGACAGGTCCACTGCACTAGGGTGTTCATCTGGCCGAGATCTTCTAGTCGGGGAACCGTCATTTAAAATACAGAGATTAAGATGATCTAAGGAGTCCAATAAAAAGATCCCAGGTGCATCCGACAAACCACAACCCCATACAGAGTGATGACAATTCAGATCACCCAAAACTAGAAGAGGCTTAGGAAGATAATTTAAAACAGCAATAAGTTTACGAATTATAGATTTGGAAGGCAAAGGAATGTCTAGAGAGATAACTGTTGAATTCTTAAGCTGAACAGCAACCACCTCGAAACCTTCACCATCATAAGGCAAATAAATAATTGAGTAGGTAATATTATTTTTAATAAAAAGGGCAACACCACCGAAACCATCTTGACGGTCTCTTCTAACATCAACAAAACCCGATAACCTAAATTTGGAATCGGGTCTAAGCCAAGTTTCTGAGACCGACAAGATATCCGGACTGTGATGGTTAACTAGATAAATAAGATCGGACTTTTTGTTAATAATACTTCTAGGGTTCCATTGGAGAATCCTGTAAACTTGATCCATTTTGTAAGAAAGATAAGAGGCAACTTAAGGTGGGGGCAACGTTGGACGGTAAGTTAGACGGAGCACTGTTTAATAAAGGAAGAAGAGAGTTTATAAGTTTCATAAGAAGATCAACAACGAGTGACTGAAGAGGGGATTATCTATATTTACTCTGTCCTGAGCTTGAAGAGCGCAGCCATTAGGAGCTGCTTCTGATAAATCGTCTCTAATAATATTATTATGAGCGACTCTGTCGTAACCGTTACCGTTAGCGACGGCCGAAGTAGGGGCATGATGCTTCTGAATTACCTTCTTTTTGTATACGACTCTTTGAGGTTCCACAGTATTATTTTTGATCATATGAAATGAGGAAAAAGGGGGAGAAGGAGACGTAGAAGAAGCGACGTTGGCGTAGGACACTTTTGACACAGAAAACAATTTAGAAGCTTCCGATTAAGAAATTGCTTTTTGCGCCATAGCTACTTTTATATTTTTTTGACGTTGCATCTCCGGGCAAGAGTTATTCGTGGCAAAATGGTTACCCTTACATGAAATACATATTGCATTGTCCTCCTCTACTCGGCAAGACTCGCCAAGGTGAGTGGACGCACATTTATAGCATGTTGGATTAGAACGGCATTGGGTTTTCGTGTGACCATACCGACAGCTCTGGAAACATTGAATAGTTGGGAAGTTATACAATGCCACTGGGAACGAATTATAACAAAGAAACACTCTGTTCGGAAGTATTTGGCCATCAAATGTTAGAACCACCGTTTGGGACGGCTTCCAAGCCACGGATCCATCGATTATAACTTTATAATTTAGTCGACGGACTTTTATAATCGAGCCACAATTGGGAGGGACCTTCATCTCTTCTTTTATCATCTCTGGGGACATGTCAGCTGGGATACCTCGTATTAATCCCATTCGTGTTACATTGTATAAAGGAATTAGGGCATTATAATTATTTGCAGACAGAGACGGAGATTCTATGAATTTGTTGGCGTCGATTCCGGAATGAAAATCTAAGGATATTCTGTTTCGCCCGATACTTTTTATTGAACCATCAATAATCCCTTGAAACTCTCTGTATCGGCTAAACAAGAAACGGCCAAAGGTACCGTCCGTGTTGTTGTACCGTCTGATACAGAACTTTGAGATCTTTGGACATGAACCGTAAAAGGCCCGCGATCTGTATGAATATACAAGTGGCGACCTGCAGGTGTAAAAGCTTGACCTAGATCTTGCGATTTTATTGCAGGTGTAGAGGACAAGGAAGCCGGGACTTGGTGAAGCAGGGGAGGAGAAGTAGCTGTTATATTCGTTGAGGCATCAGAGAAGGAGGTTGGAGGAGTACGCTGCCCTGCTTGGAGATCAACTTCATCACCTGTCAGCGTAGATTGTGATACCGAACGAGAACGATTAATACATTCTCTATTTAACGCTCTGCGCTTTTGAGCACATGAGGACTCAACCTGCTCAGTAGTCATCACCATTGTATAGGCAGCCGGAGACGGTGGCCTAGTTACATCCATATCGCCCCCAGGGTCAGGAGGCTCATTCATATTTTCCTTGGAAAAGAAAGCTACTTAATAGATAAAATACACTAACCAATAATTCCTTGGGTGAAAAACTACAGAAAATATTAAACAGGTCTAGATATTTACGCGATTAATATCAAAAACCAAAATTGTTACAATTTTTCACCTATTGTCAACAATGACGCTCCGCCCATCCAACTCCAATTTATCTAACGCAGGGTTTAAAGGTGGTATCTACGTGTTACGCCGTTGGGTGACGTAACGATTAGGTAGATAGGAGGTTTAACCTCTTTGCGTTATATTATGACGTAACGCTTGCAGGCAAAATCAAAGCTTATCTAGAGTGAGATAGGTCTTACCTCTTTGCTCTACGCTATGACGTAATGCTCAGAGGAGAGATCTATAACCATTGAAGAACGTTATATCCCTCAAGGAAGAACTGGCTGGAGGGGTAAGACAAGATTATGAATTACCTTACTTTCAGTTAAACCTTAGTCTACGACTAATGGACCGTAGAGGTAAGGCGCTATCTTACAGTTTGCAAGATTGTGAATTACGCTTACCTCTATGTTAAGGCCACTAGAGGGTATGAAGTCCTTTCGTCCTATGTCAATGGTTTTGCCACTCTAGAGGAATAGCCGTAAAATGATGGATGGGGATTTATGCTTTTTAGGGCATAAAACCTCATGAGCATGTGACATTAACCTGGCTATTGCATACGTTACGACGAACAAAAATTTATATTAAAGAATAGATATTATGTATATCAATACTCTTTGATTTTAAATTTAATGACAAGACACGAGGGTCTTTAAGATATGTTGAAGATCTGTTTATTAAAAATGACAGAATTACTCCAAGATATCTTTATGGATTAACTAGAGGGAAAACGGGAGGTTTACCTCTAGGTACTCTATTAATCAGAGACTATCTTGAATAATCTATAGATAATTGAGGTAATCTATAGAATTATCCTAATCAGTCAAAGGAAATAAATTTTAAGAACAGACTCCTAAAGGTTAAAGAATTATGCGACTCTAAAGCCTTCCTATCAGATTTCCCTAAATTTATTAAGTTGAAGGCCTACCTATCCTATAAGGGGAGGCTTCCTATATTTAATTATTTTAAATAGGCAAATATTAATATGTTAGTGAATTAAATTTTCTATCGTGGTGAGGAGGACGGCGACTCGGGGAGGAGATCAGCAACCCGGAGAGAAGAGCAGCAACCCGGAGAGGAGATCAACAACCTGGAGAGGAAGGCAGCAACTCGTTCTCAACTGCCTCGAAGTAGGCTCACGGTCCGATGAGGAGTTTCGGTCTCCAACTTCAATGTTCGGCGATGTGGTAGAATTGGTCCTGGAGTCGACCTAATTCTCGAAGATCTGTGCGATGAAGCAGGTGCCTAAAGGCAGTTTAACTCCCATACCAGATCAGACGAGCTCCCTTCGAACTGAATCCGTCTGGATGTTCGGTAGACGTCTCTCCTTCGAAGATCTTTGGGGTACGGTGATGTCACCTCCCTGGCGAAGCCGTTGTAGCTGTCCACCAGCGTGGTTGAGTCGCAGTCTGATAACTCTTCTAAAATCTATGCGTTTAGGGAGAATAGTTCATTAACTATCAAGAATTCTTCACCTTAATAAACGAATACTTTTAAAATGTTGACTCTGTTTATTTAATTAAAACACTTCATACATGAATTTTAGAAAAGGTCAAAATATCTTAAATGGAATTTCATTTATATATTATATTTATATCTTCATTATTAGAAGTCTGGATCTAACCTGACCCCCTATCTGCTTTCATTTAAAAGGAAGACTTTCAAAGGCTTGAAAAAAGAACTTTGTAATAAAAGTCATATATATCAATGAGCAGTAACTTGATACAGAATTAAATGAGGTCAGTTAAGATTTACATTCGAATTATAAAATTTAAGAGAACAAAGTTGACAACAGATGCTTATTTGACTTCTGTCAAAATGAAATAAACTAAAAATGCAATTTTGTCAGCCTGTAGCCGTCCTTCAAAAATAATATTAAACTCAGAAGAATAAGAAAATTCAGGACTATATTTATGATTAAAAATATCATTTCCAAGAATTTTAACAAATTATCTTATATATCAGGATTTACGCAATAAACTAACAAGGTAAGATAAGAATTACAGACAAAAATACCTCATATATCAAGTTATCTAAAATCTGACTCTGAACGTAACCAATTTTGGAAATTATTTTACCTACAAAAACTAATAGTATGAACAGATAATATGTTGTGCTATGAAAATACATACCGGGGTACGTAACGTGTTTTAAGAGTATATCTGGAGGTAGTTATATATAATTTCGATAATTCTGATTCAATATTTATACTATTTCTAGTTAAAAATTATACATTACTAAAGTAGGTCAGACTATATTGTGGCAAAATACTTGAGGCCGATTATAGGACATTTACAAGAGTTATACTCCTATCATTTCACAATCAAGTTTTTACTCTAAAATTATAATATTGTGTAAACATAAATGATATTTTTTACAGAGTTGAAGAGAAACGTAAGATAAATCAATCATCGTAACAGATACAGCTTTAAAACACTACCATCCACTCAAAAGTATAACTGGAAGTCAAGAAGAGTTAGATAGAAGGATAATTGATAAGATTATAGCTCCACAAAAGAATCGTAAGTACTTAAACATAAAAAGAAGTACTTCTATCTAACTCTTCTTGACCTCCAATTATTAAGGATATCAGGTGTTTCGTCGATGAACGTCCACCGATCGATATTGTTAATGCGTGGATTGCGTTCGTTCAAGAGTTGCCACTCTTATCCCGAGTTTCAATACCTCGCTTTATATTTTCCCCTGCGGATAAAATACAGCTTCATGGCTATTCTGATGCTAGTGAAATGGCCATGGCCGCATGCGTGTATTTCCGTCTTTTAGACGACAATAACAAATTTGCTCGCACGTTTCTCATCATCGCAAAAACACGCGTCGCGCCGATATCACCGTGCCTGTCCATCCCACGACTCAAGCTGATGGCAGCCGTGATGTTGTCTAAACTTCTCGAGAAGGTGTTACATGCCTACAGCGAACTGTTGTGTGTAGTTTGTCTTAAAAAGAAAACAACTTTTCAGGCACACACTTATTATACTTTTATTTTTATTTTTCTTCAACAAGTCTTAACAGCTAGATAGCCGTAAATGTTTGTAAATGCAAAAATTGACTATGAGAGTAACGTTCTAAGTATTGGCAATCACTCCTACATTTCACAAATCCTGAGTATACTATTCCTGCTCAATCTGAAACCATTATCGATGCAATGTTTCTAATCCCAGTCTCCACTGGTTTCGTTGAAAAACTTGAAATCCAAGAAGGTGTTTTCATATCAAACTGCCTTGTCTCAGTTAAGCCAAATAATCATATTAATGTCTCAGTTCTCAATACCACTGAGTCTGACGTCATAATAAAATCTCTTAGTGTCGAGCTCAATTCTTGTGATCTCCCTGATGTGACTCAAATTGGCCATATTGGTCCTGTTTCTCAATCTCCCGATAGAATCAGTAGAGTTAAAGAGCAAATCAGATCTGTCCATCTCAATGCTGAAGAGTCCCGAGTATTACACAATCTATGCACGGAATACTCTGACCTTTTTCACCTTGATGGGGATTCTTTAACATGTACTAGCATGTACTTTAGAACATGAGATTAAAACTACCAATTCTCAACCAATCCATACCAAGACTTATCGATATCCCGAAGTTCACAAAGAAGAGGTCAACAAGCAAATTTCAAAAATGCTTGATCAGAAGATCATTATGCCTTCCAACTCTCCATGGTCCTCCCCCATCTGGGTAGTTCCCAAAAAACAAGACGCTTCCGGCCAAAAGAAATGGCGTATCGTAATCGATTATAGGAAGCTCAACGACGTTACGATAGGTGATGCATATCCTATTCCTAATATTAACGAAATCCTTGACCAGCTAGGACATAGCAAGTACTTCTCCTCTCTTGATTTAGCCTCTGGCTTCCATCAGATTAAGATGAGTGAAGCTGACGCAGCGAAAACAGCTTTCTCTGTCTTTAATGGCCATTTTGAATACACAGAATGCCATTTGGTCTGAAAAATTCACCCGCAACCTTTCAAAAACTGATGAATACAGAATAAAGCTTTAAGAGCTACTAATAGAGCTCCCATGGAAATAACTTCCACATCTCACGAACCCTTTCAAAGAATTGCTACTGATATCGTTGGTCCATTACCAGAATCTGGCCCTGAAAAGTACAGGTACATCGTTACTTTTCAAGATGAGGTCATCTTCGGGTACCCGATGAACATCAACTAAGTACTCAATGGCCTATCCTATTGTTCATTCTACAGCCGAACAAACTTCCAACTGTCTCATCAAATTCATTTCCCATTTTGGAATTCCAAAAATTCTCCTGTCTGATCAAAGTGTCCACTTCATTGTAGAAGTTTACAAGCAGATCACGTCTCTCTTTAAGATAAAACATCTTTTTTCATCTCTCTACCAAGGAAAGGAGCCATGCTACTCTTAAGGAATACCTTAAATCTTACGTTAACGAGAACCAGAACTATTGATTAAAGATATTCTCAATAATTTTTTTTGGTGTTTACTATATGTTCAATAATGAAGCCTTAGCACAGTCAGGTGAAACCTCTGCCCAAAGAGACAGAAGTGCAGCAACAATTACAGTGTCATAATTGTTGTGTTAGCTGTTGAGACTTGTTGAAGAAAAAAAAAACAACTTTTCGGGCACACACTAACAAATTGATAATTATGGATACTTATTATCCCGAAAAAAATTTAGGGTTTCTGCAGGATATGGGTCCAAATTCTGTACATTAAAGATATTCTCAATTATTTTTTTGGTGTTTACTATATGTTCACTTATGAAGCTTTAACTGTACGTTTTTCATTTTTGTCTGTATGTCTGTCTGTCTGTATCTTGGACGCGCATCACGCCGCCAGAACTACTGGAAGAATTCAAATGAAACTTGGTATGATTTGAGTTCCTACTGTGAGGTAGGACATAGGATACTTTACATCCCGAAATATAAAAGGTTCCTGCAGGATATGGGTCCAAATTCTGTACATTAAAGATATTCTCAATATATTTTTACGGCTTGGCCATTGCACAAGAATATTCCTAGCACGAGTGAGGAGAAACGTAGCCCACAAGTTGCGCGCGACCGACTAACCTTCACACTGTTCTGTCAAACTGGTGATTGTAATGAAGAAAATCCATAATTTTCACTCATCTTATATACTCGAACTATGTCTGTGCCGAGTTGCATCAACATCCGTCCAATAGGTTCAGCATGCTACGTGTTCTTTTAAATAATTTTCCACCCCTATCCTGCAGGAACCCTTTAATTTTTCGGGATGAAAAGTGTCCTTATTTTTAACACATCATATAGCATAAGACGGTGCCAAGTTGCATCAAAACCCGTCCGTTAGTTTCAGCGTGATACGTGTTTTTTTTAAATAAGTTTCAAACCCTATCCTGCAAGAATCCTTTAATTATTTGGGATGTAAAGTATCCTATGTCCTACCTCGTAGTATGAACTCAAATCATAACAAGTTTAATTTTAATTCATCCAGTAGTTCCGGTGGCGTGCTGCGCGTCCAAGATACAGACAAACAGACATACAGACAAAAATTAAAAAAAAAACCGGTCTAGGCTTCATTATCGAACATAGAGTAAACTCCAAAAAATATATTTACAGTATCTTTAATGTACAGAATTTGGGCCTTTATCCCGCAGGAACCCTTTATTTTTTCGGGGCACAATGTATCCATAATTTTCAGCCATCTTATAAACTATATCTGAGCCAAGTCAACATCCATCCAATAGTTTCAGCGTGCTATGTGTTGTTTTTATAAATAATTTTCCACCCCTATCCTGCAGGAACTATTTAATTTTTTGGGATGAAAAGTATTCAGTATCCTACCTCAAAGTATGAACTCAAATCATACCAAATTTCATTTGAATTCAGTGAGTATTTTCGGCGTGATGCGCTGCCAAGGTACAGACAGACAGACGTACAGACAGACAGACAGACAAAAATTAAGTTTTTTGGCTTTAGTATTGAATAAAGAAAGGCCTCTAAAAAAACTACAAAATATCTCCAATTTAGAGAATTTGGGACATTATCCCGCAGGCATTCTTTATTTTTTCGGGATAAAAAATATTCTCAATTTTTACCCATTATATAAACTAAGACTGTGCCAAGTTGCAACAAAATCCTTTTAGTAGTTTCAGCGTGATACGTGTTCTTTTAAATAACTTTCAACGCCTATCCTGCGAGAACCCTTTGATTTTTCGGGATTAAAAGTATTCTATGTCCTACCTCGTAGTATAACGTCAAATCATACCAAGCTTCATTTAAATTAATTCAGTAGTTTCGGCGTGATGCCTAGCCAATGTACAGACAGACAGACAAAAATGAAATAAATTGCAGTTTAGGCTTCAGTATCGAATATAGCAAAACAAAAATCAAAATATCTTCAATGTACAGAATTGGACCCGTTACAGTTTTATTATAAGTATATAGATTAGATTTTTTGAGAGTTTCGGGACGTCTATCATTGCTGTCGTACAAGTCCAACTATAAAATTAATTTCACCTGAGAAACTTACATATCAAAACCTACACATTGTATCTTTAACGAGTGTGATAATATTGATGATGCTACGCATTTTCATGTTACTTTTACAGAAACATTGGATCTTAGAGAGTCGAGACAATAAACGTATACAAATCATTATCTATCCAATCTGTGTAGGTGACATTGATTGTATGTGATGACAATCTTCCAACACTTCAGTGGAAACTTGCTCGTGTGTATGCACTCCATCCGGGCTCCCACGACTAAGTGAGAGTTGTGACCATGCAGACGGGCAAGCGCCTTTTCAAACGTGCAATTGTTATAAAGTTTGTACACTTCCCCTCGAATAGTTTGTTGTTTTCAAATGCGTAGATTTAGCGCTTACTAATCATGCTAGGTACTAGTGTTTAGGGTTGCCACTCTAAGAATGCAAATACATTTATATTTCTTGTAGTAGAGTATATATTGAACATTTTTCTGTTCATTGAGTTTAAGTCTAGTTTAAGTGTTAAAAGAACTTGCAGTATTTTAAGGTGAGTGGCATGTTTCGTACTGAAACAGTACTTTCTTTTGTTTATAAATCTATTTAATATTTGAGCATTTTCACACGTGACTAACGCATTGACAACATTACCTTTTTTGTATGTTGGTATGAGAGTACGAGTATATGGTCATCGACATTGGGTTGGCCATACGGGTAGTCGGTCGAAAGAAGCGCTTGCGAGCAGACGTGCATTGCTCTTGAACGCGCTGCGCCGGTTACTCCATTACGTGGATGCCACCGTGTTCTTCTCTGGAGACGAGCTCCAGAAAACCCGAAACTTTTCTTAGATTTCATAGTGGAGTGTTGGTGCCCCTTAGTGAAAGACATTTGCCTGCTCACACCTCCATACTGGAGGAAGGTGAGTTAGGATCAGAAGAAAACGCCGAACCAGGCGTCTTGTGGATTCTTGTCATTGATGCACTAAACATCCGCCAACCAGACAACGCTGTCAGTACACCCGAGGGCCCATTGAATTCCAAGTAAGTTCGTACGCCATATTTCTCCGATACACCGCCCATTGTGACACTTCTTCTTTCTTTCTTTTTCTTTCCTTTATTTTGTTAATTTTCTTTGTGGTGTGTACAATAAAGAATTTATCTATCTATCTATCAAGTTTATGGGAAACAAACGGCGAATTAAGGTCATTAGAAATAAACAAATTAGTAAAGGATGAAAACTCTAGTCTTTAGATAATTGGTCTACCTCAAAATGCTTTGTAAAAAGGTTGTCATTATCGTCATATGAAAAAGCAACAAGAGAACTGGATCTCATGCTTGAAAATAGCGAAGAATCGAAGTAATTGACACTGTAAAGAAACTAATACAAGGGATAATAAAAAAAGCATACATTTTAACTCTTTAGCACGCGAGTCGACAGTACGGCGACCCGGGAAGCTACCAGGTTGGTCCGTTCCAAGTCATTTCGAGTCAGCGAGCTGCGGTAGTGAAGGAATCCTTCGCCTAGTTGCGTGTTAGGGTATGGTTTGAAAGATACTTTACGCTATAAAGATTCACATCCCTCTGGGAAACACAACCTTACTTACACACACACACACACACACACACACACACACACACACACACACACACACACACAACACACACACACACGCACACGCACACTCCTGTTTGTACAAGTACTCTTGATTTAGAACGTGCTTAGGCATAGACGACGAGACGACGAGATAGACGACTGTACTCCGTTGCGTTGTGATCAATACATGATGAACTGCGGGCCACTCTCTCTAAGTTTTTACTACCCTAGGATCCTGCAAGTTCTAAATTTAAATTCATATCGTATAGGCCAAATTTATGTACTATTTATGTAAGAGAATATTGTAATTATAGTTAGAGTATTTGAATCATAAGATAAAAATAGCTGTGTTGATCATATTTTTGATGCAGAACAAACATTGTTAAGTGAAAAATACTTTTAGAATTCCTCAGTAAAGGAGAGAGAACCAAGCTTTGATAACTTATGTGTATATTTTTACTGTAATAAAGCCGTTTGTTATTGAATTAACCAACTTGTTTAAATTTCCTCGCCTTTACCTGAGAAGGAGGTCCGCTACCAAGCCGGGCAACGGTCTATCACTATTGTTTCCACAATGTTAATCAACCAGAGGAATCATCAACTTTATCTACTGTAACAACATCCACACAGGTATTTCTAGAAGTGACAACTGGTGAAAAATGTTATTCAATGTATAGATGGTGTGAGCTGGCTACAATTTCAGTCGACCCCCATCGCGATCGTTATGAGTTTGAAGCTCAATAAAAAACACAGAGGTATACACACAATAAAAATAAACACACACACATATAGGTCACATTAAAAATTATCTAAAATAATATTAGACAAACAAAATAATACGGCACAAACAACAAATTTTCTTGCAGATCACGAAATAATTGTTTTCATGAATTTGCAAGCTTATCAGTGCAAATAGATGACGGCTTTTCCAAGAGTAGCCAAACTAGAAGCACAGATGTGGTTACATTGGGAGAGTCTAACCCGATTTGTAGTGAGGTTTTTAAAGTAAAACCCATTGACTCCGTTAAAGAGCTAGAGGAAATGGAGTCACTTTTATCTATCAAAAACCAAAAATATAAACTCTTAAACCAATATTCTTTTGTATGTTCACAATCAGATGGAAACGGTGTGACACATATTGTGCATAGAGAATATTGGACATGTTTTTTTTCACGGGAATTCTTATGCAAATGCTCTTTGACCGCCAATTACCGCCAGGTAGCAGAAAGATTGATGAAGTCAAAATTGGACTGAAGGGATATAAAAACTTCCTCAATTTTTACTATGAATATAAGGTATGTATTAACATACCTGGGATAAAACTTATACCGTAAAAAAGAATGAAAACTTTACAAAATTGTCTAGAAAAATTCTGTAAAGAGGAAACTCAGTAAGAATGTAAGAGCTTCAACAAAATGGATGAGAACCAAAAAAAACAGCCATAAAATAATTCAGATCAGGGAAATTAGGACGCAAATCAAAATCAAATGGATACAAATGACTCGAATCCAAGTGAAATGGATGCAAGTGAAGAATTTATATTCGACGTAAACGCTGCAAACGAGAAAGAAGTTATCAAAGAAGAAGAAGAATATCTTTGTTAATATTATACGTCAAAAAGTAATTATTGTTTACAGGTTGACTCCTTAAAATAGTTAATTTACTTTTTATATGTACTCTTTATAGAGAAATGCGTTATAATCATGTTACAAGCCGCGAGGCCTAAGCTGAGCTTTGCATTTGTGTGAGTGATCACCAAAAGTAGAGTCAGACAATAAACTCTTAAAAATAAATTTTATTACGTTTTAGGTAGGTACATAACACAAGTGGGAGAGGTATTCTAGTATTAAAATAAAATAAAACTAAATTGTTAAAATAAAGGCCAGCTATATGTATGACTGATGAGTATGTGTATATATGTAAGTCTGACTGAGAAGTCAGAGATCAATAATTAAAATTCAAATATAAAAAAATTATAACAATTCTTCTACACCGGACATTGAACCGTTATCATTTTCATTATCACTCTCGTTTTCATTTTCACTCTCGTCTGATGTGTCGTTTGTGTTAATAATGAATCGTTTCGTTATTTTATCAATAACGGCGTCATAACCATGAAACTTTGTTTCTTCTTTTATTGCGTGGTCGTATGTGATTTTTCCATTCTTGTGCAGTGATAGTTTCAACTTTTTTTTTCGCGCTTCCTCATTATTGTATCCATATTCATTGACACGTTTTTTTTCGACACGTATCCTTTTATCAATGCCCATATATTTTCAATTGGATTGAAATGGGTGGTAGACGAAGGACGCTGTGACCATGTTTCCTAAGTAAAGTGTCAATTTTATATTCAATAAATCTTTGTTTATTTTGCAGTATCAATTGATAGAGTTGTGGTTTAAGCATCGATATAGAGTGATCGATATTGCGATACTTGAGCCAGTCAATCATATCTTGTTTACGACTATTTGAGTTGGGAGCGGGTTTTTTTAACGAATTCTGGTAAGATGCATTGTCTACCACAATAACGCTATTCGGCTTCAAATTTGGAATTAATTGCGTTTGTAACCATTTCGTGTAGTTTTCTGCATTCATATTGTTATGGTAATCACCACTTTTTTGATTTGCTTTAAACATTAGCAGTGCATTTGGTATGAAACCATCCTCTCCGCCGGCATGAACTATTATTAAACGATTTCCTTTAGAAATAGGTTTCTTCAAATCAGAAGTGCTGCCATCTGAATAAGGTTTCGACAGTATAAACGACTGGCCGGCCTTGAATGCGATATTCGGAAATGTTAATCAAAAAAGTTATACGTAGATGGCGTATCTCATGTTTTTTCATTAAAATTTTCATATTAATTGGTCCTTTTCCATTTAAATCCTAAAAGATCCTTCTTTATGCAATGACCAAATTGAGCCTGGATAGTTTATATCTGTCTTCAACTTTTTATGTATTCGCTTCATAGTTGGCACCACTTTATCAGTACTGTGAAAGTTGTAAATAGTTCTCCGGATTACTGCTTTATCAAAATCGTCAGTGATAATTATATTTTTCCTACATCTGGTCTTTTTCGGAGATTTAAATTTGCTTCCGTCTTCCAAAACACGTTTACCTTGCAATAAAACCCTTTTAACATTGGACAGCGAGATTTCTGTCGATGTTGCTACCAATTGGGCTGATGTAATGACACTTGGCATGTATTTATCGTTCATGCCTTTAAAATAACTATTTAAATTACGCAAAATTTCTTTTAATTGGCTATTTAAAGGTTTTCGTATTCTTCGTTTATTTGTGTTGGCAGCCATTTTACTAATATATCAAATACAAAAACAAAATATTAAGAATTAATCACGTTACGCTGCTACCAGTACTTACGTCGCGCGAGGGACGCACCGCGCCTCAGGCCGGTTGCCAAAAAACAGTTTAAACCAAGCAGAGGATGCACCGCGCCTCAGTCCGGTTATCACACCTACACTCACACAAATGCAAAGCTCAGCTTACGCCTCGTGAACTGTACCTACTTTGATTTACCTTAAAACATCATGTTATCGTTAGAATTAGCCTATTCTTGCTTAGTTAGCGTTTAAGAGAAACACGTAATCTCGTGACTGTGATTGTTCTAGACCATATTATTATTTTGTAATCTCTTTTATGATGATTAAGAGCTCTGTGAGAGTAGGATTAACATAAAACAAGTGTGAAAGGACTGAACATTGTTACAGATACAATGTTCAGTCCTTTCATTGTGACTGAACACTGACTGTGTAACAATGTTCAGTCACAATATGTTTGTTATTTGGATCGAGGTATATCTTTTTTATTGTGTAAATATATTATATGTAAATACAAGGCCTGGAGGCCAGAAAAAACACTTATACAAGTATATAATTGTATAAGTGTTTTTTTCTGGCCTCCAGGCCTTGTATTTTATTTCAATTATATTTTACAATAGTTCAATTTGGGCTTGTTTGTCTACATATTTTTATTTTATTCATTTTAAATACAACTTGTTCTCAGCATCCTTTTAATTAAATACAACTTTGTTCTCAAAACGATAAGCGCTGAATGTATGAAGTGGGTTCAAATCGTTGCACTTCATCTGTGATATGTACTACATTATGAACATTTGTTAGACGTACGAGGAGCACCGGAACAACTTGTCTAAAGAGGATTCAATATATTGAGTTTATTTTTAAATAGATACAATTGTCATTAGAAAAAAGTAGTAAAAAATGTCATGCAAAGTTCCGGAAAAGCAATTTCGTTATAAAAATAGGAAAAAATACAGTTTGATAATGGTTTGTTATTTAGAAATGGCTAAGTATACGCTAAAATTGTTATTTGTTGTGATGGAAGGTTTATTTGTGGTTGTCTTGATGTGGATATTTTGGAGATTGCTGAGAATTGCGGTCAAAGAGAAAGGGGTGTTATTTTAACTACAAATATGGTAGATTGTAGCTTAGTATTTGCGGAGACCGTCATTCAGTAGGCTATTAGTAAAGTAATAATTAATATCTGATTAAATTATCGACCTAGTCAATTGAGGGAATCTGACGCATGAACCATATAATTTCTTAAAGGGATCTAACATTTTGCGGTCACACACATTATAATAAGTGTGATACTATTGGGCCTTGTCATGAGTAGACTTCTTAATGATATTTTTATGTTATTTCAAAGAGGGTTCCAACGTTTTAATATGCCACAAATTATGATAATGATAAATGTAATCTATTGCAAAATTGTCAAGAGTAAAACATGAAATAATGTTCTCATGTTGTAAATAATGATTTAAAAGATTATTCGCTACATAGTTTCTTGCCAGTTCTTCTATGATGGTGTATTCCGAATTAGCACTGCGAGCATGGATCTTATCGATCGATAAAGATCGATAAATTTATAGATTTTATCGAAATTCGGTAGCATGGATCTTCTAGCCTCGGTAAAAATTTATCGATTCGGTAACATTCGTGAGTTTATCAATTTAAAAATGGCAACTCTGACTGTACCACAGATCAGATAGACCACTAATCGACTAAACACTTATTTTTTGACATCATATTGGAGATTCTTATTTTTTTGACATAATAAGGAGAAACTTTTGGAATTCTACCTAACTCAAAGATTTTGAATTACGTTGGAAGGACTTTAGAATCAGTATATGTCTATAAGTACTAAGTAGAGTGGGGGGTGGCAGAGGGAGGGGGGATAACCCTTTTTAAAAAAGAGGTTATGTATGAAAAAACGACAGTTTTTCAATGCTTAAAAAAAACACGAGGACAAAAGGTACGCTACGCTTCACTCCCGCCATCGTCTTCTAACCAACCTATCATGGCCAAGTCGGGCTTTCGCCTAGCGCCTCTAGCAGTGTATATTACACGAACTGAAATTATACAAAGAAAAAATGCTTTATTCTATGAATGTTTTGCTAAATATACTTGTAATAACGAAACGCCGCTACAAACAGCTGCCCACAGCTGTCAAAACATGTAGCGAAGAGCAAATTATCCCTACATTAATGATCCATTTTGTACGTTTTTTCATACTTAACCTCATTTACTTTTGCTAATTCTCAAAAAGCCGCCACCACTTGCAGGGGGAGCCCTGCAAGGGGTGGTGGTGGTTATCCTCCCTCCCTCTCTCACTCCCTCCCCTCCATTAAGTACAAATGTACATATACCGATTCTAACGAACGAGCCATTACGCTTACTGGCGTAGATATGTTCCTTGAACCTAACCTAAAGTAATAAGTACCTTAGCCAGTCGCTTACCGCGACGCGCACGTGCAGTATGCGCGCTGCAATGCGCAATGTTAGATATATTGCCACCCGATGATCTATTAGTAAAATAATACAAATATGACTTCCTTGCACAATTGCTTGAGACACATCCTTGCTGACAGTCCGCTGTCCTAGTACGATATTGTATTCCTGGCCGATGCTTCGTTGGTAACTGCCCACGGCGAAAATGCATACAGGTGTTAGTTAGGACCTACAACAATGATTTTCCAGGTAGGTGTTTAGACCGAGTACCTACTAGGTACCATAATAATAAAATTGGAAAATTAGGCTCAATTACTACAAAATATAATTTCTTAAAGTAGGTAAAACGTATCTAAGTTTTTTGATATTATTATGTAAAGTAGATACCTACTAACATTGATGTATATGTTACTATATGCTTACTACAACATGCACAGGCAGTACATTAGATACTTGTCAAATCGCCCTAAACACCTTGAATGAGGGCGAGGGCCATTTCCTTATTAACTGTATTAATGCTGTTCTACCAGATCGAAAGGATCTGGAAGAACAGCATTTTAAATTATTGTTTTTAAGGATCCCTAAAACGTTGCCTATTAATCCTCACGACCGTGATGTTCTGACGCCTCCTCCTTTCGGCTTTCAATGTACGAGTATATTGCCGAAATCCATTTTACAAAAATATATTTATGTTTGTCGTGTAACTTTGGAAAGCCGATAAAATTCGATATAATCGGTAAGATTAACGTAATTATACCGACAAACATTGTCAAAAATAAGATCCATGCTTCCTATTGTCGTTATAAATCGATATATTCGATATGATTTACTTATCGACTTTATGTCGTTCTCGATAAAGTGCGTTCCGTGCTACCGACCTCGTTTTATCGAATATTTACGTCAAATTTGACATTGAAATTCGGTAAATTCGGTAAGTTTATCGATCGACAAGATCCATGCTCGCACGGCTGGTGGTAAAATTAACATTCAACAATAAACATAATAAGAAAGAATGAACTGATCTCTTTATTTCAGTAGTTAAATGGCAGTTAAATGACATGTTAGGTGACAAGACAGATCTTAACTAACCTATGCTATGCTAGATCCAATAATGTTCCAGGGTATGTTTACGTTAGGGTATTTCTAACACATTACTAGTTATATAATCTGCTCCGTAAAAGTCTTTATAATGTTCAACAAAATATTGTAAGAGCTCTTTTGCCAAAGGAAGAAAATTACTATACTTTTTACTAGAACATATTGTTAATCCGCAAAATAACGCAAAAAATGTGAAAATGCATCATGTGATAATACGTCTGAAAGTATAACTTTGCTCAAATAAAACAAGAAAGATCTATACTCAGATACTTTCCAATGAGAAATACAGTCTAGTCCTCTCACTGATCTGTTAATCTCAGACGGCAATTTGCGGTTGATTAGAAAATTTGAAACCAATTAGGTGTCTCTGGCTGGCACTTCATTTAGTTATATATTTTCCAAAATTACCATTGCGCCAACCAACTTCATTATTCCGAAATCAACAAGGTGTAGAGAATCTGCTACCGGAAAGTCTAGTATCATAACTACAGGTAGTCGCAGCAGAGAAGAATCTTTTTTGTGGTGAACACCATACTTTTTTTCACGAAATTCTTGGTCCGTTCTAGGGCGACAATTAGTTTCAGGAAAAGTCACTGTATGAGATACATGTGAATACTCTTCTACTGTAACACATTTTAAGCAACCGCGCTTTGTATTAAAATAACAAACACCTGAAAGATAAATTAACCAGCAATTATTTTGTATTCCACTATTGAAAAAACAAAGGACATCAATGAATAAAACGTAAGTTGCATATATTGAATTCATCAAAACATTGGTTAATTTGTTTTGGTTTTCCAACATCATAATATATTGTAACTTTTAAACTTTCGCGATTTTAACACTTAGTTATATATTTTAACGGGACTTAATCGCGCTGAAAACTTAATACCTTATATACCTCGACGTGACCATAATATATTTCAATTACAAACGGCTCAATATCTGGTCTTTCAAATATAGTGCACACAATTGATGTAGATGGCAGCTTCCTCCACCTCGAGATTCTTCTTCAAAAGATTTTCACTTCCCAGCTCATAACTAACACTGCAGAATGTTTTTTTCAGATTTTCGTATGAACCACCATGGTTGCATTTGTTATGGCTAGGAACTCGATGAAAGCGTTTATTGTGTGGTCCCGTGGCTCCGATGCCAATTTGAGGCATCGCCACAAATTGGCATTGGACTGACCTGCTCCATGTCGGCTCTCGTCTGGGCAGGTTGTGGTTCCACCCAGGCATGCTTCGGCATTCTCTCTATTCGGAAGGGTTGGTGTTAGCCCAAGGAGACTCTTTGCAACACAGCTGAAGGCATCCACGAAAGCTCCGATGCGACCCGATGGCTTACGATTTTGACTCTGTATGCAGCGGCGTTTTTGGCGGAGGTGTCCGTTTTTTGCTGAACGCGCTGTGAGCTACTCATGGTAAGTCCGGCACGGGGTGTCCTGTTACACTGTTAGATACGAGTAGTTTAGGGTTTGACTTAAAAATTGGCGTAGGTACTTGGTATCTCAATCCAATGAGTATAAAATATATATTCATATTCTATTTATTTATAATAATATTGTGTGTTTGTTGCTGTAATTAGTAGTCCAAAATACTGTACCGTTCCGATGTAAAAATGCATAATTAAATCAAACATCAAATTGTCGATTTAAGATAATTATGTTATGTAGGTAGGTTAATTGTAATTATGTACCTACCTATAAACTAGTATTAAGTATCATAAATTTTAGATTGACGCAATCACAATGAAAATCAAATCGAGCAATCGATAAAAAACCATTTGACGTCTACAGAAATCTTATTGGTATTTCAAGTCCTGGGAAATCATAAGCCAGAGACATGAGCACGCGCGCAAACCAAGGTACCTAACCGAGATAGCTCTAAGGATAAGCAAGCTAAAGTGGCAGAGGGCTGGTCACATTTCCGGAAGAACCGATAACCCTTGTGGTAGAGGATTCCATTTAGGCAAACGTAGCGTAAGACGCCCTATGGGCGAGATGGAGTGACGACCTGCGAAAAGTGACTGGTAGAAAATGGATGAGGAGAGGTGACGACCGAGCTCAGTGGCGTGCATTAGGAGAGGCCTAAGTCCAGCAGTGGACAAGTATAGGCTGATGATGATGATGATGGGTAAAGCCGCGGGCACAGCTAGTACAAATATAAGTATTTTATTTAGTTTAACTATGTACTTAAAAATCACTATCATTCTGTACTATATCTTTATGTAGGTTTTTACGTAGGTACCTACTGCTAGTACTTTAGCTAAGTATGAGCTGATTTTGAAGATGATTAAACATACAAAAATAAAATGGAAAATCTCAGAGGTCATGTCCCTAATTGTTTACCTCTAAATATCGAAGTGACACTCGATGATATCATTCACAACGAAGCCATATCTAGACGGATGTGAAAATTAGTGCTTCACTCGAGTGCCAACGTTCGCGGCGCGGAGCTCTGCAAATATTGAACTGTTATTGTCTTCGTCGAGCGCCGAGCTAAACAAAAGGGGTGCAGATAGACGCCGGCTACCGGCGCGGATGCTACCGCCTATCGCTCGCCGAACAAACATCGTCAATCTGTGTACGCGTTATCGCGAACGTCGCGTCTATTATTTATTCTGCGGTCGCGTCAGCGCATTCCCCGCGACGCACCAGCCGCGCGCCGCTGCCGCCGCCTTGGTCCGGGCCGCCTTTCGACCGCGCCCGCCGCGTGCCGCTGCCGCCGCCGTGGTCCAGGGCCGCCTCTCGACCGCCGCCGCCGTGGACTCCAGGGCCGACGGCCTGATGATGGCGTCGGAAGAAGACTCAAAAACCCACGCACAGAGACACAGTGAGTGCTACTAATTACTGCAAACTTATATTATGGATGCAAACAGACAGAAGTGGCGTGCTCGTGGCGCGCCATTGTGAACTATACCTACCCCTTTGGTATGTTTTAAATCGTGAAAATTCCTTATATTTTATATGAAATGAGAATAGAGAATGAGCGCCATACGCCTTTTCAATGGCATTATGTTTTGCACGATTTGCACCTTACTGGTTTTGTTTTCGATCGACAAGTCAGTACAAATATTTATTCAGTAACATGCGCATGACTGATCGCTTGTAAAATTCAAACCGTTCAAAAACGCCGATTACATATTTTATTGAATATGGGTGCGATTTTTGAGTATCACCGAGTGATTAAATATCAGCGAAATGATCAAAAGTCACCGATTTCCCTAAAGTCGTATTTTTGAATTTCACTGGTTGAGAAAAAATATCATACGTATTATTTAGTTTATGAGTGCTTCCCCCCACTCGTTTTGAAATCACCCGGTGATATTTTTGATATTTGGTTCATAGTTTTATTTAATGTATTAACTTACTAGATCATACTAGCAGCAAGCCTAGTAGCAATACCCACTAAAGATGACTCGTCAGATGAAGATACTGGGACTAAAGTTATGCTATGCATAAAGAGGCATTCTCAATGTCCGATAAGAAATTGCCTCTCAAAGCCACTGGCTTTCGAGGATGTGAGGCTTTTTTTCAGTGCTAATAAGGACAAGCGGCTTCCCTTCTCTAAAGAAACAAAGGTAAGTCAATGTTTTACTGTCTTCTATTAGCTAGCACTAGCAGCCAACACCCAGTCAATTCTTACTCGTATACACAAATTACCATATATACTTACTTAGGTAGGTACCTTCTTTTTTACTAGATTAGGTGGTTTCAGTAGGTAGGCACCCACAATACAGTATGTATGTAACCCTATTTTGTTAGTTTAGCACTCAGTCTAATCTGAGGTCTAGTGCATGCACCTACTTATTTAACTATTCATTATTTTTTCCAGATTATTGTGGTTAAATATAGAGCCTTGGTAACAAGTGCCATAAAGTTATTCCGAAGAAAGGTGTAATGTCTTCAAAAGTGCCCATGCAATACAATATTGTCAAGGATAGTTCCGGAGTGCTATAATAGAGACTTCAAAAAATAAAGTGGTTATGAACATTAAAAATAATGTATACCACATCCAGTGGTGGTTGTTTTAGAAGGGGTAGTTGGGTATCTATAATCTGAAGACTGATGTCCTACACGAGTTGATTTTAACCTGTATAATGTGTTCTATGTGGAATACCAGAGACAGTGACTTACAATGACTGACTAATCTGCAATATCTTTGCGCATTGATTGTTCGAAATTACAATAAAGAAATCATACTTCACTTGATTTATAATTTTAATAGTAGGTACTTTGTAGAAACGTAGAATCATATTAATGTCACAATTTACAAAATAATTGCCATGTGGGCAGCTTCATAATAGGTGCACTCGTTCTAATCCCGTCGGTGCTGTGAGGGCACAGAGAATACAGGAAATGTGCAGTAGCATTTTTCTGTAAGTATCAACATCTACTGCGGTCACCGCGCTCCCTGCCAAATGTGATTATGGTAAATCGCCCCTATTATAAAAAATAATAATAATAATAATATATTCGGGACATTTCCACACCAATTATCTAGCCCCAAACTAGGATACCCTGTGCTATGGGCACTAGATAACGGATAAACATACATAGATAAGAATATTACATCCATGACTCGGAAACAAATATTTCTGCTCATCACACAAAAGATTGCACTTTGCAGGATTCGAACCCGCGATCGTTCGATTTCGTACCTAGGATCTCTAGCCACGAGACCAACCGGTCGTCAATTATCGGGGAGGCCCATGTTATTATTTATTCGTAGGGCCCATGTTCTGCAGTGGATTGTAGTCAGGTGCATTGTTGAATTATTGCTGGTTGCTGGATTTGGTCATCTTCAACTAAAACAAGTTTTAAATATTAAATTATATAGTAGATTTATGTCACTGCAGAAGAGTTGTGGTAGTCAAGTTGTAATATGTACACTTCAAAATTCAACAACACCGAGTTTCATCCCGGTTAAGTATGCATTTGCCATCAATGCATGCTTCAGAGGGAATGTTAAGCTGTTGTTGGAACAGATCAATCTACATTACAAGCCAAAAAATTACAGATCACATCAAGATCATCATTATCTCCATCACTGCAAGATATTGCAGTGATGGAGATAAGATGACTTACTCGCAGTGGATCGCTGCAAAAGCTTGAGTACGTGGTAAGAGAAAGTGGCTGGCCGCATGTGGAATGCGCTGGCAGTATCAACGTCAAGCTGTGTCAAGCTGTACCGCAGTTGGTGGCAAGCTGTGGGACCAGCGTCAGTGGCCACCAGGACAGGAGGTCAACGGGGAACGGAGTGGCTAGTGCGTCAGAATCGTCACATCACACACTAAGGTTTTTGGTGCATGTTTGGAGTGAGAGTGAAGTGCAACCGTGAGTACTTTGAACAATTATTTAGTAGGAAAACTTCAACTTTAATTATTACAAAGAAAATCAACAATTTAATTTGAGAAAAGTTCATCAAGAAATGTAATTATTTCAACTTCAATTATTACAAAGAAGATCAATAATTTAATTTGAGAAAAGTTCATCAAGAAACGTAATTATTTCAACTTTAAAGTGAAGCAGTTCTGGACTTAGAAAATTTAATAAACTTAACATTAACTTAGAAATTTTACTTATATTAGATTTAGAACTTAGAATTATAAGCGAAAATACGGAGGTACGGAGCCTCCACGCCCAATTTCACTTAGAATTGGATGTTTTGTCAAACACTTGTAATTTTTCGGAATTTATATTACACATTTAAATTTTTCTAAGTGATTAGTTTGGTTGGTTTACAAGATGTCAACAATGGAATCTTTACTTGGCTTCCAGGATGACTTATCGAAGCGTGTTTTTAAAGCTAGACTGAACTTTAAGAAGTCGCCTAAGGAACGCATAAGTAAAGACTACGTCGAAAACAGATTGGAGTCATTAAATCATTTATGGTCAGAATTTAGGCAGGGTCATAAAGACCTATTGCAACAAACTAATCCAAATTTATTAAAAAGAGAGTTGTATATTGTTAATGAAGTTTACGATAAAACTGAAGAAGAGTTTGTAGACTACAACTGTGAGTTAAAAAATAGTTTGTCGATTTATATTAACGATTTAAACGAAAGTCATTCAAATGGTAGTAATAACGGACATTCAAATACAAAGTCGAACCTAGTCAAGTTACCAAAAATTTGTATTCCAACGTTTTCTGGTAAATACACGGAGTAAATTACTTTTCGGGATTTGTTCGTGTCTATGATACACAAAAATAATTCACTAGATAATGTTCAAAAGTTGCAATACTTAAAAGGTTACTTGACCGGGGAAGCAGAACAGCTAATTCGATACATACCTGTGTCCGATGCTAATTATAAACCATGGTGGAATGTATTAGAGGAACGTTACAATAATAAAAAATATCTCTTGCATTGTATATTAAAACGTTTGCTAAGCCAAAGGAATGCGACTACCGAGTTAGCAGGTTTTCTGAAGGAACTTATAGATACTTCGTCAGATTGTTTGAGTGCTTTAACCAACCTTGGTATTGATGTTTCTACAAGGGATATAATTGTAATTCATCTGCTTTCTATTAAATTAGATCCTGAGTCTCGTAAGCAGTGGGAGCCTAATGTAACGACGACCGTAACTTCAGATTCCTTGCCCACATTTGGCCAATTTAAAGATTTCCTAACTAGTAGGTATCGCGCATTAGAATTTATTGAGCCTAAATATGTCAACTATCCAACAACTTCTCATGCAAGGCCTTCTACTGGTTAAAATTTCGGCCGTGCTAAAGCTTTACATGCAACTGATGTCACAAAAATTGCATGTGAGTTTTGTGGAGAAGAGCATAAACTATGCTTTTGTAAGAAGTTTGCAAATCAGGATTACGACAAAAGACGTGAGTTTGTCACAATTAATATAATGTGCTTTAACTGCTTAGGCAGCAATCATGGTGTAAGATTTTGCCAAACATCCATTAATTGTAGAATTTGTGCGAAAAGACATCACTCTTTACTTCATCCGAAGGGTGTCCCCACTTCAACTGTTCGTTCAGGAAATTTAGGTCAAACAGTTGCAGAGGTTTCGAAAAAGGTAAGCGGAGCAAGTCAGTCGGTAAATAATTCACCAATAACAGCTGCATCTCATATGGCATGTTGCGCCAAGAGTAAGGTGAGCAATCAGGTGTTATTGGCTACAGCTTTAATAGAAGTTGAGGCTAGAACAGGTCAATATCAAGTTATTAGAGCCTTATTAGATTAGGGTTCTCAAGCTTCATTCGTAACTGAAGCTACAGTCCAAGGTTTGCGATTGAAGAGAATTCCTATTAACAATGTAATATCAGGATTAGGCGGTGACAAATCTTAAATGATTTCAAGATACATGGTATTATTAAAAATAAAATCAAGAGTCGATCCAAGTTTTCAAATTGAATTGAAGACGTATGTGCTTAAAAATACTACAAATCATATTCCAGCAAAAAGAATGCCGTTAGAACAATGAGTTGAGTTACAACAGTTATGTCTAGCAGATCCCGCATACGACGTGCCGAATAAAATAGACATCCTGTTGGGAGCAGAGGTTTACTGCCAGATATTAAAGGATGGTGTGCTGCGAGAATCTTTAGGATGTCCAGTAGCACACTGCACCACGCTTGGGTGGATATTATCTGGAACTGTAAGTTCAATACCCGGTAATAACAATATTACAGTGTAACATACACACATAGAAGATGATGAATTAAAACGCTTTTCGGAATTGGAATCAGAGCCTTTATTAAAATCTAAAATGTTAACAACCGAAGAACAAAGTTGTGAAGACATCTTCGCAACAACGACACGCCGCACCAAAGACGTGAGGTATGTGGTAAAGTTGCCGTTTCGGGATGATGAACCATACTGTAAAAAAGGAAAATCACGTGATATTGGAAAACCTGGAAAAGAAGTTAGCTAATGATAATCTGTTGAAAGATAGGTACACAGATGTGATAAAAGAATATTTAACATTGGAACATATGATGTTGGTGCCAGAACCTGACGAAAAAAAGGACCAGGCGGTATATTTCCCACATCACGCCGTTATTAGAGAGGACAAGTCTACTTCAAAAGTGAGAATTGTATTTGATGCGTCCTGCAAGGATAAAAACGGCGTATCTTTAAATGAAAACATAATGGTTGGACCTACTTTGCAACCAGATTTGCGACATTTGATAATGAGCTGGAGAAAACATCCAGTATGTTTAATAGCGGATATTGTAAAGATGTACCGTATGGTGAGAGTGGCAGATGAGGATTGTGATTATCAACGCATAGTGTGGAGGGATCAGCCAGAAGATCAAATACGTGACTACAAACTTCTCACTGTCACCTTCGGTACAGCTTCAGCCCCGTATTTGGCTGTGAAAGCTCTTAATCAAGTCGCTTTAGATGATAAAGCAAAATATCCAGTAGCTGCAGAAAAGGTTGCAAAAGAGTTCTAAATGGACGATTTAATGACTGGCTGTCAAACAGTAGAAGAAGGGATCGAGTTAATCAAGGAAATGGATGCACTACTAAAGGAAGATGGATTTATTTTGCAAAAATGGTCAAGTAATAACGAAGAATTACTGGAATCTTTAGATCCAAAAGTGAGAAAAGAAGATGAGACAGAGAA
The DNA here is from genome assembly GCA_946251855.1 of Alsophila aescularia. Taxonomy (NCBI): domain Eukaryota; kingdom Metazoa; phylum Arthropoda; class Insecta; order Lepidoptera; family Geometridae; genus Alsophila; species Alsophila aescularia. The sequence goes on from OX276376.1 coordinate 34,701,642, forward strand.
GAAGAATAAGAATTTGGAGTTCAAACAAACAATATTGTAAAGATTTTAAGACTTACGTGGAACAGAAGCCGCGACGAATTCCAATACTCGGTGAAGCTGCCTCCACTGTCTGCACCTGTAACAAAAAGAAAAATTATATCGGATGTTTCAAAGCTATTTGATCCCCTTGGGTGGAACGCACCGTGCGTGATAAAAGCAAAGATTTTCATACAGCGATTGTGGATAGCTAGGACGGCATGGGATGAAGAACCACCAGCTGAAATATTAAGTGACTGGTATACTTACCACAACGAGTTGACAAAACTGACAGGATTTTGTATGCCCAGGTGGCTGTACACAAAATTGGATGATGCACTTGTCGAGCTGCATGGATTTTCAGACGCATCCAACATTGCTTACGCAGCCGCAGTTTACTTGAGGGTAATAAATGCGTCAGGAGAAGTTTATGTTGGACTAGTTGGACCAAAAACGAGAGTGGCTCCTGTCAAGCAAGTCAGCATACCGCGCTTGGAACTGTGTGGGGCGGTTTTGTTAGCCAAGACATTGGTGTAGATTGCTGAGGTTTTGAACGTCCAGAGAACCCAAGTAAGAGCCTGGATGGATTCAACCGTAGTACTTGCGTGGTTAAATAAACATGCCAGTAACTGGAAAACTTTTGTAGCCAATAGAGTCGCAGAAATTCACACGACTCTTGAATCTTCACAGTGGTCCCATGTCTCTACAAAGGACAATCCAGCTGATTGTGCTTCGGCCAGCTGATTTTGCTTAACAGGATATGTGGAAATTTGGTCCGAGGTTTTTATGGGACAAAACGGTTTCATACACCAAATTAAATAACAACGTCACGCATAAGGAAGAATCATTAAAGGTTCACGTAGGCGTTGTGGATGAATCTATACTTGAAAAATATTCCTCGCTCAATAAACTAGTTCGTGTGGTAGCGTATTGTAGACGATTCATAACGAAAAACAATGCTCCACGGACAAATCAAGGGACAAAATATTTAAATACACAGGAATTAGACAAAGCTTTGAATACTTGTATAAGGTTAGCTCAAGTAGCAATATTTAAAGCAGAAATAAAAGAAATAGAAACGCGTGGCCAGATAAAGTCAAATCACTCGAAGCTAGTATCTTTAACTCCTTTTCTTGACGAAAAAAGATTGCTTAGAGTAGGTGGCAGAATATCACATTCACAAGAACTTGACAACGCTAAGCATCCAATTATACTGCCACATAAATCGACCTTGTCGAATTTAATTGTTGACGATGCGCATAAGGAAACTTTGCATGGGGACGTACAGTTGATGCTAAATTATTTACGTTCAGCATACTGGATAATAGGAGCAAAAAATCTTGTAAAGGCTCATGTCCGGAAATGTGTAACCTGCATTAGTTACAAGGCTAATCTCCAAACACAGCTAATGGGATCTCTGCCATCTGTTAGAGTTACACCTGCTAGAGCATTTATTAACAGTGGTGTAGATTACGCAGGTCCAATAATGCTGAGAACTGCAAAAGGCAGAGGGCATAAGGCATATAAGGGCTATGTATGTCTGTTTGTGTGTATGGTCACATTGAAGTTGTTAGTGACCTGACGTCAAGAGGTTTTTTGGAGGCGTTCAAACGTTTTGTGGCTAGGCGAGGCCATTGTGCAAATTTGTACAGTGACAATGGTACAAATTTTGTAAAGGCTTCAAAGGTACTTAAAGATCTATTTGACTCCGAAAGATCAACAATGGTTCAAGAGGTAGCTGACAGTCTATCTTTAAAGGGAACTACTTGGCATTTCATACCACCCCGGGCACCAAATTTTGGTGGATTATGGGAAGGAGGTATAAAATCCACAAAATATCATATTAAACGTGTGATAGGGGAGTCCACTTTGACTTTTGAAGAGATGACTACCCTCTTGAACCAAATAGAAGTGTGTCTAAACTCACGCCCAATATCAATTGTACATAACGATCCAGGACAATGCAGCCCGTTAACCCCGGGCCACTTCCTTATAGGTGAGCCTCTTGTGACTGTGCCTGAAGTAAATTATCAAAGCTCTAACATGAGCTTTTTGAAACGATGGCAAATTTCACAAGTGATGCTTCAGAACTTTTGGCGACGATGGTCAAATGAATATTTAACGCATCTCATGCACCGCTATAAATGGGCTCATAAAATACCTGAACCTGAAGTTGGGGATATTGTTTTGGTGAGGGAGGATGATTTACCTCCAAGTAGATGGGTTTTTGGCAGAATCCTGGATAAATATCCTGGATCAGATGGGCTGACTAGAGTTGTATCATTAAGGTGTAAAAATTCTGTTATAAAACGCCCAACTTCCAAACTCTGCATTTTGACAATTAGTAGATAATATATGTTATTTAGATATAAGATTTGGCATTGCGGATGTTCATGTTATGTTTGTTTTGTTTAAGGCTTTATTTTGTTAACCATGCTCGCCAAGGATTAGATTAACCACGTCATGGTGGGCGGTTAGAAAGGACATTCTGTCCTTAGTGGGCGGAATGTTTAAGTTGTGTTAAGTAAAATAATAAAATATTTGTAGTAATAAGTTCTAAAGTGAACGACTAGATAGCGCCACTGGTCATCGGCCTATTTCTGCATCGCGGTATCGTTTGGTTGCAACGTTATGTATGAGGTGTAGCCGCGAGGTTTGAATTTTGGGAATACAGAACAAGGTGATACAGTACCACCGTGGTTTTATTCATATATCCGAGCACAATCGTGTTCACTGACTGAGATCCAACAATGATTAATCTATCTATCTGTCTTTTTGGCCAGAATATGGACTCCAACCTTTTTTTATGGTATTGTAGCCATCATGTAGGGTTTAATTCTCTCTTTTACTAATTATTCACTTCTATAGCGTGTGGTATAAAACAATGTACAAACATTTTCATAGATACGAAAACAAACCTTGCAATTGTGACAATAAAATCAGCTGATTTAGACCTCATATTAGAGTAAAGTAGCTTTGGCAGATACGTTCCGTTATACGTTTTCCTGGCAATAGGAAAGTTTTTGTATGAAAATTAAGCACCGGTACTTACCGATAAAAATATTTGCTGCGTAATATGTAACGTAATCATAAACTTCAAAGCTAGCTCAGCTTGCTGCCTTGGTTAGTACATCAGCTAACTGATCCGCTGAACTTGTTTTCAAGACTGTGAGGGTGCCTTCATGCACCATCTCTCTAACAAAGAAATGTCTCAAGCGGATGTGCTCCGTCCTTTTGTGGAATTCAGGATTGTGTGCTAATCTGATGGCAGCCTCGTTATCGACTTTCAATGACGGCATGTCATCCACATTCGTTAATCTGTCTAAAAGTCTTTGAAGCCATACCAGTTCTCTAGCTGCCTCACTTGCGGCAACAATCTCAGCTTCCGTGGTGGAAATAGCAACTGTGGCCTATCGTTGACTCAGCCAAGACACAGCTGCACCGGCATGCAAACATACTACGCCAGTAGTTGAACGTCCAGTTATAGTCTCCTCCATGATCAGCATCACTATAGCCTAACAATTGCTTAGGTCCGCTGCTATAAGTGATTCCAAGGGAAATTGTTCCTTTGAGGTACCGGAATATTCTCTTCACCTTGTTCCAGTCGTCCTTCGTAGGGTTTTCCAACTTACGAGAGATTACACCGACCGCATATGCTATATCTGGACGGGTTCCGACCATTAAATAAGCGAGAGCACCTACCTTCTTTTCCTTTTCAGAGATGTTCACTTTCCCTGCTTGAACACCTTTCTCAATCGTAGTAGAGATTGGATTGCAATCGGCCATTCCAAAACGTTGTTATATGGCATGGTAAGCCGTTCCTTCTCTGTTAAGTATCTCGTGAATGGCTTTATTATCAAATTCGCTGCCATTATCGCTCAATAGTGATTTGACGACGTGTCCAGCGTTGTTTGCTTCTTTCAAGAATTGAAGTAATCTGTCTTTAACATCACTCTTGTTACGGATGAAATAGACGTGACGAAACGCAGAGTAGTCATCCTTGATTAAAACTAAATAGCGATACTTTGAGTAACTTTCGGGGAATGGTCCACATACATCACTATGTATGAGCTCTCCAGGCACTGAAGCTCTATCTCTCTTGCCAAACTTTAATCGCTGAGCCTTTCCATAAATGCAGCCTTCACATTGTACATCATCCTCTTGATTAAGGTCAATCCCCAGTTCTCTCTTAACAAGATCCTTAACATATCTTTTATTCTGGTGACCAAATTTCTCATGATAAAGCTGAAGTTGTCTCGATGGAGTAACAGCGTTGAATTCTACAGAATGACTGGGCAGGACAGTCTTCATTCGAAGCATGTACAGTCCTCCGTTGTGCTTTCTGTTTCCTAGCACAATTTCATTACCATTTAATTCCAGCCTGCACTCTTTAGTGGTGGCTTATCTTGTGCTGCTAATACCGAAAATAGATTCTTGGTCAGTGTTGGCACATACCAGACTTTGCTTAGAGTGAGTTTTGACTTTTTGCCATTGACATTTGATTCAACTTCCACAGACCCTTTCCCTTTCGCAGGAACTACAGTCCCACCTGCCGTTGTGACAGTGTGGTTTGAATTAAATTCTTCAAAATTTACAAAAACATCGCTCCTGTTAGTAACATGCGTAGTAGTACCATTGTCAACGTACCAATTGTCAGAATCTTTTGCTTCTGAGCAAGTATAAATCATCAAGGTTATGTTCTGAACTTGCTGCTTGACGGACAACTCTGTAGTCTTTTTCGGTCTGCCATCATTAATCCACTTACTGCAGTATCTAATTCTGTGGCCTTTCACCGAACAATATTTACATATTAAATTTTCGTCCCTGGTTTTCGGTTTAGTCTGCACCTTAGAAGTAGAGGCGAGCACTTCTTTGGTTTCATCGTTATGTCCCACTAATGCTCTCTCATAACCACATAGTTGTGACGTCAGTGATTCTATTGTTCGCTCCTGCTTAGTCAACAGCACCCAACTTGACTTAAAATTGAAAAATTTTTCATCCATGCTATCCAAAATTTTGCAAATCAAGAAGAGTTCTGGCAGTTTCATGTTTTGATCAGTCTTTATAATTTCAGCATTTAAATTGTTCCAAATATTTTTAATTTTTGACATTAATGTTGCGACGTCAGCTTCGGAATTGTTTTTAAAACTAAAAAACTGCATACACAAGGAGTATGCCCTGTCTTCTGACTGCCCATCAAACAAACGATGAAGCTCTTGCCACACTTCATGAGCTGTTTCAAAGCGCATAACTTTCATCAACGTGTCTTCAGTCATATTGCTCGTGAGGATGAGCAGGGCGTTGCTATCTGCCTTCCTATATTTCAGAAGCTCTGCATTATAGGCCATCAGCGCACCATCACCTGGTCCCAGTATGGGCTTTTTGAGTTTCCCCTCAGCTGCCTCCATGGCACTTTCTGTGCCTCGCAGCATTATGGAAACTTTGTACTTCCACGTAGCCCAGTTCTTACTGCCTTCGAGCTGACCTATTTGAATTTTAGACGTTATATGTTCCATCTTGACGAACTTTTCCAAACTTGTGCTAGCCCACAACCTATTGAAGTTACACACCCATGCAATAATGTGAAATAAGCTGGTAAAAGAGTCTAAATGGCCCACACTAGAAAATCACACTTGAGAATAGTGCTTTAGGAACTTAAACACTGATCACATGTATTTAGCAAATTTATTCAATACAATTTGCTGTAATTATTTTTTACAACTGACATAATCGTTATTTTTACTTTCAATCAATCCGTAACTAAGCAACCACTTTTCATCTCAATTCAAAAACTATGTGTCTTGCTTGACCAAAAAGTATATACACCAACAGTAACAAACATTGACACACACACACACCCTTACATAGGTACATACAAACTTTCGTCGTTACAAGTAGATATAATATTAGCATAGACATACATATTTACTATGAATATTAGTGGGATTATTTTTGGGCGGTCAGCACGTACCTATTCAATACTTCTTTTGTTTTTTCATTATAATTTTACTTATTGAACTTTCGAGTAGGTATGTCTTGTTTGCTTTTGGCCAGGTACGGGAGTTTTTGACCACTAAATGGGAAGCGACGAAAGCGTAACACGCTTAGGGCTTGGAACCGACTTGTCTGCAAGAAACCGGCCGTTGTATTATGCTGTTGTGGTCGCTGGAACGTCGTTCGTTAGTGCGGAAAAAACATTGCCGTCGTACAATCGCTTTAAGCTTTGCACGCCCAGAGCGCAACTTTGAAGATTGTTTGTTTGTTGTGTGGGTGAGATGGTATAGTGCGTCGACGATTGTAAAGCAGATGGCAGCTTTGGATGTTACGGTGTTTTTTTTTTTATTATTTATTTATTGGTTCACAGCTTGGAGTATACACATTACTTAGTCTAAAGTCTTGCGTAATATTAAAAAAGCACGGTGTAACTCCTAATATAGTGAACACAACATGCAGTTTGCGGACAATGTTAAATTCGAAGAATATTACATTTCGAATTAAAAATATACATATATATATATATATAATAATAATAATCAAAATATTGGTTGTAACTATAAATCACCTAAAAAAATAAAAACGCTACTCCTTGCCGAGGCCAAAGAACCATAAAATATGTCATATTTAGACCTGATTCCATTATAATATGAAAACATTCTGTACAACGGAGAATGTCGACCAATATTTGTTCTGCATTTAGGCAACTTGAAACACCTTATATTTAACAACCGGCTTCCTGATCGGGAAACTTCTGAACAATCGATTAAGCCATGAAGAAGTTTATATAGGAATATAATATCTGATGCTTTACGGCGAATATTAAGCGACTTCATTTTATAAAAAGTTAATCTCTGCTCATAGGAGGGTAATTTTTTGCAATTGTTATTTACATAGGACAGATGATACAAAAACCTTTTTGAATTCGCTCTAACCTGCCAGAGTGGACAGCATAACAAGGAGACCGTACACAGCTATTAAATTCTAGAATACTTCGCAAGAATTATTAATTTAAAGAATTATTATTTTAATTATTTAGAATTTTTCAACTATACTATTGTACACTGGTATTAGAACTTTGGGATCCTTGAAGGATTTAATTTGTCTCGAAACAAAACCGGACAGCTGTGAAGATTTTTTAATTATTTTGTCTATGTGATATGAAGTTCATGGAACTATCCAGTATGACTCCGAGGTCTCTAATACTATTAACTTCTATTAGTTGAGTATTTTTCAGTGTATATGAAGCAGTTAGAGGACTTTTCTTCCTAGTAAATTTTATATGATAACACTTCCTTACATTTAACACCATTTTGTTACATTCACACCATCCTTCCACCTTATCTAGTTCATTTTGTAAGGCTTTTATATCAATGTCGTTTTGCACTCGCATATATAACTTTAGATCATCAGCATACATTTTAAATTTACATTTTAATATACTTGCAAGATCGTCAATGAATAAAACAAAAAATAGAGGACCGAGGTGTGTTCCTTGGTGAACGCCTGTTGGTACTGCTTTAGCTCGAGACGTGTAACCACGTATCTTTACAAGCTGAGTCCGATTTCTTAGGTAAGACTCGCACCACCGGTACAATGATCCATGTATCTCTGAAATCTTTCTCAACAACAAAACGTGATCTATCAAATCAAATGCTTTACTAAATTCTGTATATATAGCATGCACTTCATCCCCATTGTCAATAGCTTTGGTAATATAATTAACAAAACCCACCAGATTGGTATTGGTAGATTTTTTTGGTAAAAAATTGCTCCGGATTGAGTTTTTCTTTAACGTGCCAATACATTTTTTTTGCACAATCGACTCTAGAACCTTTCCAAGCGCTGGAACAATGGACACTGGCCTGTAGTTAGACGCAGTATTAATATCCCCACTTTTGTGAATAGGCGTCAAGCGTGCTTTTTTCCACTCCATCGGAAAAAAACCATCATTGAGTGATCTATTATACAGTATGCACAAGGGCTCTGATAGTGCCTCCGCACAGTTTTTTAGTAGAATATTCGGAATACCGTCTAAACCGGCACCTTTATTTGGATCTAACTTTTTTAGGGCTGCGATAACATCCGATTCCTTCAAGAGTAAGTGGCCAAAAGACGAAGAATGGTCGGCTATATGAGAATCAATGATTGTATCTTGTGCGCTATTTATTATTTGTGAATTTGACTCATATACTGACTGAAAATACTCAGAAAATAATTCACATATTTCATGTCCACCAATAGCTGTTTCACTGCCTAGAACTAGTTGGTTTGGAATAGAACTACTATTACGTTTCAAATTATTAACATACGACCATATGTGCTTCGGGCGTGTACGCATTATTTTAGCAGCATTATCCTTAAACCTTTTATAGCATTTTTTTAACATGATATCGTACCTATTTCTTAGAAATAAGGAGATAAGGAGTATTCTACCTCCTTATCTCGGCGGTTGGCATATAATTTATATCTTTTGTGATATTTATGCTTTTCTTTTGCACATTTAATTAGGGGGGTAATAACCAGATTGGATAGTGTTCACTTTTTGGTGTTCTGAGTGGTGTGTTTTCTTCTATTATGGGCATAATGGTTGAGTAGAATTTCTGCACCATCTGATCTACACTAGAAATGTCTTCCCATATATTGGACCAATCTATGCGCAAGAGTTCCTCATTGATTTCACTATAACTAGCTTTACTAAAATTTAATACAGGAGCCCTATCACATTTCAACGATTTGAAGTTTTTGCATTGACAAAATTCAATTTCTAGGGCTGGGTGGTGAGAGTCTAGCTTTGATAAGGGATGTAAGCATCGTGGGTGACAAGTGTTCCGTCACGTAGACCGGTTGTCTGGTTCCCGAAATTCCTAGGTGCCCCGACTGCAGTTTATCTTTAATATTGGCTCTGTTGAACTTCTTCACCGCTGCAAGGACTTCGTCGCGCACACGAGGGCTAGACAGTTTCACGTCTATTGATTTTGGCCTAATCGACTGCTGATTTAATTTTGGCACTCTGTGAAAGTCAACAATTTCGCTGTCGCTTATTTCTCGCGAGATCACCTTCCCAAGCTGCTTAATAGTTGTTAAAATATTTTCTGATTTGCTCTCCGGGACGCACTGAATCTCAATATTGTTAGATCTAGATTGCTGCTCTATGTGGTTCAGTTGAACATTCACGGCCGAGATCTGAGACCGAAGTTCTTCGTTCTGTGACTTAAGACAGTCAATAATTGTCAGCTTATCTTTGACTTGTTCACTCAAGTTCTCATACTGAGCAGAGACGTGGCTAATGCTGGCCTTCACTTGCTCGAGTTCCCTGTGAATGGCTTTATTCTCCGAAGCGATCTGTTTTCTAACTTGTGACAGAATAATAGCAGTCGCTTCCTTAAGTTTCGTCTCGAAGCATAGTTTCAGTTCTTCCACCGCAGAGTAACTTAAATTGCTCAATGTGGGAGATGAGCTACACGGGTTCTGCTGTCTAACAGGGGTATTCGTGTTGTCCCCCTTTCTCTCAATACCTTTGCAATCCGGACACTTCCAGTTGGCCTTAAATTGCTTAGACTCCTTATTAAAGTTTTCAGATGTTACACTTAGACACTGGTAGTGGTAGTATTCAGTGCACAGGGAGCAAACTTTAACGTCCGTTGCTTTCGCAATTTTATTACAAGCTTTGCACTTCATAATTATGTATTCAGTTGAAATATTATTTTCTAAGTCCTTGTCAAAAGTAATAGGCCGGAGAGGAATCGCCCGCGTGTAGTTGGTATAAGTTTTCTGTCAGGCGCTACCAAGCTAGACAAGTGTAATGTTGTTGAGGGTACTCTCTGTTATCAAGCCAAAAAATGATTATTTATTTGGGCTTTTTATGTACCGTGAGAGTAGTTCGAAAACACATGTACTAACGAAATAAATAATCCAGAAACTTATCGCAAATGTTCCACTTCACAAAAACTGTTTTAAACATTAATATTGTTTTTTTTTCGATGAGTATAGTTTAACACGTCCGATAACATCTAACTTCAAGGTGGGTGTTGCAGGACACTCGTGGGAGTGGGGGCGCGAGGCGCGCGTGGCCGGCGCCGAGGCGTGTGGCACGGCGCTACTGGTGCTGCTGTCGTGCCTGCCGCCGGAAGGCACGCCGGCCGCCGCGCGCGCCGCCGCCGCCGGCGCCGTGGTTGCGCTGCTCGTGCAGTGCTTCGACCACGTGTCTGGCGCCATGTTCAACCCAACGGTGACGCTCGCGGCGCTGGCGTGGGGCCGCGTGTCGGCGCGCCGCGCGCTCGCCATGGCGGCGGCGCAGCTGGCGGGGGCTGCGCTCGGCGCCGCCGCGCTGCACGCACTCAGCGCCGCGCCCGGCGCGCCGCCGCTCGGGGTCACGCTGCCCGCGCCGGGGTACGATCACTACAAGGTGAGCCGCGCCGCATATTCTATCGTGCCATTATGTTAGTGTTCTTTTTTTGTGTTTTTTTTCGGCGTGAAGAATTGGAATAGTATCTTATTAACTCCTCTGCGGCTCTATATTAGGTATGTTTCTACCACCGAAATAGTAGACTCGAAGGTACTTAAGTTTTTAAAGACTCCGGATTTTAATAAGTAGGCTGGACCTGTTGGCTAGCTTACATCCACATCTAATATCTTATTGTGCTAAAAGCTTTGTATATCCAGTTAATCTTCTTTTGATGTGTAAACATCTAGTTGTGCGGTACGGGGGTAACTCCGACTGTTAGCGTGGCGATCGAGCGGTTCCGCGACGCGAGCACTCGCGGCTCGTCGGCTTTTTCCACCTTAACTCGGTCATATTCAAGTTATAAGCCATCACATTTTTTTATGAGCAAAATGTAAACACTCCAGTTGGGAATTGAACTCCGGTACTAAACACCGTCAGTCGAACGATGTCCCGTTACACCAACCAGACTTATGGTACCTATTAGGCTAAAAAGTTAGTATACATCAGATGAAAAGTGGCGGATTCACAGTTGACCAGTGAGAGCGCGCGGTGCAAAACAGTTGTTCGTTGTTTTTTTTTATTTATTATTTAAGCTTATATTTAACTTCACTTGTATGTATGTATCTATCTATCTTTGTATTTCTGTATGTCCTGGAATATTGCAATTCAAATTTCGAGCACTTCCCGATACATTGAGCGTGCTGCTGAGATGCCAGCACCTCCGGGTGGTGTACTTCCCCGCGAAGCACCCTGAACATGTTTAACCACTTGATCATCCTGTGCGCCAAAGCAACGTAACTTGTACTGGAATACCGGTTATAACCGCTTTGTAACACTCAAGTTGTAACGCTTTGTAACAGTCAACACGAGTCCAACGTCGCTCCTCACCTCCAGCCTGATGTACCCGACCATGCCTATTACGAACAAACTCGTGTACATCAGCGGATAGTAAAGATAGACGCCGTACTCCTTTAAATATAAAAAAAACGCGTATATATATTTTTCCACCATAATACTACATTTAGCCTCATGGGGATTCCAAATAATAGCACTTGTTTCTAGCCGACTCCAGACAAGTGTGTGGCAGCGCAACACGAGTTCGCTTGCCCATCTCAACACGCCCGTCAAGAGAAAAAACCTCAGTTCTTTTACAAAGCTACTTTTATAAATATTTTTTTAAATATAATATCGTGGTTTCTTTACCTACGATATTACTGCATCACAAACTACAAAGAAGATGTACCGCATCCCCATATCCGGTGACCCGTGCCGTTTTCGCATTTCCAAAGTCAAAGTCAAAGAATTTACTGTGGGCTAATTTATCATAAAGTAATTGTAAATGGGCAAAAAGAATAGCACTTTTACAAGTCAACATTAACATCTCATGGACAAGGAGAAATAATTAACAAAAAAAAAAACACATAAATAAAAAGAAGGTCGGTCAGTTTCATACAAGCTGTGACCTGACCGTAAAGTGTTGCCTCCATAAATGATCAATGGTTTATTTGATTGTTCATATTAAAACATAACATAATAAATAGCTCTTCTTTTTTTTTTTGTTGCCGGCGTTTTTTGGTAAATTCATTTTTTTGTTTGTAGCTTGTAGGTTAATACAACACCGGCGCCATTATTCAAAAAAATAGCTCATAACAGTGCCCCGACAGTGCCGACGTGCCCGAACTTGGTTTCAATCACATTGACACTTTTTTCATAGCAATTTTGACTCCATCGCAACGCACTAATGAATTTGACGGATTGAAACCGATATGATCAATATTACGTAATAGCACTGCAGTTTATACTGGGTGTTAAATACCACCCCGGCCCTCGTATTGGAAACTTGAAAGATTATATTAAAACATTATTTTTTATATTCTGTTCGTATCTTTTATTTTTCACTTCAAAAACACAATGTCAACTCTGACAGGTAAAACGAAAAAACCAATCTCTATTTTTAAACACTAAAAAGGTAGTGTCCCTAACACGCCCCACCCCAGTGCTGGAACAGCACTCAACTCCAACTGAATTCGAGCGACACGAGCCGCCGATCTTTTCAAGGTAGATCCGTTTGCCATCCGGAGATTTACAACCCTTACTCGCCCGTCACTTGAAGGAAATACCTCTTGTATGATACATTTTGGCCACAAGCCCTTGGGAGCATCTGGATCGGCTAAAAACACCATATCTCCTACTCCCAATGGTCGCTGTTCCTCGCCAGATTTTCTTCTAGGGACCATCGTTGGTAAAACTTCAATGACCCATCTCCGCCAAAACATATCTGTGAGCGCTTGTGCTATCCTCCAATGCTTCTTCAAGAAAAAGTCAGAGTCGTAAAACCGTCTAATTATTGGATGATTCGAAGATGTTCCTAGCAAAAAGTGATTAGGTGTTAATGATTCGACACTTCCCGGTTCCACAGATACGTAGCTAAGAGGCCTACTATTGCCTACTATTGGATTTCCACCTCTGCCATCAGAGTACCGAGGACGTCATCCTTGGGTGCGCGCTCTTTTAAAATAGCTTTTAGTGTTGTCTTGACACTTCTTATTAGCCGTTCCCAAGCCCCATCCCATTCTGGGCTTGCGGGCGGAATAAACCTTCACTTGGTCCCGTAAATTGTAGCTGAAGTTCTAAGTTCTTCTTCATTAAGTTCCTCGACTGACCTTTTTAACTCCATGTCTGCTCCTCGCAGATTTCTACATTATCTAAGTAAAAAAAATGGCCATCCACGCCTGGATGTGTAGCGGAGCTACATAATGTAATAAATGTATTTATCTAAACTTAAACATACATGTACAACAGTGTTTAATATATTATATTAAACACTGTTGTACTATATAATTCGTTCCTTAAATACAAAAGTCACACATTTCAAAAAATATCAAAAATGATTTTTTTGCATAAAATGCATCTTAAACGATGAAACTTTAATGTTTCGCTAAAACAGCCGTCGTTTTATGATCAAAAACACCCATACACGCACACACGTTAGTTTTGTTTTGTCCCGTTTCTGTAACTGAGTTCCGCGCAAAAGTACCATATTGTCAGTTGTCAACAGTCATTTGGCGCGAGCACACGCATTTTTTGTGAAAAACTACCACATTCCAAAAAACTGCTATAAAACAGGTGAAATTATATATTCAAAAGTGCCACATTCTAAAATATATTCGTCTTGCAGATCACATTCACGTAAGTATCTTATCATTTTTATGTGCAATAGTACAATATTTCGAAATAGGTTGGTTTTGCATTTATAAATTTAATATTTTCTCTTATTTTTGTATGCAATACTACCATATTTTGAATTATGTTAGTTTTGCAAAAATTTATTAGAATTATTTTCTTATTTCTTTATGCTAAAGTACCATATTTCGAAATAGGTTAGTTTTGCATTTATTAATCTGATATTTTCTCTTATTTATGTTTGCAATACTACCATATTTTGAATTAAGTTAGTTTTGCAAAAAATAATTAGAATTATTTTCTTATTTCTTTATGCTAAAGTAACATATTTCGAAATATGGTGTCTTTGTATTTGAAAGTGATCTCTAAATAGATTTTATTTTATATTAAAAAGCAATTTTTAGTTTTAATGTTGTTTTGTTTGAAAGTTTTTGTAGTTTTTGGAGTAATCTTATAGGTTAAACAAATTAATTTAGAAGAACTATTAAAACCAATTAAATTTTACTTACCCACATAGATACATTATAACGCCAATTGACGAGAAAGTAAATTGGTTGATACAGGTAGGTACTTATTCTTTTTTTTTTTTCAGAATGACCACAAGAGCGCACCGTATTTTGAACATGGTACCACCTTTAAATGCCCCTCGAGATGGACAGTAATCTCCGTCAACAATACGACCTAGTGAAATGGATTCAAGTGACATTCAGACTACCAATAGTATTTATCATGAACATGATGCTGATGACGTTAACTCTCTACCGGACAGTCAGTTTTCTTTAGATATTCTGAACTCCGGTGAAGAAAACGAAGACATTCAAGCAACGCCTCCAAAACACAGAATATTCAATAAACCATCTTTAGTCATCCAAGAAACCGACTCAGACAGTGACTCTTCCTCTGATGAATCTTCTAGCTCTTCCAGCAGTTCTAGTTCTAGTTATTCAAGTAGCTCCAGTTCTACAAATAACCTCAAAGATTTCTCATCCGATGATAGTGTCAAAGATCCTACGTATGAAGATCCATTTTCTGAAAACTGCAAAGCCCAGTCAGATTCCGATGAAGAGAAACAACCACAAGCACAGTTATCTGACATTCAAGACTTTCCGCAATCAACCGTGGATAACCAGGAGTTATTTAGTATTAATTCACCATCTGCCAGAGTTGATGATCAGCCACCTAGCGTTGATGAGCACCCATCTAGCGTCGGCGAGCAGTCTCCTAGTGTTGACGTTGAATCGCGCAGTAGATGTCGTAAAAGAAAATCAGAACCCCTCTTATGGAAACGAAACCAGAGCAAGCTATTGAAAAACAAAGGTATGTCCTATACTTCTATGTCAAAATCAAAGAAAGTTTATGATGCCAAAAAAATGGGGCCTGTATGTTTCGGTAAATGTAAACTAAAATGTTCAACAGAGTTTACGTTTGAAGAACGAAAACATATCTTTGAAAAGTTCTGGGAGTGCGGTGATCTGGAAATCCAACGACAGTTTATTCACGATCACATGACCAAGATAGAACCAAAATATAGATACGTTCGTGAAGGTAGCAGTCGCAAAAATTACAATCACGCATATTTTCTGACTCGAAATAATAAAAAAACTCGTGTATGTAAAGTATTCTTCATGAATACCCTTGGAATCTCAGACACAATGATCAGAACCGTTGTCAAGAAGCAGTCCGAAACTGGTCTGCACCTTAAAGATAACAGGGGAAAACATAACAACCATAAGACACTAGGCTCAGAGCTGACCGGTGGTGTCAAAGCACACATCAATTCAATACCCCGCATAGAAAGTCATTACTGTAGGGCGCGATCGACTCGGGAGTATATTGAGGGCGGGTTTACAGTCGCGGCACTACATCGACATTACGTAGAAAAATGTGAATCTGAGGGTGCACCACACGTTTCATATCAAGTATACTACAACATATTTACACATGATTTTAACTTATCTTTCTGGCAGCCTAAGAAAGACCAATGCGAAGATTGCATGGCTTACCAAAACGCTGAAGATAAATCGTTACTACAAGAGACATACGACGAGCACTTGAAGCAAAAGACTCTCGCTAGAGCTGAAAAAGATAGAGATAAAGAGCTTGTGAGTAATACCTTTGTAGTGGCTGTGTACGACCTCCAAGCGGTGATGCCTTGTCCTAAGGGTGATGTGTCTAATTTCTATTATACGTCTAAATTAAATCTACTTAATTTCACAATAACCGAGCTCGGTACAAAGGACACAACTTGTTTTGTATGGCATGAGGGAGAAGGCGCCCGAGGTATTAATGAAATTGGCTCCTGTGTTCTAATGTATCTCAGAAAATTGAATGATAATGCCACGGAACCTTGTGATGTCACTTTCTATAGCGATAATTGCTGTGGCCAGCAAAAAAACAAATTCATGCTGGCAATGTACCAATATGCGACTCAAGAATTACCGAACATCAATAGAATTACTCATAAGTTCTTAATAAAAGGACATACCCAAAACGAAGGAGACTGTGTTCATTCTGTCATCCAACGTCACATTACGAGAGCATTAAAATCATCTCCAATTTACGTTCCAGAGCAATATATCACTCTAATTAAAACAGCAAAGAAAACTGGAAAGCCTTATACTGTTGAAGAACTGACACATAAGAATTTTTTTGACCTCAAACCTCTGTGTACAGGAAACTACAATGTAGATGACGATGGCAATAAATTCAAATGGACCGATATAAAGATTCTGAAGGCGGATAAAGTAAGCAATGGCATAATATTTTTCTTTAAAACATCCTACGAAGAGGAAGAGTTCAGGTCGGTATCTACGTTGAGAAAACGCCGCACCAAGTCGAAGACGGTGCCTGATAATAATTTGACTCTAAGCCAACTTTACACTGAAAAGCTTACAGTTCCTGAAGCAAAGAAGCAAGGCATTCTAAAGCTAATTCAAAAAAACGTCGTGCCAAGATTTTATGAATCTTTTTATGCTAATCTCTAAATTCGTACATAAGTTACTGTTGGGAACTGATTTTTAATGTTTTAGTTTAAGTTTTTTTTAATACTTTTACGAGCATTACGCTCAATGTAGTTTTAAGTAAACGTTTTATAAAAATGTTTTTGTAAGAACACTATGTACACCACTTTTATGTGCTTTATACGGTTGTGATTAGTGTAGATCATGGAAATAGTTAATTTTGAAGGTGTCTCACTCCTTAAGTGCCTTATTTTATAAAACCATAACTGCTAATACTATTTTAAGATAAAATTACCTCTGTTTCTGAAACGTAATGTTATGGACCAAGTTGATTAACTTAGCTTTAATATTTCATTTAAATTGTAGAAAAGGAGTAATGATCTTATCGTAACTCAGTGGCGTAACATGGTTTTATTTTACTGCGAGACACTATAATTTAGATACGAGTCATTATAGTTTAGACAGCTTAATATTAGGTATTTTTCATTATTGAACTGCATTCCACACACCTGTGATAAGTAAGCTAATACAGCTTTTAAGAGAAGATACTCAATGTTTATTGTGTTTATGTAGGGCGTGTCTACCTATGTTTTGTAATGTGCCGACATTACAAAACATAGGTTTAAGTCCTGTAACGTATAAATTAGTCTAGTTTCGTTTTAGGTGTGGTAAAACAATACAAAATAGTAAGTGTTATTCTGTTTAAAAAGTCTGATTTGATCGTGATTAAAATTTAATTATTAAAGTAAGTTATTTTTTAGTTATTGTTTATTTAGTCACTTGTCAAAAAAGGTTTCAGAGAATAATTATAAGTACCTATATTGTTGTAACTGAGAGCTGTTATCTTTTAGGGAGCCAGCTAAATACCTAGTTAGTGTATTTATTTTTACAATAATTCTTATGTTTGTTTTGTTAATTCTATGCAAAAGTTTTATGCATCTTTGTTTTTATAGCTTAAAAGGTTTGTTTCGTTTTTAACTTAAATTTATTACTCTTACCTACTAATATAGGTAATATTAATTTTAGACTTAATTGATGATCTCATGATAAGATTTAACTATTTGTTTTCCCTTAGCAAGTTTACTATGTAGGAAGTTAGTATGTGCCATTTTTTTCTTAAATTTACGTTTTGTGCGGTTGACAACTGAAAATAAAACTCAAATTTTCCTAATAATGGTGGTTTAATTTTTAAAATTTTAATGTTCTCGAAGTCAAAGTCTATATACAAAACTAACTTATATGCATTTTTTCCAGAGTCCATTCGAGGTATGGTTAAGATTGCTTTATTTAAAAATAGGCTATTTAATTACGCATCTTTTGATATAAAAAAAGTCTACGTAATACACATAGTTTATACAAAAATCATAAAATAATCAAAATTATTTTTGCAAATGCCGCTCCTGTATAATTTGCTTATTTTGACTTGTGGTGCTTTTGTATTTAAGGAGCGAATTATTGTGATCATATCATTATTGTAACAAATACTTATATTATAACATACATAAATATTACATACATAAGAGATACAAATTGTACTTAATATTTATACTTAATTCAATAGAGAATAAACGATATTGTAATTATAAAATATATTATGACAGAGAAACGTTCAGACCAATCTCGTCTGTATAGCGAGTGCGGAGACTGGTTTGACCGGTGGTAGGCGGCGCGCGAGCGACTGCGCTGCGCCCCCGCACCGGCCACGCCAGTCATTGAGATGATTCGACTCGAGACGCATGTCGCTTGCGCTCCCGTCCCGCCGCTCTTATTTACGTGCGTCGTCATATTCAAAGCCTAAACTTTTCTTTAGCTTTAAGACATTCTCTCTTGTGCTCATTCTGCCCTTCTATCATTTGTGTGCGCAATATATTGCTTTAACAAATAACTTTAATGTAAGTGTTTATGCAGAACAATATAACCGGTACAACGAATATTCAGTGCTTTTCATTTTACATCGGCATACCATCTTGCATACACGCGCTTCAGATGCCATTCGCCGTAATGCCATTAAAAGAGAATCTGTCGTCAGTGTGGTCACTATTTCCAGATGTACAGCTCGTACCGTTAGACAGGTAAAAATAACTCCATACCTCTTTTCCTTATGTCTTGCCACTGTCACTTCCATCGTACCGAACAAATCAACACCACAATGTGTAAATGGTCTTTTTTGATGTGCCCCTCTACCTTCAGGCAAGTCGCCCATTCTGGGAATCACAGGCTTTGCCTTTTTCACTCGACAAAACATGCAAAATATAAAAATGAAAAAAAAAACATGCATTGGCTAATTATGGTTTTGAGTGTTGGTCTAATTCTGATTATCCAATACGTCTGCTTCAACTCATTCACTATCATTTCTTGACTGCTATGTCCTGTTTTCACATGATAGTACCGCATTATCAACCTAAAAATATTTTCCTGCCGTCGAGTATTATAGGCCTTTTTACATCAATTGGAACGTCTTTAGCAGCTTTAATACGGCTATCGGAACGAAGAACCCCAAGATTGACAATTATCAGCGTTCAAATCCGTAACTTGCTGTATCTACTTATTGAATTGCCTTTCTTCAGGGCAGTTAAATATTTTTTAAATGATTGAGCCTGTGAATATCTTATCAAGAGCGTTTCCGCTCGGGCTAGTAAATCACAGTCGATTATTGTATACTTTTTCATACATCGCTCGATGAACTTCAATACACAAGCGGTACTTCTTAACAATTGCAACCATGAAGAAAAGCGCTGACTGTCTGGTACGGGCTCTTGCTCATCTTGTATCAGTATTACCTTTTCTGTATCACTGACTTCATCTGTTAATAATATGTTTTCTAGCCAAAATATTTCGTCAAGGCGTAAAAAATCAGGCCCATGAAACCATTCTCAAATGACATGATGAAATGATTCTGTCACCCATTCTCCGTCGTTAACTTCACGTGTGGCGATATCAGTTACATTTAATTTAGTTGGTATATATCGCCACTCATTGGCTTTAGTAAACTCATCTATTTCACTCAATCTATTGGCGATGAAAGTCTTCGAGCATTGTTGTGGATCCAATGTAGTACTGCACTAGAATTGCACCAAAAAACTCTTTTATATGATTATATTTTGTGCTCTTTTCTAACAGTATCCGCTAGTCTCGTTCCCAATAAAGCTGCTTAAGCTCCAAGCGGTGTACTGTTACAGGTTTGAGCGCTGCTACTCGACACTTACTAGCTATGAACGCCACGTAAACTTGATTATCTTTTACCCAACGCCAAAAAGCAACGGCGCACATAGCTTTTGTTGACGCGTTGCAAAATATATGAAGCTGTAAATCTTCATAGCGTTCGTGGGTGGTCCATGCGTTAGAAATATTCGAATACTGCCCCATTTCTGAGCCGCAGCATGGCATATAAGCTGATTTCGAAGCGTTCGGATTATTTCGGATAGAATCTAGGAATGGGTATTTTACCAACTTAAGTCTTTAAAATATTTAACCAATCGCACCATCTCTTGTAGATATCATCTCCAACTTTGTCATCGCAACCTAAATTTGCTCTCCAAGTATCTTGCAGTAAAACTCTTCCATTTATGATGAAAAGTGCAAGAAATCCATGCACATCAAACACGGACATAACTGCCTCAACATATCTCTTTTCGTTGGCTTTACGCTTCCGTTTATTATTTTGCTAGGGATTCGCTTGAAAGAGACATCGAATCCTAACTGATCTTCTTTAGGGTACCATATAAGCCCTAAAGTTCGCTCACCTTCATATGGTTGATCGACTTTAAACTTAACGGTTGCGTCACCCAGCAATTCGCTTGGTAAACTGTCAAATACAGCTTTACTATTGCTATTGAAGTTACGAATTTCAAAATTTCCTTGCGCATGTATGTGAATGACATCTCTTACCATTCTTTTCGCAATCTGCTCGTCCGGAAGGCTGTCAATGTAGTCGTCCATATAATGTTGCCTTTGTACCGCTTCTACTGCTGCAGGCATCGTTGACTGAAAACGCTCTGCGTTTTTATTTTTAATATATTGCGCGACGAAGGGAGAACAGCTGGCACCAAATATTAACGAAGACATTACATAAGTCTTTACTTTATCAGTTACCCTTTTATTTTCACATCCTTCAAACCACACAAAACGAAATGCGTTCCGATCTTCTGCCCTAATTTTGACTCTAAGGAACAAGTCTTTTATGTCGCCAGTTATACCAACCTTATTTTCTCTAAACCGTAACATAATTCCAAATAGAGAAGCAAGAAGATCCGGACCCTTCAGAAGATAACTATTTAATGAAACTCCACGTGTTTCAGCTGCTGCAACTAAAACTAGGCGCAATTTTTTCTTATTTGGGTTATCTACTGCAAAGTGCGGCAATAACCAAATTTTCCCCATTGTCGGCTGAGATAACGGCAACTCGTGAGCATAATTATTTTCTAGCAAGTGGTTCACTCGCTCCTCGTATCTTTCAGCGTACTCTAGGTTAGCATTCATCTTTCTGGATACCCCGTTGAGTCTTGAGAGAGCAAGAGGATATGAATCTGGCATCCTACTTTCTTCGTCCTTCCATGGGAGTCCAGCATACCACTCTTTGCCAATCCTTATGGTTTTGCGTTCGAGTTCTACAAAAATCCTGCATTTAAATATTAGGAGTATTGGCCAACAATTTTGAGGCATGAAGTTGAGCAGTAAGTTTTATGGACACGAGTAAAGCTCTTAGCTTTACTCGTGTCCATAAAACTTACTGCTGATTTCATTATTTTGAGTGAATGCTGGTTAAGCAAAAATCTTTATACTCCTTCTTTAAATGGTTATTCCTCCCATGAAACCAAAAATACGATGACTCAAAATGATGGCGTCATTATATATGCTAGAGATGGATTACAGTTTTTGATAAAAGAGCCACAATTTAAAGATGCAAATTGTTTAGTATGTACTGTAGGGAATAACACCGCCATAGTGGCTTTATACCGCTCTCCATCTTATAAAAACATAGACAACTTTATTAGTAGTTTGAATGATATGCTCCTTAGCTTGAAAAATTACAGAAATATCGTTGTTATTGGGGATCTAAATATTAGTATTAATTCTTGCAACTCTTTAAGTAACGATTATCTCAACTTTTTATCTTTTCATGGACTTCTTCCTGCTCATTATTTCCCCACTCGAGATCAAAACTGTCTGGATCATGTAATGTTAAAGACAAATCGTTCCGCAGTAGCTTTGGTTATAAATACTTTCATAACTGACCATTGTCCTGTTCTTACAGCTATTGAGCAGAAGACTCATAATTTAAATCCCAAAACATGCTCTAGGAAAGTTGATTATGCATCTGTCGTATTGGAAATAGGAAGCACGGATTTCAGTGTGATTTTTGGCTTAACTGACGCCAATGCAGCTGCAGATCTTTTGATTTCAATGTTAAATAAAATAATTCAAAACTATACTGCTGTCTCTAAAATTCCATGCAAAAAGCGAATAATTAAACCCTGGATAACCCCAGGTTTACTGCGTTGCATAAAAAACAGAGACAAAATGCATATGAAATTAAAAAAGAATTCTAATAATGAAATACTTAAAATTACTTACAAACGTTATAGAAATTTCTGTAATTTTCTCCTCCGTAAACTTAAACGAGAATATGAATGTGAAGAATTTCGTAAGGCAAAAAATAATCCTAAGGCTACCTGGGATTTAATTAAAACTGTAACTAATACAAAACGAAGTACTACTTCTCCTAAAGAGCTCCTTGGACTTGACTGCGAATCAATAAAGTCTTTGAATTTATTAAATAGTTTTTTCGCTGGAGTAGGTCCAACCCTGGCAACCGGTATCCAAAATAACCCGTCAACCACCACACCGCTATTTTTGACGTTTACTCATCCCACCTCTCAATGTAATTCTTTTGCTCTAATTGAAACTGATGATGAAAATTGGATTGTGCCGTTGAGTGGGATCTTATTCCTTACCGAATTCTAAAAGTCTGTAGCACCATTTTGGTTCCTTTAATAACGCATGTTTGTAACCTTTCTTTTGCCAGTGGTATCTTTCCAAAATCACTTAAAAGAGCTGTTGTTTCTCCAAACTTTAAAAGTGGGGACAGAGACAGTGTAAATAACTACAGACCAATTTCGATATTATCATCGCTAACGAAGGTTCTAGAAAGACTTTAAACAACTGGCTTATGCGGTATTCTCGAGTCGCAGAACTCCAAATCAATTTGGTTTCCGTAAAAATAAATCGACCGAAGATGCTATATTGGATCTGACAGATCAAATTAGCACAAAACTTGACTGCAAAGAAAAATGCCTTGGTATCTTCCTAGACCTTTCCGAAGCTTTTGACACTGTCTTTGTCCCTATTCTGCTTTCAAAAATGGAAAAACTAGGGATACGCGGCATTGCTCTCGAAATTTTCAAAGATTATCTCCAGGATCGCACACAGTGCGTGAAGGTCGATCAATGTATCAGTGATGACGAAAAATTGACTTACGGAGTTCCACAAGGGTCTATTTTGGGGCCATCACTATTTATTATTTATGTCAACGAGCTTTGTCAGCTCAATGTTCCGTTCTGCTGAATTTTCACGTATGCCGATGACACAGCATTGATCACCCATGCCAGCAACTGGAATGACTACAAGCAACGTGCCGAAATGTCACTTGCTATTTTTATGTCCTGGTTAAACCAAAACCTCCTTACTTTGAATGTCAATAAAACAAGGTACGTTACAACCACCACTATTACACAACCGACTACTTATTTCAGTATGCAAGCCCATACTTGCCAAAATGCACCCATCAATTGCTCGTGTAAATTTCTTAGTAGAGTTAAGTCTGTTAAGTATTTGGGTGTACACATAGACCACACTCTGAGTTGGAGTGTTCAACTCACATCCCTTGCGGCGAGGGTCCGACGCCTTATCTATATTTTTAAATCGATTAGGCATACCGCAACCCTAGACACTCTAAAAATTGCGTATTTTTTAAGTTTTAATTCACTTTGTGAATTGTAATATAATTTTGCAAATTGCAAAATGTCTCTATAGTACTCGTGAGGCTTCACTTTCTCTAAGTCGTTAATTATTCGAGATATTATTACATCTGCATTCCCAAATTTGAGTTCGAGCGATTTCATTATCTCATCGGGAGTTGAGGCCGTAATCAATAAAGCAGCTACTGACTCGCGTGCGGCCCCGTCAATACTCTTTCGAATACGCGTCATGTTTTCCATGTTACTAAACTTACATAAGTTGGTGGACTCCTCATAATTTTTCTTGTATTGAAGCCACTCTATTGGGTCCCCTGAGAAATCAGGCAGGTTACTTGGCGCTCAATACTCAATAGCTTCGTGTCAGCCTGTCTATTTGTAGATGCTGCGGTAGCTAAATGCTTTATTGCAGAAGCCAACATCTCCAATGGCTCATTCGTGTCAAAGGGCCCTGCCAGTGACTGCTTAGTATCAGTCGTCGGTTTAACATATTCCTCAGCAGGCTCTAACTGATGATGCGATCTCAGCGCGATAGTTTTAGTGCTATTGACTTGTTCTGTACTTCACTGTTTCTACTACTACATCTTCTCGAAGGGGCCTTCTCGTCGTCTAGCTCGGCTAATTCCACTTCTAGTCACATTTTGATAAGTTGCGTCTCGATTCTAGCCTTTGCCTCGGCAGTCTCGAGCTCTAATCTCGCCTGTGCCTCAGCAGCCTGAGCTCTAATCTTTTTCGCCTCGTTGCCACTGACGAAGTTTGGCTTCTACAAGATGTATGTGGTGTCGTTACCTCTAATTGCCGTGCTTCCGCTTCTCTCCCACGAGAAGCGCGTCTTGTTTCTACGTGATGAGGCGGTGTTCGTATCATTGCTGAAGATCCGGTTCGAATATTGTTAAAGGGGGTCTTTAACAATATTCGAACAGGATCTTCAGCAATCCCCCCCAGCCCTCGTATTGGAAACTTGAGAGATTCTAGTAAAACATGAGTAAAAAAGTATTTTTAATATTCTGTTCGTATCTTTTATTTTTCACTTCAAAAACACAATGTCAACTCTGACAGGTAAAAAGAAAAAAAACAATCTCTACTTTTAAACACAAAAAAGGTTGTGTCGCTAACACTGGGTATAGACACACCTACGTCTGTATTTTCATCAACGACAGTAAATAAATGTCTGTTACTCTATGATTTTCATAGATTGTTATTATGATTCTGTAATACTTCGTAAACTGGATCGCGTACTTCCAATATATCATTCATACAAACCTATACTCTAAGCATACAACATAAAAATACATTTTTCTTTTTCTCATGTCAAAGTAGAAAATCAAGCGGGATGAGATAGCGCAAAAGTAGTAGTTTGTCCTTGTCTAGCATGTTGCCGTAGCTTAGTGAAATTCTTTTTGGTAGTGTTTGGGAGAAATGTTACATTAGAAAACATTTAATTTTGCTGAAGTAGTTTGTATATTTTACTTTGTAAATACACTAATATCATCGCTAGACATTTAATTGAGTCCGTTCACTCTCTGCGGAGTGATAATACGTATAATGTTTTACACGTTTGCGACAAGGGTTTCCGTTTGTGTGTATTGGAACAATTAGAAATTTTAAGACATAACAATAATAGGTTTACATTATTGAACGACCAAACCAACTTAGTTTCATCACCTATATTGCGTATTTTCACTGGAAATGCGTCACAAGTAACATGCGGCGATGACGTAATCGTAGATGTGGTGCAATAGTGGCGCGACCTTGTGAAATCGTAGTGATAATTCCGGCTCAGACTGGTTCGCGTCGATGCAGTAGTGCAGACGCACTGGCTCAGGTGCGTTGAAAGAAAGAAAGAAAGAAAGAAAATACATTTATTCAACTAAATAATAATTAGAATAACCCTTCTTTGGTTCGCAGTTGTCGGGTAAAAATAAGTAGCCTATGACCTGAAGACGAATCGATTGACGATTAGTTCCCAGTTCATACAATACCCAATTAGTTCTGTGTCGTTATTTACCCAGTTCGTGTAATGGTTTTTCTCAATTGGTAGAAAAAAGAAGGTTCATTTTGTAAACAAATTTGTAAAACGATAGATACCGTTTGATAAACAATACCTATAAGGTACCAGGCAAACATAAATTCAAAGATAATTATGTTAAAATAATATGTAAATTGTCAATAAAAAATGAAGGTGTTACATACTGTTGAGAAGATTTATTTTTACCGAGAGAATTTCGTTAGTACTTGTGGAGAGATGGTGTCTAGATTAATTTGACTACCAGGAGTTTTTGTTTCCACTGTGATGCTGATGATGATGACTTACGATTTTAGGAGTACTTCCTATTCATTACCGCTCCTGTCATTTCTTGTAACTGCAGTTTTTCAAAAATATGGTCTGCAGTATGACCCTCCTTTATACTTCTGGCCTCTTGGTTCTTTACAAATAATGAAACTAAAATGTATTAAACCACTCGTGAGAGAGTAATAGTGTTCTGTGGTTCAAACTGCCTCTTGGGATATTTAATTTGTAATTTGTGACAAATATTTAATCACATTGTACCCTGGGTTCCTTATCTAAGTATTGTACAAATTAATCAATAACCATCCATTGAACAAATTGGGTATGGGAGCAAAACTAATTGTACGAACTGAGGATTTACTATTCGTTGATCAAATTGGGTATAGTACAAACTGGGAACTTATCCGATTGACACCACTCTTGTCAAAATTGGACCAAGTTTTTAGTTTGAACACATAACCTTACTTTTCCTTGCCGTAGTCGGTTAAAAAATTGCCTATGACACTATACATGAAGAAAAATAAATTGATACTTCGCTTGTCAAAAATCTAGCAAGTTTTTAGTTTGAACACATAACCCTTCCCTTGCTTCGCTGTAGTCAGGTAAAAACAAAGCCATCACAACATTAACAAAAAATATTTCATGAAATTACCGGTGACATCATGAAATTGGCCGGATGAATGGATATGATAATTAAAAATAGACGGCGATTATAATTAAGACTAAACCAAGCAAGCACAAACGCAAATAAGTTTAAATATTTTCTTTTAAATATTCTAAATAGTTAATAGTTCAGTAATAATGGAATTACCTAAGTAAAATAGTTTTCCATTTGAGTAGTGCACTGATGAGCTGAGCTATTTTCCGATGCAGTGTCGCACCGAGAACCACATTTATCAGCGACGAATCGGAATCCTGAAATGCACAACCATTAACTTATTAGATCAATTTAATAACTACCAATAGAAAGTATGTATATGCATGTATGTATGTATGTGTAAAGTGTGTGTGTCATGTAAGTGTGTATGTATATATACGTTGATCGTTTAAAACAATTACGATTACACTTTTTCATAGGCCATCAGAGCCAATAGTCCCAGGTTCAAATCCCGCAAAGAAGAAAGATTTCTGTGATCGGTATAAATGTTTGAAAATACAGATAGCGAAGCCGGGGCGAGTCACTAGTCTATTACATTACAAACAAAATATAAGTTCAAAAACTAAAACCCGACTAAAAAAGGGTAAAAAAAAAACACTCTTACGTTGAAGACGAATCGATTGACCAAATCCTCGACCTCAAGACCTCGCTTCTCAATATCGGATTTTTCAATAATCAAGATTTTAGTTTGAACACATAACTGTTCGTTTGCTTCACCGTAGTCGGCGTGGTATGACACTCCATAAACAAAGATGAATCGATTGACACTTCGCTTGTCAAAATCAGATGACTTCTTCAAATCATTTAAAATTGAAAGTTTAAATTAGTATGCAACGCTTATTGTTCGTAGAGCACGAATCAATCCAACAGTTTTGCTTGCATATCAAAAAGTACAGCCTTTACTTTACTACAGCTAAATATACTATTACGCGTGCTGAAGTTAAAATTTTAACAATACCATCAGGGGTTCAGGGAAAAACACTTGATAATATTTTTCTGGGACAAGTACCTATCAGATGCATAATCGGATTTGTTAATAACGCAGCTTTTAATGGTAAACTCACTAAAAATCCATTTCATTTTGAAAATTACGATATTAATACATTTTGTTTATATATTGATGGTCAACAGATTCCTTCCAAATACAGCCATCATTCGAGACTAACATTTTCACTTCAGCCTATCATACATACATTATTCTCTGAAACTGGTATACATTTTCTTAACGAAGGTAACGGTATATCTAGGGAACAATATGCTCACGGTAATTGTCTATTAGCTTTCGACTTAACACCTGATTTATCAGCTAACTCTTCAGGCCATTGGAACCTTATAAAACATAGTAGCGTAAGATTGGAAGTTCGTTTTGAATCAACACTTTCGCAAACAATAAACTGTATTGTTTATGCTGAGTTCGATATTGTTATTGAAATTGATAAAAACCGTAATGTATTTGTAGACTATAGTAGTTAAGTATCATTGTAATAGTTTTAAGTGCTTATATAATTTGAATAAAACATAATTTTCAGCATACACTTACCTTGTATTATTTCAACGATCCGATCAGGCTTGAAATACCAAGTTATTACTGTCAATTTCACATTTGCATCTGATCAGTTGAATAGATAAGAGCTGGCTGCGATTCTGTGTGCATTATGAACACAATAGAGATACAGAAACATTTATGTAAAATTCATCCAAGCTTACAATTTAATGTCTTTGCCGTAAACCGATTGCCAATATACGTTCAGACTCCAGCATACATAATAAGCAATTGAGACGCAGATACTAAACCGGGATCTCACTGGGTAGCCATACATATTGACGATAGCGGGCTTGGACAATATTTTGATTCCTATGGTCGAAAACCCACAGGTTTCCACCAAGCATTTTTAAAGAGAAATGCAAGACAATGGAATTTTAATATTCATAAGATACAAAATGATTTCACATCAGTATGCGGCGAATATGGTCTATTGGTTTTAAACCACAAATTCAATGGCAATACAATGTCTGATTTTATAAGAATATTCGATATCAATACAATATACAATGATATATTACTTTATAATGTTTCAATCCTATTTTATTGATTAATAAATATAAATAAAATAAAATAAGTGTTATAACTGAATCTACCAACACAAAACGCGAGTATGTTTGCAAACTACTATATTTGATAGAATTACGCCTAAAAAAACTAGGTAGGTTAGTTAGGTTGAACATGAAAACTGTTTATAAATCTTTGTCTTTTGATAGATTTGCGCCTAAAAAACTAGGTACGTAGGATATGTGGTCTTTTGTAATAGCAAAGATCCCGCTTATCTCTACCTTACAGACTTAAAACAATTTATAAACTGAGACTATATCTCTGTGAAGAGCTCCGTGTACAACTTGTCGAATCTCTTGTTCTCTCTAAATTAAATTACGCGGACGTTGTTTACGGCCCTAGATTACTTTCACAAACTTTCAAAATGCGTGTGCAAGATTTTTTTCAATAATCTTTCAATAATCCGCCAAGAACTCATGTGACTCCTTTTTTAAATAGACATTATGGACTAAAATGAAGTCGCGTCGTAAGCTTCATTTAGCGTGTTTACTCTTTGGCGTTATCAACAACAAAGAGCCTTCATATCTGTTCGATAAAATTAAGTGGGTTACCAGTAACAGGCAATGTTCTAGTAGACATGGCTCTCAGCAAGTATCCATTCCACGTCAAATCACGGCGGCTTTCAGAGGTGGGTTTCGTTATGCGGCGTCTAAGTGCTGGAATAATTTGCCAATTTGCCACCGCCGATCAGGAGATTGAAATATTTAAAGTCGTTCCGTATAAAGCTCAAAAAACACCTGATTGATGAGCAGAGGCAGCATGAGGACATTAATATTGATTTTTCTTTTTTGTAATTTAACCTCCTCGGTAAAAACCACTAGTTGGTATCGTATATTTACATATACTAGTTTATTTTTGTTTCTTGTTTTCAGCCATAGCGCTGAGTAACAACTCATACTTCTGTGATTTGTTTGAATATCTCCGGCATCGCTTCATTGGTTGATTCCGCTGAAAAATAATTTTCTAGTGTTTCAATTTGCCATTTACTTGTTTTTCAATCGTCTTTGTTAAAATTTTCTTGATTCAACTCCTTTTTATTGTTTTAATTTTGTTTATTTTATTATATATTTTATTACTACTAATTAAATAATTATTATAGTATATAGTTATGTATGGGTGTATATATATATATATATATATATATACACCCATACATAACTATATATATATATATATATATATATATATATATATATATTATTTATATGTGTATATCTATTACGTATTTTTATTATTATAAATTTACTACTCTATTTTTCGTTTTTAGTCCCTCTGGGCCGTGACTGAAAATCAGCGTCAAGTGTCGAAGACGCTTGGCATTATGCTGAGGCACGACTCTTTCAACACTTAGATTTATATTATGTTTAATTTATATGTTAATTTGCTACTTTTTATAAGTGTTGAATAAACGATTTTTCTTTCTTTCTTTCTTTTTATCTGAAGTGTACTGTAGATGTAGAATCGTGAAACCTATCTCGTGATCCATAATAGATATCAAAACGGGGATGGCACAGATCGATTGGGTGTGCCTTAAAACCTATAAAATTATACCAAACTTTTTATTTTTTTAGGCCTCTTTCCTTCCAAATTTTGCCAGAACCGGCAAAATTTGTGGGAAAGGAGGCCCAGCGCAGTTTCAACCTTATTTGTATTGAATTAGAGTAGAGGTTTCTATTCAATAACAGAACCGGCGAATAACCACTACTTGTATGTGAGGCAACTAGTATGACAAAACGGTGTAACCACGAGTCCGTCGCCGGCAAAACCTCGCAACATTTAGGACGCGCGGAGAGAACCAAACTCACGGCCACAACACACGTGGTGCTGGTAAGCTTGTGTCGGTCACTCATAGATTATAAAGTTTAATAGACTCGCTCAGGTCCTAGGTCCTAGGTCAAAAATGCGCCTTACTAGGCATCCTTTAAAACCAAAATTAAACCATAGCTGATTGAGAAGGCGTTCTACGATGTAAGGGAATTTATCCCGTTATATCGATAGTTCAATGTTATTATAGTTATTCACTTTACTTATCTTTTTATCTTAAATTTACGTTTTCTTAAATATTTCTATAAATAAAAACAGATAAAAATATTATAAAACCCTAAAACTAGGGTAGCAATGCTACCGGAGCAGGGCCCAAACTACCGGTAGCTAGGGCTGCAGAGTGAGGAACCTCCTGACTATACGCGCCGTGTCAAGGAGTACTGCCTTCTGCATCTGACCCTTAATCCAACCATCTAGCGAGAGCCTCTTAAGGTGTTGGTCGAGGCTCTTCGCTATAAGGACGTTCGCCGAAACAACTATCGGGACAATGATCGTCGAGTCAACATCCTTCATGGCGGTCACCTCATGAGCCAAGTCAAGGTACTTGCTGAGCTTGTCCTTCTCGGCCTTCACGAGGTTCTCATCATGTGGGATGGTGATGTTGACGAGCACTGCCCGATGTTGGGAACGGTCTACCAGCACGATGCCAGGCTTATTGGCAACAATAGTCCTTGTAACTTTTAAGGTTTCGCGATTCGAACACATAGTTAAATATTTAAACGGGACTTAATCGCGCTGAAAACTTAATATTTATTTTTCTCGACGTTACAAACAACAAAATTAGTCCTGTCCGTGATGATAGAGCGGTCCCAATGCACGACCATTTTCGACAACTGGCGTCGGTACGTACTTATAATACGGCACCTCAGACTCGACAAGGTCGTACCGAAGGGCAATTTGTTGATGGATGATCCTGGCTACTTGGTTGTGTCTGTGCAAGTACTCTCCGTTAGCAAGATGGGACAGCCAGAAATTATATGCCTGAAGGACTTCCCGTGACGGCGGCATGCCCGACAAATGTCGACCGTACTATCCTTCATAATATATTTCCGGTAGTTATTCGTCTTAATAACTTCGTCCGCAATTGCACAGACAAAACCCTCAGTTTCCCCAAAGAGGTCACCAAAGCGTAGCCAGTTCACCGATGCGAGAAAGTTCACACATGAACCACCCGTGCAGCTCCTTGCTCCATACGTCCTTGCGGTCATCGGTACTCAACACCGATGGTTTGCGCCAATTCTCGTTTATTTATTTATTAGGTGCACAAAACAGATTACAGAAATATAACATATGAGAATAAAATGGTAAATTATGCGATCGATTCCATAATCCAATCAATATGTGCACACGGCATCAATAAAAAAAAAAAACAGCTAAGTTGCCAAAAATATTAATACTTATAGCTAAAGTTGCAAGCACTATTCCACAATATAGGTAGGTATTTTAAAAGAATTGTATAGGCGAGCAGACTGCAAGTTCCCTTAATTGCCTTCTACCTGCAATGATAGGTGTATTATAACCATGTTATCAGGCATACACCCGTCACTATCGCCACCCAAAAACGCAAGCTGTTGAATTACAATAAAGAAATACCTAACTGTGAATAAGTTGTTAGATACAAAATCACGGCAGTGTTACGATACAGTACACCACAATACATAAAATTGTAGTGCATTACGAAAAGTGTTTATAAATGGCACTTCTGAAACGGTTGAGACTAAAACTGAATATATCAAGATCATTTAATTTCATGGTATAATCATTTGAGTGTTCATTACGAGCGTTACCGCGCAGTAGATTATTATACGACCGACACATACGAGGTATGGGGCCGTTGTGGGAGATATTGTTTTTATAAGCGGCCACATTGAAAATTCGAGGAACCCTAGTTCGGATTTTGGTATTAAAGTGGATCAAGCCTAACAAGTATGGACAGTCAACAGTTGAATGAATAATTTTATGTAGGTAAAGTAGCTCAGTCGCTTGTCTTCTTGCAGAAAGAGGACTTAGTTTGAAGTGTCGAATACGTGAATGGTAGCAATGAATTTTACGAACCATACCAAATCGACGGCAGACAGCAGTCATACAACGTCGCTGGATTCGTTCGACACTATCCATGTGAGTAGTGTAGTAGGGAGACCAAACAACGGAGCCGTATTCAGCGACAGACCTAATCAAGCTCTGGTAAAGATATATAATACTCCTCGGTTTAGTAAAAGATTTTGTGATTCTCAACAAAAAACCAAGCAACTGATTACCTCTACTAAGTATGTTATCATAGTGGGGGCGAAATGAGAGCAAAGTAAACACCTAAATCTCTCGCTACATCTCTATGTTCAAGTATTGTGTTTGCTATTCTGTAATCAAATATAAATTTTGGTTGTTTAGAACAAAATGACATAACAAAGCATTTTCCTATGTGAAGGTACATTTTGTTACTCTGACACCAGTCACTGATAGCTTCAATGTCCTTTTGCAATATAAGGCAATCACTAATATTCTCAATGGTACGAAAGATTTTGAGATCATCAGCATATAGAAGACAGTCACTATGCAAACGATGAATGAGATCATTTATAAAGATAGTAAAAAGTAACGGGCCAAGATGTGATCCTTGCGGGATACCAGAAGTTGTATGCGAGGGTACAGACAAATATCCTTTAATAGCTACCATTTGACTGCGATTTGTCACGTAAGATTTAACCCAGCGCAGCAAATCGCCGTGAATACCACATACAGAAGATAGTTTCATAATTAAAATAGAATGATTTACCTTATCAAAGGCCTTAGAAAAATCAGTATATATAGCGTCCACTTGATGTCGTTTGTTAAAAGCTGAACATATATATTGCTTATATACCAGTAAGTTACTAATTGTCGATCGGCCGGAAACAAAACCGTGCTGACTGGGTGAAATTAAGTGCTTTACGTGATTATAAATAAAAGGGTAGATGAGAGACTCGAAAAGCTTGGCCATACAAGATAAGATGCTGATCGGACGATAGTTCTCGCATTTAGATTTATCTCCAGACTTATGTATTGGAATAACAAATGCACTCTTCCACAAATCCGGAAACACACCGTAGGTAAGTGACTTTTTAAATAAAATGCACAGGGGAACACTGATTTCCTTAACACACTGTTTAACAAAGTAGGAGGGTATACCATCAGGTCCAGCTCCCTTATTTTGGTCAAGTTTGTCAATAGCTTTAATTATCTCTTCTCTCGAAACTTTAACAATAGATATGGCTAAGTTGGGATGAGTGTCTGGAATAAAATCAGAGCTTGAGTCATCCTCATACACTGAATTAAAGTATGTAGGTATATCATGGATTGAGGGATTGAGCTGTTAGACTTTTTATCGCTAACATACCTCCAAAATAGTTTTAAATTGTCCTCCAAACCTTCCTCGACAGAGTTTGTGAAAGATCGATAGCATTCATCAATCAGCTTTTTACTTCTTTTCCGAAACATATGAAAAGTATCATAATCTCTAGGGTTACTATACATTTTAAATAATTTGTGGTACTTAAGTTTCTCTTCCAGGCATTTAATCAAAGAGAAACTAAACCAGTGTGGGAAGCATGAAGGCTTAGTCCTCAGGAAGGGAGTGTGCAATTTTATAATATCATTGAGTTTATTATAAAAAGCGTCAAAGGCAGAGTTGGTATCTAAAGCCTCAAGAAGATGCTCCCAATCAATAGAATCTAAATCTTGTCTTATTTTATCATAATCGCTTTTGCGAAAGTTAAGTTTTTGTGCAAAAGGATTATGGGAAATAGTTCTGAGGTCTTTCAGGGTATCAATTTCAACAGCAATCGCGGGATGATGTCTGTCCAGTCGGCTAAGCGGTGCACAGCTGTTAACTGCTATGTTGGTGTGGTCATATAAGACAAGATCGAGTAAACCACCGTTGTCATTTAGAATATGATTATATTGGGACATATTACACAGAGACAATGTTTCCAGCAGCACAAGTGATTTACCTCCCGAGCTACTGGCAGCAGTCAAGCAAAAAGAGCCATCACTCCTATTCCAGACAATATTTGGAGCATTAAAGTCACCTATTAACAAAAATGGGCCCATGTTAGAGTGATTTATAACGATATCTTGTAAGTGTTCAAAAAATAAATTAATATTGAGCAAATTCATATCAGGGGGTAAATAACACAGACATATATTAAATAAAATCTTATTATTCGGAGCGTAAATAGTAAGCCAAATATCTTCATAGGGGCTGTCCCAGCATCTTTGTCGAATTATACTTATGTGTTTTTTTGACGCTATCAATACCACCCCCTTCAGATTTTACCGAGGCGGATGACTGACATCGGTCTTTGCGAAATACGTTGTAACGCTCGTCAAACAGCTCTTCATCAAAAACACTAGGATTCAGATTAGTCTCAACTAAACATACAATATCATAATCATTATTTAATAAATTCAGATAAAATTCAGTTGTCTTAGATCTAAAACGGTTTACATTCTGATAGTACAAAAACATTAAAAATTGAGAAAATGATTCTAAAAAAAAGATTGTCCAAAATAATCACAAAACACAAAAAACAACAAGTAAAAAAAGAATAATATATAACTAAAAATAAAATATTCTAATCCACCTTAAACTATTTTTGCCAAACAGGCTTTATCCTTGATGAGTATAGCACCCGACTTGTCATCTTTTCGAACAAACACTTGGCCAAATTTGACCCAGACATATCTATACGATTTATCCTTCGCCAGTCTCCTGGTAGCGGCATGGAGGTCCTTACACTCAGGGGATAGGTGCTCAGCGACGTACACGATCTTCTTCTCGCCAGGTATGCCCAGATGAGCAGTGTTCAGTGGCTCCGTGACATTAGCTTTATTATACCTACGAACTGCAGATATGATGTTATCGCGGTGACGCGCGGAGGGCAAAGTCACCAGTATGTTGCGAGGCCGATCAGATGAGGAGTTGATTTTGGCAACTCGCCGACACGCCATGATATCCGTGCTTGAAACTGGACATTTCACAGTATCACACAAGGTTTTAAATATGCTGATAACATTCTCATTACGTCGTTCAGTAACCGCCTGTATTTCTAAATTCATGCTGCGAGAGATTTTCTCGGTAGTGTCCAAACGCCGCTCCAGGAAGCGAAGGTCAGACCGCAGTCTATCCTTATCCGCCGTCAGATCAGATATCTGTTTATTGGTCGCTAGAAGCTTCGTATCAAGCGACTCTTGACGCTCAGATAGGAAATCGGTAGTGTCGGTGAACTCATTTCTCAAGGTCGACACCGCGCTATTAACTTCAAATCTAATTGCCGTCTTGATTTCAATGAAAAATTCACTGCGAAATTTATCGAATTTAGTGTCCAATAATGCACTAAACTGCGCCAGCGAAAATTGACTTTGTGTCATAGACGAAGTCAGGTCCCCGCTGTGGCTCAGCGTCTCATCACAGGACACCGAAGATTCATTGAGAGTCGTGTTCTGTTTACGCACGGGCGTATTCGAGTTATCGCCTCTGCGCCTTGTAACATTTGTGCAGGTCGGACAGTGCCAAGCCTTGAAGTTCTTTAATGTGTTGTTATACGTCGTAAAATCCATATTTAGGCATTTGTAGTGATAGGCTCCTTGGCATGGAAAGCATCTCAATAATTCTTTCGACTTAATGTCGAGCTTACAAGCGAGGCATTTCTCCATTTATTATGGTGATGTAAACAAACAAAACAAGGTGTTAGTTGTTGGCTGTGATTGTGATGTGACTCACCGGCAGTGATAACTTGAAAGGCGAAGAACCTTCCTTGAAATAGTAACGTTTCGTGCGTGGTTGATTGCACGAGCTTATGACTTCAATAATACTAGAAAAAAAAACTGTAACACGGTGTTTGTGATATGACCTGGGTAAGTCAATCCGTAGAATACAACCTAATGACTGAATATACACTCAAACTTGCATTTAACTATTTTAAAACGTAATTATTTATAGCGAAACAACTAATAACTGTTTATGTTTAGAGGTGAGGGTAGGTAAAAAGAGAGAAAAAGGAGAGGAGGAGGAGTTTGCCAAGGAGAGCGGCGTGAGAGTCTTATCAACTGCCACCACATCACGATGCAACCCACACTGGGTGTTTAGGAAGTACTCCCTGAGACTGCATACTTCACGGTTGTGGAGGTTCTTGGCATTTAAAATGCCACGACCCCCCACTGCCGCGGTATGTACAATCTCAAAACAGACGAGCGCGGGAGTAACATACGATGTGACGTAAGCAGTTGACGGACTCTCCTATCCAAGGCGTCAAGCTCAGTTTGAGTCCAACTTAGTATGCTAAAAGAGTATATGAGCAAGGGCATCACCCAACCGTTGAAGGCACGCGCCTTATTGCCACCTGACAAAAGTCTGTTAAGTACTTTGGTCAGGCGACAGAAGAAGCGTTCCTTCACCGACTGCTTAATGTCCCTGTCCATGATACCCAACGATTCTGACATACCAAGGTATTTGTAGGTCTCGGTCTCAGAGAGAGATTTGAGAGTCATTGTAAGTAACTCAAAAGTCACTGTAAGTCACTAGTAGTAGTCACTGTAAGTGCTATTAGTAATAAATATGAAAACAAACCTATTTCATTCTAGGGGATTTTAACGCTCATCCCGGAGTACTATTTTTAATGAACTAAGTGTAAGTTGGAGTGTTTGACTCCTGTAAAACATATTTTGAGTGTAGCTGCGAGTACTAAGCAAATTATGTGGGGAGAAAAAACCGCAGTCGAAATTACACAATATCAATTTGAATGTCATAAACGTCTCAAACTTGTTGATTTCCTTACTGAGTTTGAAAAGTGTAGTGATCGGTATTGTAATGAACCGGCTCACAGCTTAAATATTGATAAACTGTATTCCGACATTGTGCTTGCACTATCTCAGGCATCTGCAGACGGTCGGGGATGCGATCGAGTACACTGTGTACAGAGTAAACTTCGGCCTAAAACCATTATAGGTTGGAATAAACATGTTAGTCACAGTCATGGGAAAGCTCGGGCGAGTTTTCGGGAATGGTGTGGTAGTAGTTTGCATTTACTATAATTTAGATACAAATATAGCTTCAAAGCGTACTCTGTAAGACTTCAAAATTTGTCTATTATTATTTTGGTTGAGGACACTATCCTAGTATATATAAGCGAAAACTGAAAAAGGCCTTTTATATTAATTATTTCAAATTTTAACTTTGTTGATTTAGGCTGTTTGTTTTCCATAAGTGTAAGATAAAATAAATATGGATAACTGCATTACTAACAACAGTTCATAAAATGGGTTCAAAACGGGATATACATATATTATGTTCCTACTTACTATACACCGATCTCTAAGCTATGCGTGTTATCAAAAGTTCTAGAGATAAAACATTTCAAAACAAAAAAGACTTCATTATAAAAATGATATTTTGTAAACAACCACTAAAAAGAATAAAATAATAACTTATTCTATGCTGCTCTTAAACATACCTTATTACCCTGGGCACAGAATAAATAATAGTAAAAGTACAGAAGGATAACTGAGTAAAGTCATTTAAATAAATAGCGACTCCTTCTACAACGCTATAAAGTGCAATTTAACTTGCACAGTGCTGCGAGCTTTCAATTATATTTACCTAGAAGGCGCTCGCCCATCGCGTGCAGGCTAGAATGCACCGTATCACAACGCGCGAGAACTTCCATTGCTCTAACCGTTTCAGAACCGCTCTGTCCCTTTTTCGCTCGGTAGGGTTGTATTAAGATATGACTAGGTACTTGTACTACTAATTATTCTATGATATGTTATGACTTAAATATTGTAACCGAATAAATAAGTAATAATGTATTACGTTATTACTTATTATTATAAATTAAAATAGTTCTATTACATACAATGACATTCTTATCAGAATAGACCTACTACCTCATTTTTACTACCTACCTACGTATAAGTGTCGTTGGTTGATTATGATTATATCCTATAGATATTGCACTTTGATGAATAAAGGTGTCTGCATTCCTTGCTTTATAATGAGTGAAAGTTGTAATTTCTATCACTATTCAAACAGCCGAATGCTATGCAATACCTTCTAGGTTACTTCTTGGTACTCATAATTAAAATTTGACAATAACTTACTGGTACTTTATCGCTAAGTACAAGGCGCGCGACTCATCGAGCGCACGCTTGACACTCGACTGAACTGACCCGAATATTGCGCCCTCGAATTTATTTGTACTTGTTGCGGAGTGCGACTGCCCTGCCCTGGGGTAATAAGGTTTTTTTTTTTATTACTGACTAGGCAATCGTTTGACCACGATCTCACCTGATGGAAAGCGATGATGTGGTCGAAGGTGTAGCTCGCTTGCCTAGTAGATACCTATTCACTCTTGACTTGAACACACCGGGGTTATAATTTACCGGAAACACTGACGATGGCAGGGCATTCCACTCCTTTGCAGTTTCCTTTGTGGTGGTTGGCAGCATGGTTTCTTGAGAGTTAGATCGGGCACAACTAACCTTGTCACATTCACGAATGCTTTGATTACGGGAATGGACTCGGGGAGTCAAGTTGACGCAATATAAACTGACTATAGCAAGGCCTTTGATCGCATCGACCACATTATCCTTCTTTCCAAGCTCTGTACAGCTGGGATACGAGGTAACCTGCTTTGGTGGTTTACCTCGTACGTCAATGGCTGTTATTAAACTGTGGTCCTAAATGGTTATGCGTCAGCTTTGTATACTTTACATTCTGGAGTACCTCAGGGATCAAATCTTAGCCCTTTTCTCTTTATTATTTTCATCAATGGCATTAATTTGTGTTTTAAATACTTTTGTATAACTTTTAATAGATAACAAAATCAACGGTCAGCTTTTAGAAGCTGACCGTTGATTTTGTTGATTGGCTTAGGCCTTGATTCGAAACTCCTCCGTCTAATGTAAGGGACATTTTTTAATAAACACAAATAAATAAT
Organism: Alsophila aescularia; assembly: GCA_946251855.1. NCBI lineage: Eukaryota > Metazoa > Arthropoda > Insecta > Lepidoptera > Geometridae > Alsophila > Alsophila aescularia. Next base: position 34,741,069 of record OX276376.1, read on the forward strand.
CCTATATTAATGGCAGAAAAACGTAAATGCGATGTTGTTGATTTTGTTTGTATTTTTCTGAAACTTTTTTTTCTTCGTTATAAGCTGAACACTAGCTAAATGAATGACCCGCACTAGTCGTGCGGAGCCAAACACTAAAAAAGCGGTTATTTATTATGATGTGTTATGATTGTGGTTGCAGGCGGCGTGCGTGGAGGCGTGTGGCGGCGCGTGCCTGGCGCTGGCCAACTGCGCGTCGTGGGACGCACGCAACTCCGGCCTGCGTGACTCTTGGCCGCTGCGCATTGGCACCGCCGTGGCCGCACTCTCGTTCGTTGCGGTAGGTGCCCGACTGCCCGCTACCTTCCATTAACTGCGCGTTGAAAGACGCGCCCAAACTCCGGCATGCGCGACTCGTGGCCATTACGCAGCGGCTCCGTCGTGGCCGCACTCTCGCTCGTTGCGTTAGGTGCACTACTGCTCGTTACCCGTCGCCTCCCATTAACTGCTTATCGTGGGACGCGCGAAACTAGCTGCCTGACTGCTTGATACGCGTCACCCTCTACTAATATGGCCAGAAAACTGTCCATATTAGCTAACCGCAGAACCGATAAACATTGGGGTAAACTTTTTCTCGCTATCTTCGAAGTAGTTTTCGAAAGTGTTGTCATATATCGAAAGTGGTACGTCACATAATTGTGATATGGGTCACTTTTGCCTGGCCACGGCCTGCAGTACAATTCAGTTAACAAACCGCAAAGTGATCGCTGCGATCGTTACCTTTAGGTGTGGCCATACTTAGATAAAATAAAAAGCTGGGGAAATGTGGGCGGATGAAGGTTTGGGGAAGTGAGTAATGGTGGGGGAAATTGAGGGGGGTAATAGAAAGTGGACGAATTTTGGGGGGTGTCGGGGAAGGGTGCGGGAAGTGGGGCAGGTGGTGCGAAGTGGGGGAAGACTGAAAGGAAGCAGAGTGGGAGAATCGGGGAAGGGTAGAGGGAAAATTTTTGAGGGTTTATTGTTTGCTCGCGTCCGTAGGATTCAGCCCTCGATGTCCTACACGTGACCCTCGGGTGGTGCCAAAAGAGCAACCGAATCACCTGGTGGTAGGCTTCGGCCGCCGGCTTTTTATATTACCACCCTCTGGACAAAGTCTTGATGCCAAAAGATTTATCGTGTTCCATCATGATGTTCAGGGAAGCCGTCCGGATGAGTTGTAGGATGCAGTTGTGTTGGAAGGGTGGACCGTGATCGGAATCATGGTGTTTCTGCGTCGGAGGCCTTGCTTTGGAGGGTAGCGGGATCCGAAACACGGTGTTCTTTGCTGGCCGACCGCAAGTTGTAGGGGGCCCAAGTAGTAGTTTAGCCAGCTACGAAAGGCTGCCCCGCCGCTTGTGAAAAATCCTGAAATGATCCATTGGGCCGGCTGGCGACCGGATGTGAGGAACTGATGAATTATTTCAGGGGGCTCCACGCAAGTTCTTCAATGGCGTAGTTATGCCTTGACTTCCTTGGGTTAGCCATTCCGACATCTCGTTTGCTATTACTCGTCCAACCTATTCACATAAACACATCATGAAAAAAGTCCAAAGAAGATATAAGTTAAAATGGCAGATGCACGTCCTCACACTTAAAGTGGATCTTGCAAATATTCGCGGGATTCACTCCAATCTCCAACCGGTCCATTATCATCTGGAGACCTCTAAGCCCCACTTGTTTTTCTTGTCGAAGACGCAGATAGGATGTCCAGCTGATACGGCGTACTTGGATTACCCAGGCTATATCTTGGAGCATCTATTTATCCCAAATGCCGGCGTTTGTGTATACGCCCGTGATGACATTTGCTGTCTGCGTCTCCGAAATCTTGAGCACCCTAATTTCTCGGTGATTTGGGTGCTGGTGGACACGGGCATAGAGAAAATTATGTATGCTTGTGTGTACCGCTCATACAGCGGAGATCGGGGGACGACTTTATTTGTAGACTATCTAGGTGAGGCGGCAAGTGTGGCCCAACAGCGTTACCCGTCTGCTCAATTGGTGTTTTTGGGGGATTTTAACGCCCACCACAAGGAGTGGCTTGTCCCATACCAAAAAAACCAACCACGCTGGTAGAGAGACGCGGAAGCTTGCTCTGGCGTTAGATCTCTCTCAGCTTGTGCAGGAGCCGACACGGGTACCTGACCGTGACGGTGACACTGCCAACTGTCTCGACCTGTTGATGACGACTGAACCAGGCCGATACTCCGAAAGACCGTTGCCCGGCTAAGGAAACGGGCCTCCTTCTCAGGTAAAGGCGAGGTAAATAAAACAAGATGGTAAATTCAATAACAAAGGGCTTTATTACAAAAATAGAAAAAAAAACACACATGAATTATCAAAGCTCGGTACTCTCCCCTTTACTGAGGAATTCAAAAAGAAGTATTTTTCACTTAACTAAGTTTGTTCTGCATCAAAATATTTCTAAACAGCAAGTTCTTATAATAGGAAATACTCCTAACTCAATACTCAAAATTCTCAAATATGATTACAATTTTCTCAAACATTAATATTATAGTACATAAATTCGGCCTGTACGTTATGAATTTACAATAGAACTGCACTATCATAGGCTAGTAAAAACTTAGAGACATTGCTCAGCAGTTCATCATATATTGTACCGTACCGTCGTCTCGCGTGCCGCCGCGGATCGCCTCCTTACTCCACTCGTTCAGCTTCTGCTCTCCACGAACGGTGCCTTCCGCTCCTCTCGAACGGTTTCTGCGTCTCCCACGATCGGTGTCTGGTGTCTCTCTCGATCGGTGTCTTCTACGGGACAGGTGGTGCGTTGATAGGTTGGTGAGCCACGGAGATCAGCTTCTTCCACAAACGGTGGTGAGCCCCGGGAGATCGGCTTCTTCCACGAACGGTGGTGAGCCCCGGGAGATCGGCTTCTTCCACAAACGGTGGTGAGCCCGGGAGATCGGCGCACAGCAGCTCGCAGTGGTGACGGCAGTGGCCGTCCGTTGATGCTCGATTTTAACCTGGCTTTTGTACTCGTAATCGTCACGGTTTCCGCGCCTCGTTCTGGACTGCGTGTTTTTCTGCTGCCTGCACCGATCTCAATCACGAGCCAACTATGTGAAACAAACTAAATTCACAGTCCGTATTCAAAAGGTCCCCGCAGGCTTTTCTTTTGTATATATACGTACTCTGGCTTTGCGTAAGGTTAGCAGGCTACTCCGAAATCTTACATCCGGTTTCCCAGAAATTTCTAGAAACTACTCTGCAGCTTGCATCGTAATTCAGACCCTGTCGGCCTAGCTATACAGGTCACTGTCCTCCAGCCAGCTCTGGTACATTCCATTCATCTTCCGGTTGTTTTCCTCCCAACTTCATATAAAAAAAAACATTTCTCTGGAACTTTACTGTCTTCTACTCGATATGTCAAAACATTCCATGGTGTGACCATCGCAAGCAATTTTTATGTGTAAATTATTTTCGACATATGAATCGCTGTCCTCTGAATTTCTGATTTGTTAAAAATTGAATTGAATTGAAAAAATGCTCTTGGGTGCTTAAAAAAGGTATTGAACAATTTTTTTTTTGTTAATCGTGTCTTTCTTTCTGTTTGTCTGTATGTTTGTTTGTTCACGCATTACGTAAAAACTACTGGACCAATTCCAATGCGGTTTTCATTGTTAGAGACAGCTTAAGGTTTGATATAAATCTGGAGTAATTGGTATCTCAGTCCGGTGAGTTAGAAGCCGAGCAATTGATAAAAGTATTTTTGACGGCTGAAGAAATTTTGTTCAAATGTTGGTATATTGGTCCTGGAATAGCACATTATGGTACTATGAACCTAATGAAAAGACCACGCGTGCGAAGCCGCGGGTACAGCTAGTTCTCAATAAATGTTCCAAGTAAATTATTGTCGCAGGTACAAACAAGTGAACGAATGGAAGTCAGTAAAATAAATATTTCACAATTTTATCGCTTGGGACCTATTATGTCCCAAAGCGTTAAATTCAATTAAAGCCTCAAAAAACAACTTCCAAAAGCACAGTATTTATTACTTCCAATGTTGATTTAAATGAATATTATTTAATCAACTGCTCAAGACTGTCGCGCAGTAAGTCAATATTTCTTATCAGGTAAAATAGTTTACTTTATCAAGAAAATACCTCTAATCAACAAAGGTACCATGTATGTATGACACTGAGAAATAAGTATAATTACCTATGTATTTCCATCAACGCAGTGAAAAAATGAATTATTATGTTGATATTTACACTGAGAAATGTTGTATTTTCATTATCTACTTTGCAGACTGCGCAGTACAATTCAATTGACAGTGGCAAATAACCCAGAATTATTAAACAATTATTAATTACATACTTTTTTAAATATAGTTTTGCTTACTGAGGACCAAATGACCATTAAATTAGTGCACTGGGTATCCAATATTTATCCCTGAGCCTGAAAGGTAGGTTTCCCCCATTGCAATCTAAATTTTCAGCTTTCTACCGCTGATTATTTTTTATTGTCCAAGTGAAAGGGATCCAACACGGCCAAGGCAAAACTACCTTTTGTTCTACAACTATTTTCAAGACTACAAATTCATGTCAGTGACGTCTGTTATCAGTGCTTATCAGAACACTCACTCGGTTGGTCACCAAGTCACTCGGTTTCTGCGGTTGAAAACGAACAGTGATGAACATCGTCTCACTTTTGTCCTCATTTTTGGTAATGCCTACTCAAATGAAGCACGAAACAGTTGCAAGCAAAATTAAATGTTTGTGAAAATTACCTAAACACGCACCAGATTGCACAGAATTGCCTAAATTCTTGTGTTTCAAATCTTCGCTGCCGCAAATGCAATGCGAATAACACTTCTATTTTACATAAAGCATTTGCGCAACACGGTAACCGGTTACATGGTTAAAAAGTAGGCATGGACAACCGCAAAATGCAACGTACTCTCAATCTACACAGGCTAATGTGTCCATACAGCACGATATGCCTTAAATTGTATTAGCTATGGCAGTCGTTTAAGTCCAGGGTATTGGCGGATCACGACATAAGTTTAGAGCCTTAACAGATCAAGGATCACAGACATTTGTGCAGCCTTTTCAGTAAAAAAGGCTGCACAAATGTTAGGATTGCAAACAATGCCGCAGAGTAGTCTCAGGTACCGGAGATAAGTAGAGCAGTTTGCAAAGGGATAATGAACATCGCATGCTCTTCTCTAAGAAATTATTACTCATTTGAAACTGACGTCATTATGAATACTTTAATTAAATATTTCGTTACTATTATAATGCTTAATCAAGTCATGCGCCATTTAGCAAAGATGTGCGAAATGACGAAAAACGTTTCTCATCATTAAATCTCACAAAAACTTTAAAAAAAATATTCGAACTTCAATATTGAAGTTATCCGGAACTGACTACAAAAACGTCAAGATAAATAAAAAATAAGTTTTCAGCGCGATTAAGTTCTTTTTAAATATATACTTAACTATGACTACAAAAAATAATGGAAGTCTAGTTAAAAAATAGTCAAATAATAATAGTTTTATAAATAAAATAAATTTCTGTTGACATAAAAATGCTTCAACATGCGTTCAAATTTGGCTGTTGACGTAAAATAAACATTACGACAGCAACGATTTGCTCTGTTCGTTTTATGCTTTATTACGGTGTACGCTCTACACTCAAAACGCCCGGACGATTAAGTAGAGACTATGTTCGAAGACATTTCCAATGCCATACATGCCACGAAAACACACTTCACACTTCAACGCAAGGCTGGGCATGAGGAATGGCGATGAACTGAGAGACAAGATAGAGAGAGTGTGAGAGTGGTGAGAGTGGGGCAGTTTGGATTTGGACAGCAGAACCAAAGGGTTAGCCGACTTCATGGAGAAGGAGGGATTCTTTATGATGAACTCCTTTTTCAAGAAGCATCCGTCCAGGAAATGGACGTGGTTAGGTTAGGTGCACCCTGGCGGTCTTAAGCACGAGATAGATTTCATTTTAACGACCAATAGGCATATATTCAATGATGTCTCTGTGATCAACAGGGTTAAGTCCGGCAGTGATCACCGCATGGTAAGAGGCTGATTGAATATCAAAGTAAAGCTGGAGAGGTCTTGTTTGATGAGATCTACTCTTCGCCCAAGTCCTGCCTAAATCCAAAACCCCGAGAGCTTTCAGTTGGAACTCCAAAATCGCTTCCAAATCCTTACCGAATGCGATACATTGGATGAACTAAACAATCGGCTGGTAGAAATTGTTCACAAAGTCGAGTCGGAGTTCTTTAAGACCCACCGCAAAAATAGAACACAGTAACTCTCTGAGCATACACTCAAACTTAGGGCAGAACGAGGTGAGATGAGGCTGCAGTCTTCAGTGGATATGTCGAGTTACAGCTTGCTTAATAAACAGATCTCCAGGTCGATGCGACACGATTTGCGTTCCTATAATGTTGATTGTCTAGCGTTAGTGGACTACGATAGGCTTTCGATTCAGTCAAGACCTGGGCAGTGCTACAGTCATTAAAGCGGTGCCAGATTGACTACCGGTAAATCGAAGTGTTGAAGTGTTTGTACAGCAAGGCCACCATGACTATACTCTCCATAGTCTCCAAGATCGAATCACGAATTCTATCATATTGCGAAAAGGGGTGAGACAGGGAGACGTTCTTTCTCTGGAACTGTTCACCTCTGCACTGGAATGGACATATTGTTAACATCAATAGCGAATTCATCACTCACCTTCGATTTGCTGATGATATAGTCATCATGCCAGAAACCCTGCAAGATCTAAGCACAATGCTCAGTGACCTTAATATTGTTTCCCAACAGGTGGGTATTAAAATTAACATGAGTATTACGAACATCATGTCAAATGCCCATGTCGCACCCATGCCGGTTTATATTTGGAACGATATAATCGAAGCTGTTGATCACTATGTCTACTTATGACCCAACTAGGTACTTCCGACAAAGAGGTCAACCGACGAATCCAACTGGGCAGCGTTCGGGAGATTACGCCATATCTTCTCGACGCAGATACCGCAGAGCCTCAAGGCAAGTTTATAATCAGTGCGTGTTGCCAGTGATGACATACGGCACTGAGACGTGGTCGCTAACTATTGGTCTCATACATTAGCTCAAAGTCGCACAGCGTGCAATGGAAAGAGCTATGCTCGGTTTTCCACTACCTGATAGAACCCGTAACCTGGAAATCCGTAGAAAAACCAAGGTTACCAGCATAGCTCTCAGAATTTGCAAGTTGAAGTGGCAATGGGCAGGCCATATAAGTTCACAGAACCGACAGCCGCTGGGGATGGGGAATAAAGGTTTTCGAATGGCGACCACGAACAAGCAAGCGATGTGTAGGGAGACCCCCCTCACGATGGACCGACGACATTGTAGGCATCGCAGGAAGTCGTTGGATGAGGGTGGCACAAGATCGCTCGTCATGGTGCTCTTTGGGGGAGGCCTATGTTCAGCAGTGGACTTCGAAAGGCTGAAATGATGATAATGATATCCATTACAAACAAACAAACATACAAACAAACAAATCTTTCCTCTTTATAATATTAGTGTAGACTAGATTGCTGTATACATGTCAATCGGTTTGTGGACGTATGAAAGTCATAATCCGTTTGTGTGGTAGCGGTATCTTGTTTTGTCTCTTCTGCGTTTTGTGTTTTATGAGGGTGCTTAGGTAGATAGGTGTGTATTAATCTGTTGTATAGATATGTACTTCTTCCTAAAAATCTGGTCATTTACCGGCTGCAGGATAGTATCGTTGGTTTTGTTTGAAGGAACGTGTCTTCCTCTACTATCATTTTCTTTTATGTCACTTTCATTATTTTTGCTGATCTTACATACTTCTCCCCAATTGAAAGCGTATTCAGAAACTCACTTTGCATATACTTTGTCATCATTTATTTTAAGTCTGTAGTTATAATTAAACTATATATTTAGTTGGCTGTAGTTATTATTTCAAAAGTTTCAAAAGTACTGTTAACTCTAGTCCACACTTTAACTATTTTGGTGACTCTGTCTGCAACATACTGCCTCCTTTGCTCCCAACTATTTTCAATAATTGATTTTCTCATCTCTTCACTAACTTTTTCATAGCATTCGGTTCTGCATTTGCATGGTGGTTTTAAAAACCGGGCTTCTACTTCTTCTTTCTTCTTTGCAACTTTCAAATGATTGGACTGTCCCAGCAATCTCGCTTTTTACATAATTTTTCTGCCATTTTTCTATGTCCATCAGTAAATGCCGCAAAGTAAACATTGACATAACGAAGCGTGCATGTGGCATGGCGGTCACACATTTATGTTGTATCATCTTCTTAACCATTGATAGTAATAGTACTGTATTTTTTTTTAGAAAAAAAAAACATGGCTGTCCTGCACCATAAGGACTGATGTTAATAAATGAGTTTGCCAAAGCGAATAATTTGCTGTGGATATGAGGCCATTTTTACCAAAACAATTGGCTGAAAGAAACATTAAGAAAAACTACATAGGAATCAGTAAAATTATTATTATATAATATTATTATTAAATATATTTTATTTATTAGTGTATTACATATAATATTCTTATGTATTCTTTTATTTATTCATAAAATTTTAGTTTATAGCTAGGTACCTATTTCTATTCACTTTCGTTATTTTTTTTACTGCACCGCTACCATTTTTCTTGCACTTCCAAGTTGACTGGTAGAAAATGCTACTTAGCTTACTTAGCTTAGCAAACTTGTCCCAAGCTTAAACATAGTGAATTACATAGATGTTTGTTAAAAGCTAGTATTTTTATTATTTTTTTGATGAAATTTATACAGTACCACAATGAAGGACACTTTTTCAAGAAAAAAATACCATCTAATTCGGTTCAGAAATCGCGAAGATATGAGAAAACATAAATATTAAAACAAATTTATATATTTTCATTCAAAAACTACTGCGCCAATTTTGATAAAGTTTTTATGGGACTACACTGAAGATCTACACTTTTGAATAAAACATTAATCAACAACATCAATTTAGAAATCTTAGAGAAAGGAGGCAACTTTAACAGAAAAAAAGGTTTTATTTTTAAATTTATTTTCTTTCTTAAATCTACTGAACCAATTTTGATAAGAAATGATGGGATCTAATCGGGGTCCTACAAATAAAATAATAATAATTGAAATCGGTTAAATAATTGCAACCCGAAAAAAATAAATAGTAAAAATATATAGCAAACTACCCGATATAATAAAAAATAAGGAAAACAAACTACTTTCTGAAATAACCTTTAGGTTTCATTAGAAAGGTTGATCGTCTTGGCAGGAACCCATGATGGTTGGGACTGATTTGTGGTTTCAGATACGGAAGCAATCTTCTTATTCCAACCAAAGACTCAAAAAGCTGATAAAATTGATGTAGATCTGTAATTGGCTACGTTACATTGATGTCCTTTTTTATTAGCCGATTGAGGGTTATTTATGTGTTTGGGTTATATGTATGTTTGTATATTTGAACGTTTCTTAGGCGCGTCTTAAAGCCTAAACGGCTTGATGGATTTTGATAAATGAGGTATTATTGGATTTGTCTTGATCACGAGAGTGCTATAGGATATATGAAGTATCATGAAAACGAATATAGCGGCATACAGCTGCCATACATACTGAATACGAATATAGCGGCATACAGCTGCCATACATACTGAATACGAATATAGCGGCATACAGCTGCCATACATACTGAATACGAATATAGCGGCATACAGCTGCCATACATACTGAATACGAATATAGCGGCATACAGCTGCCATACATATTGAATACGAATATAGCGGCATACAGCTGCCATACATACTGAATACGAATATAGCGGCATACAGCTGCCATACATACTGAATACGAATATAGCGGCATACAGCTGCCATACATACTGAATACGAATATAGCGGCATACAGCTGCCATACATACTGAATACGAATATAGCGGCATACAGCTGCCATACATACTGAATACGATTTCAAAAATATATGATTCTTATAACTAAACAGTAGCAATTTTGTTTTAAGCTTCTTACAAAATAATCAATTTTAGATTATTCCAGTTAATGTAAATCCTATAGTCTAATGTTGCAATTGCAACTATTAAAGAAAGGTCAAATATTTTAACTTTTGCGATTCGAACACATAATTAGATAACTATAAAGTAAAATATGTTAGTAAAAAAACCCATTAAATGTATATATATACTAGCTGCGCCCCGCAGTTTCACCCGCGTTCCTCAGTAACCACACTTTTTGCGGGATAACAAGTAGACAATGTGTTAATTCAGATTAAAAGCTACCTCCGTACCAAATTTCATCTCAATCCATTCAGCCGTTATCGCGTGAAAGCTCCCCAAACCATCAAACAAACATACAAACAAACAAACAAACAAACAAGCAGACAAAGTTTCACTTTTATACTCGTATATTGGTATGGATTACAATGGCCGCCAATTTACCGGTCTTCAAGTTTATTACCACCTAGCTGTTCGTGGGTACAGCTAGATGGCTTCGGACGCGTGGTCTTTTCTTTAGGTTCAAAGTACCATAATGTGCTATTCCAGGACCAATATACCAACATTTATCAAAATTTCTTCAGCCGTCACAAATACTTTAATCAATTGCTCGGCTTCTTACTCACCGGGTGGGATATCAATTACAACAGTTTTTAAATCAAACCCTAAGCTATCGAACAATGTTAACCGCATTGCGTGATCAAAAAAAATATTATATTCTTGATCAATAGCTTTTTAAGCACCCAAGAGCATTTTGCTATCTATCTTCTTTGAACTGTCTTTTTCGTACCTATTGCTTTATTATAAGTATAGATATATGACTGTGTCAATCTGCATTAAAAAAACCGTCCAGTAGTTTCAGCGTGATACGTGTTCTTTTTAATAACTTTGAAGCCCTATCTTGCGGAAACCCTTTATTTTTTTGGGATGAAAAGTATCCAATGTCCAACCTCGTAGTATGAACACAAATCATACCAAGTTTCAGTTGAATTAATTCAGTAGTTTCGGTGTGATGCGCGGTCAAGATACAGACAGATAGACAAAAAAAAATACAGTTTAGGCTTCATTATCGAATATAGAGTAATATAAAAAAAACACAATAGCTTTAATATACAGATTTTGGAACAATTCAGCGTGTTACATGTTCTTTTAAATAATTTTCCAGCCCAATCCTTCAGGAAACCTTTAATTTTTCGGGATGATAAGTATCCAATGTCCCTACCTTGAAGTACGACCTCAAATCATACCAAGTTTCATTTGAATTAATTGAGTATTTTCGACGTGAAGCGCTGCCAAGATAAAGACAGACAGACGGATATAAAGACCGAGAGACAAAAATAAAAAAATGATACAGTTTAGGCTTCAGTATTGAATAAAGAACAACCTCCAAAAAAAAATTACAAAATATCTTCAATTTACAGAATTTCGGACATTATCCCGCAGGAAGTCTTTACTTTTTCGGGATAAAAAGTATTCTCAATTTTAACCCATTATACAAACTATGACTGTGCCAAGTTGCAACAAAATCTGTCCTGTAGTTTCAGCGTACTACGTGTTCTTTTAAATAATTTTCTACCCCTATCCTGCAGGAACACTTAATTTTTTCGGGATGAAAAGCATCCAATGTCCTACCTCGTAGTATGAACTCAAATCATACCAAGTTTCATTTAAATTCATTCAGTAGTTTCTACGTGATGCCTAGCCAAGATACAGACAGACAGACAAAAATAAAAAAAAAGTACAGTTTTGGCTTCAGTATCAAATATAGAGAACACACAAAAAAAAAAAAAACTTCAATGTACAGAATTGAACCCGTTACAGTTTTATTATAAGTAATAGATTAACAGTCTTATTCATAAACGCTGGTTAAATTTTAAACATTATTTAGTAGTTATTTAAGACATTTTCTCATTCATAAAGTTATTTAACTTTAAGCAGTGCTTAACTACCTACATATTTAAATAGCTGTCAGCAAAGAGAATCTAATCACTACGTATACTACGTTTTAAGAGGCGGGACCTCCCTACTAGCCAATGAAAGCAATTTGTCAGAAATTTATTGCCATCAATGGATCCAACATTACTAACATTAAAGGTCAGACATTAGCCTATCTTGACAATACTACCAACCTAACAATATAACGGATAGAGTAGTGCTTGCTTGCACGTATTCATGGTTTTATCGATATCGATAAAACATGCATGCCCTCGTCGAGGTTTCATATTAATGAACGACGGTTCCAATAAGCCTAACGTTGTTTTCCCACAATGCAACAACGTTGGGCTTATTGGATACCCATTGCAACAGGTAAATGTGGAGCCATGTAACAAAAAACTTTGAAATAAAACACTTTTGAACAACGGAACATTTTATTTATACTTAATACTTTTTACAATGTAAATACGAAAATTGATTTTGCAAACATAAGTAAGCTTACAGCTACTAGTGCTTCACTTTGAATTGAGACCTTACGATGCACCTACTCTACCTTTATCTCACGCACTAACACTCATAACTCACGACTGGTCTCTATGGGAATGTACCCTAGATCCTCATTTTCTGCTTCTGGAAATAAACATGTTGATTAATGATTAAGGAAATACGTTATAGGCAGCTTGACCCAGCCTACGATAGTTTTATCTATAGTTAATAGTTATTTGACCTTGCGCATCTCTAGTATTTAAACAATATGAAAAGTCAAAATGAAAATCATGTAAATTATCATTTTTGGTCAAAATTAATGCTTACCGGGGCTGATCAATAGGAAATCATGCCATAAATTTCCTTTTTGTTCTGGTTTTCGCGACTGGCGCGAACTCCACCTATAACACATCTTCTGTAGCTTTTTTTAGTTTTTTTAGTGGCATTTTAATATTATCATTTGAACCGATTTAACACTATATACCGACGATTCTTTAAAGAAAACACAAAACAGCAAGTTATTAACAATAATATGAATAAAATAAAAAAATCGCAGAACACTAACCTAAATTTTGGATTTTTCTTGACAAATTTCAAACAGAGAATATATCTTCACAAATTTCTCAATACACATGCGAGAAAGAGAAAGCATGCTGTGCAAGTGGGATGCTAGTACCAAAAAGAGATTGGACCAAAGAGTATAGTAATATTATCATGATTGGACTCTATACTTCGTCCTTTTTGGTTCGTTTATTGGGATCTGAAAAACAAATGAACTTCACTGTTCTGCCAAAGTCCATGCATTTGAGAATTTCTTCTGGCTGTCAGTTTAATCACCCTCAATGCCTTGTTTAAATAGTTAAACAACAAAATGGCGGTATTTGATCAGCTGATACCACAGACTATTTGAACTATTAGGTTAGGTTTTCACAGGAACAAACAAATACAAACTCATTTCTGTGCATAGAGTAACTTTTATATTGGGATAGTAGTATTGTTCTGTGTCTTACGTGCTGCTCTGTTATCCATCCCACCAAACATTTTAAAAGGATATTTTTGCCAACGATTTAAATGTCATAAACACAATCAACAATTTCCACGACGACATCGGAAATATAAGGACGTTTAGCGAGCACGAGGTGTGGCCGGCAAAGACCAAAATTTACAAAAAAAGGGCAGATCCAATGCGTGATCTCACTGATAGTGAATTTTAAAAAAGGTATAGGTTTACCAAAGAAAAAATGCGCAAAATAATTTTGCTTTCTACCGATTGAAACAATAAACAAACAAAGCACATACTAGGTTATGAAGGGTTAAAAAACTAACTCAAACGCATCCTTGAAGTTGTTACCACAGATAAAAATGGTTTCAGATATCCCGTTCGTGGTTTTTATTTTTTTAAATTTGGTTATGGCTATTGCCGTAATTGGCCTTAAGTCCAGTGTTGGCACAATACAATAATTTTATATTCACTAATCAGTGCTTAACTAAATAAGCCTACTTAACTTTTTATGAATAAGAAATAGTTATGTACTATTTAAGATTTTAAGGAGTAGATTGCTATTCACCGAATTAAGCAGTGATTAGCTGTTTTTTATAAATAAGACTGATAATAGATATATCAGATGCCAATCAGACCAATATACTATCTTCGGAAACTTTAAAGTCACTATCCTCGTAAACGTTTTTACCCTGACAGTAACAAAACTGACGGCTGACCAACTGACACGATAAAGTATATGACAGATGACAGTAAGTGACACTGATTCGCGTAATGTTGTGATCCGAATGTGACATTATAGACGAGTACAGATTAAGTATCAGAATGGATGGAGCTTATGCTTGGGTAGCATGTCCATTTTATGTTGGTGTGAGTTCTCAAAACTGCATTAGTGTGCGTGAGTAGGGAAGTGATCGATAGTAGAGTAATATTTATGCTAAAAATATTTACTTTACAGAACATGCAAAAATATTTTCATAATACTCATTAATAGCAGTTTTTGAGTGTTGTTATCATAACAATGTTTAACGTTTTCAGACAGATTCATATAGTGTTAATTTGACTGTATTAAATCGAGCTGATTCTAAACAGAAATTATCATTGACTCTCTACAGGAGCACGCTATACTATCTACAATAAGTTACACTTGACTTTTGCTAGACAAATCACATGGAATACTTACAATAATACGTAAGAGTAACTCTAAAGAGACGCACGATTTCCGCAGACGACAGACTAAAAAAGAGGCTAACAGCATATGGGTTGTTGTCGTATCGGTAGAGATCCCTATTATTGTGGGGTTCGTGGCGACATACATATTATGATAGATGATCACCGATGACGCATTCCGTTAAATTGGACGCAACTCGCAACAAAGGGTTTAGGATTTTAGGTATAGGGTTTTCTCGTCCACGTGCACACTGAACGATTTGAAATCAGCATGGTGGCCAGGCCGGTTAATAGTGTGTTAAAAATAGTGCCTTTATTTACAATTCTACAATCTAAAGCAAGTATCAGTCATATTGCATACACAGTGGCATATAACAATTTCTTAGGTACTTCAACCAACACTTGAAAAATATAAGAAATCTTAAAAATGCAGTAGCTTGGTGTTTAAAAAATATTGGTAAAAAAACAGTTTTGAACAGTTCAAATAAATCGGTCAGTTGGATATTTTTTTATTATTGAATACTTGAGTATGAACAAGAACTGCATCAACTGACATCCTCATTCTCATTCCAACTCAAGGAATTGTTTTATTTATTTGAATTTGCTCGCTATAATATTACAATACAATAAAATATTTTGAAAGTTTGCATAATGTTTGCAAAAGTACAGCAGCTCGTGGTGCTATTAGGACTATTTACAAGCGTTTTTAACTCACGGTGAATTAAAGTATATATATAGCTCGAAATTATATACCGCTAGAACCCGTCAATGTTTTAACATGCAATGGGAATTCTTTATGTATGAAACTTTAAAAGTAGGAGAGAGAGAGATTGCTAGAAATGGATGAATATCCTGATACAGATGAATGATGATTAATTATTGATATACCTGAAAGCCCTGACTATATTGGCAGTAAAGCAGTTACGATTTATATAGCTTTGCCCACGTTTAAGGAGGGAGCGGGGAGAAGGGAGGGTGAAGAACCCCCCTGAGAGTAGGGGGCTTGATCTTCCCACCCTCTAAGATATGTTTTTTTTTTGCTTGCTTCGCTTCGCTCCCTTCTTCGCCTTCTAACCTAAAAAAACAGCACTTAACAGAAGCGTAAAACTTCGAAATAAATAGCAATATATATAAATATTTAAAAAAAAGAAAGACTCAGAGGGGAGAGATCCTCTCCCCCCCACTCTCAGGGGCGGTACCACTCTCGCTCCCCTACCTGTTGCCCCCACCCGCTTTCCTAAAATCGTGGGCCACACTTGTACAGTTGTGCCCAATATACCCCAGTCAACATCCTTCCTTACAAAATATCATCCAAATCCATTCAGCGAAAGAAGAATAAACGGTCAATGTTTCACTTAATAATATTGATTAAGCAAGCTCAAAAATTTAGCAAACATCGACAGTCATATTAGCGCTGTAGGAACATCACTAGTCTGGAGGCGGAAAACAATGCATTTAATTAACTTAGATTAAAGCTTTAAATGCTGAGTTAATCATCACCACGAGGTAATTATATGATGTTAATTATGTGTATCCTTAATGTGAAATACATTTTTGCTTTGAAACTTCGTTAATTAAGATAATAATAGCTAGTAAAGACATACCTGTGAAATGATAACACTCGTGTTGTGCTGTGTTTTGTTCTTGATGCACAAAACACAGCACAACACGACATAGTTTTATTATTTAGCTAGACTGTATAGTCTTAGCATAGATATTTCACTAGGATTACACTTTTTATGCACTCAGGTTGCAATGTTATGGCCTCCTAGGAGGTCAACAATCGGCACGAGGCACACGGACAGTGCGAGGTTGCCAATCTTAGAAAAGTTTTCTCATTCACTCAAGGGGACGATCCGTGTAAAAGACAAAGAAAGAAACAAGACAACGCGTTAACGAATGACCGGGCGGAGCGGCAACGTTTTATAGCTCTATCCATTCTGATACTTAATCTGTGTAGACGAGAGATGTCAGTAGTATTTATTATACTCTTTGGAGAGATGTGAGATGTGAAGTTAGATTTTATATTTATTTTCGTAATGTACTCACTGTCGGTAGACTTAACACTTTCCAGCTCGCGAAGTGTCAAGTGGTTACTTTCAGGAACTTCAACTTCAGATAACTGGCAAAACTATATGCTTGAGATGAGTTCGCTCTCTTCGTAAACAGTTATATAAAACTTCTTCACAGCAGTAACTGCTACTAACTATATCTCTGGCCGTAAGTAAAGGACCGCAAAATAATACGTCTTGTTGTACGGAGGTAGGTTCTATTCTTTGTTATCTCCTCTCTCTCCCAAACTGTTGGACTTATCTTCTCCATATTATTTAATCAAGGCCTGATACGCCTCCTGTCTGAGGCAAGCCTTACAATAAGATGTCATGTAAATTCACAGGGGCCGCTCACGGGTGCCAGCATGAACCCGGCGCGTAGCTTCGGGCCCGCGCTGATGGCTGCGCGCTGGACTGCGCACTGGGTGAGTCCAAGGATTCACGTCTACTGCACTCCACAGGGGTGCTCATAGGCGCAAGCATGAACCCGGCGCGCAGCTGAAGTCCCCGGATTCAAAAATTCGCATCCACGCCACGTTCTAACGCAAGGTCAGGTGGGGGTCCACCGGTGGGTCCCCAACATGGTGAGTGGGATCTGCTGGCCGCTGCGCCTGAATGGAGTGAGGCGAGGGCAAAAACAGGTGCGCCTGGTGAGAAGACCCTGGTGTGGTGACCGTGGGCTCCCGCCCACATGACCTTGCGTTAGAACGTAGCGTAGATGCACGGGAGGCATTGCGGAGACCCCCCGTTGGCACCCCACTCGAACCCACATTATTCAGGACCCCCTGGGTGTCCGGTGTAGCGTGGTCCTCCACCAAAGTGTTTGAGAGGCTGCTGCTGGCGAGATGGTCTACTCACCGGGCACCGATGAGTCAGGTTTCTTTTCCACTTAGTGTTAATGGCCATTAATAATCTGTGTATTAATATTGACCTCCCACTTTGGGGATCCGGAAGATCGAGGTAAGTATGACAATAGAAGGACATTAATTCTTGCGGCAAATAACTTGACGTATCGTCGATAAAGTGGTGACCCTCGGTCAGCCGTCTCCGGGAGGGTCTACTGACCCTGAATCTGAATTGGGATCCCACAATCTGGTAGCAGATCACGGTTCTGTGACGTTTGGTCACCTGTGCTTGTTCAGGTCTAAGGCACAGATAACCATTCACTTCCACTGCATATGATAGTTGAGGATTTGTTCTGTTGTTCTGATTTTCAGGAGGTCCTTGTATAAGGTAAAGACAATTGTCCCTCCGCAGCCAACAGACACTGTGTAAATAAATAAATTAAAATATATCCCATTTTATATTAAGCTTGATATCTCCATTGGAAACAATTGGGTAGCAGATTTGATATAAAAACGGTTCTATTTATAATCAGGAACAGATTAGCTACAAAACTGTTAATTTGTGAAAATTAGTTTGGGGGTTTTGATATTGTAAAAAAAATTGTTGGAAATCCACGGGTACTCAAATAATAAAATTATTGTAGAATAAAAAAGCATTAACTAGCAACTGTCTATATACCTATTTTCTTAGCCTAGGTAGACAAATTGGACGGAGCCGAGATTTTAATAAAATAAACAATAAATTAAATTTGAAGTTAATTTTATTGGTCTTACTTTTGACCGTACAATTCAAGCGAAGATAAAATAATGACAATTTGTACTTAGTAACTTCCTTATATAACTTTTATAAATGCGTAGGCGATTTCTAGTACATTCTTCATTTGCAATAACAACTAAGTAGTTACATTTCTCATACTTTAGCGAGAAAAACATCTAAGTACATAAATGCTTATTCAGCTATGCGCAATTAAATCAAATCAACATGTAGAGTACCTCTACTGCGCATTATTCATAGAAAAACAACATAAGCACAAAAAGTGCTTAATTGGTACTTTCACAATCTAAGGAAGTACCTACTTGTATGATTAAATATGTCGCAATTGGACTTTGGTAAACAACGGTGGGTTTGTGGTACATATAACTTGAGATTGAAAATTATCTGAAAGTTCATTTCTTGAAGTCAGATTATTTTCAATTTTACATAATTTCAATATCTTATTTTTATATTTTATAATAAAGTATACAATAGTAAAAATCATTATAATATAAAGTATTATTGTCCATAAACTAACACTTTTTATATGCACTTTATTAACCATTTCACTATATTCACTGTTTTCACTTTTCTTCAAAATATAAGACAGCATTTGGAGATTTTCCATGTTTACTCCATCTAGGTTAACAGGTTTTCTTTTGAAATTATTTGTAACTGGAACACTTGGTAAATTTATCAATGGTAGTTTAGGAATATGTAAGTTCATTCCTCTGAACAATTTCTTCCGTAGAGTAATATCTTCAACTTGTATTTTACAATTATCGTCCAAGGTTAAAATATAAGTACCAAGGATTTTCTCTCGAGTAATCTCATTTTCACAGGTTTTTGTCAAGTACGTTTGGTAACTTGCAAAAATTATCCATATGTTCATTTCAATTTGTTGAACTTTTATCTCTGAAGTTTCGATTAAAATTGGAGAACACGACGTAATATTCAACGTAAATTTCATTAAATCAGTTATACATTTATCTTGTTCCAATACGACTGCACAACTTTCTTTACAAAGAAATAATTTCTCATCAATCTCGTTGCATGGCTTGGAGAGCAATGTAATAGAGTTCAAATCCTTCACGAGGATAAAAGGATATTTAGGAAGTATCAAGGATGTAATATTATTAGAAGTATCAAGGATAGGTAAAGGGAATAACTGGTAATATTTGTAAGTGTTTTTGCGTACAATTGGAATTGCCAGTACATATGTAATTTGCCTACCCTTAATATAAACTTTTATCTCTATATTTTGCTCTATGTTAACTAAATTTTCATAATTAACAGGGAAAATTAACTTATCTATTCTCTCAATATTTTTTAACAATTCAAATAATTCATTAGTATCAATTATTGATCTATGTAATATCTTATTTTTACTTAATGCGATTGCTGTATCAATCTCATCTAACTTGGAAAGAATTATTTGAAAATTTTAAGTTATCAAACTATAAGCATGAGATACTTTATTTTCAAAATCATTTATTTTACTTCTATTCAATGCTTTCTCTATATCAATTAAATTATTCTCAAATTGTATAAAATTATAATAAGAAGTATTAGTGAAATAGCATCTTAGTTTTCATATCAATAATTAATTCATCTTGATTGCATCAATTAATTTCTTTGTTCTTGATGCATACGATTTAATCTAAGTTTCATAAGATTTTCAGACAATATATCATCTAATTCACAATCTGTTTTCATTTTCAATTATATTATTAACTTAAATAAAAATATTTTCAATTGTAGCCATGTCGCTACTTTCATTTAATAGTGAGGCTGCTCTGCCTACAACTCTACTTGAAATTACATAAAATAAATATAATTATTGTACTCCTGTTACTTCGGATCCACTTTAGCTACGCACATATTCACATTTTGAAATAAATAAATTTAATAATTTTTCATTCCCATCAAATTTAGGAATCAATTTCACAATTTCATTCGTTATAATCCTCATAGGTTCCATGTTAAATTATTATTTAAAATCAATTCAAAATATTAAAATTGAGTATACTTTTGTACAATATAACACGTATAACACACAAAAATTCAAAATATAATTAAATTAAGGCACATAAAAGTTCAATAAAAGCACAAAAATCAATAAAGACACATTAAAATCAATAAATTCACATAAAAATCAATTATGACGCATAAAAATCAATAAATTCACATAAAAATCAATTATGACGCATAAAAGTCAATAAATTCACATAAAAATCAATTATGACGCATACAAATCAATAAATTCACATAAAATCAATTATGACGCATAAAAATGAAGAAATTCACATAAAATTCAAATAAAAACGCATAAAATATCAATACATTCACATAAAAATCGATAAAGACATATAAAATCAATAAATTCACATACAATTCAATAAAAACGCATAAAACGTCAATAAATTCACATTAAAATCAATAAAATCACATAAAACGTCAAAAATTCACATAAAAAATCAAATAAAAACGCATACAATAAATCAAAAATAACAAGTGTATTGGCAATGTTTGTCCAAAAACACTAAGGGTCGAATAGCAGGGCAAGAATACGGAAAGTGAATGATTTTCGACTCACTTAAAACCGCTCGATCCCATACCTCGGTGATTATTCCACTCGCTGAATTGTTTCTCAACTCCTTTTTCCAATACAGTCGTATTTGTTTGGTTCAAGTATTTTTTCCGTGGATTTCTCAGGAACACACTGAAGTTATTCAGGACAGCTGTACCAAATATGTAGGTTGCGCCAGACAAATTATATTTCACAATTGTTGAAGTAAGCGCCGGACAAATTAAATTTCCACGACTTTAAAAAAAAAAAATACAACCGGCTGCGCCAGACAAATTGGACGGAGCCGAGATTTTAATAAAATAAACAACAAATTAAATTTGAAGTTAATTTTATTGGTCTTACTTTTGACCGTACAATTCAAGCGAAGATAAAATAATGACAATTTGTACTTAGTAACTTCCTTATATAACTTTTATAAATGCGTAGGCGATTTCTAGTACATTCTTCATTTGCAATAACAACTAAGTAGTTACATTTCTCATACTTTAGCGAGAAAAACATCTAAGTACATAAATGATTATTCAGCTATGCGCAATTAAATCAAATCAACATGTAGAGTACCTCTACTGCGCATTATTCATAGAAAAACAACATAAGTACAAAAAGTGCTTAATTGGTACTTTCACAATCTAAGGAAGTACCTACTTGAATGATTAAATATGTCGCAATTGGACTTTGGTAAACAACGGTGGGTTTGTGGTACATATAACTAGGTATATAGACATTGGCAAAATAAAACATTGGTTTGTGTTGTGAAAAAAATAATGCGGGGGCCCCAATGGCGAATACACGCCACGTTCTATTACAAGGTCAGGTAGGGGTCCACCGGTGGGTCCCCAACAGGGTTAGTGGGATCCGCTTGCCACTTCACCTGGATGGAGTGAGGCGAGGGCGAAAAAAGGTCCACCTGGCGAGGAGGAGGTGCGGATCTCACTCACCATGTTGGGGACCCACCGGTGGACCCTCACCTGACCTCGAGTTAGAACGTGGCATGGATGCGCGGGAGCATTGCAGAGACCCCCACTTGAAAACGCATTATTTTTTTCAAGATCTCCTGGAGTCCGGTGTAGCGTAGTCCTCCACCAAAGGCCGAAGCTAGTCTGTGCACACCCTTCCATCTAGGGGTAGGCTCACGTGTTGCCACGGCATAGTTCATGGAGCCCCCCGACGGGGTCCCACCAACCTTGTCTCTTCTCTGGTCCGCATCCTTCGGGTCCCAGCGCCGGTCACCAGAGTACCTGGAGGCTGGAAAACCCGAGTCTGGCTGGCTCCTGCCCTGTGCCTTGGTAGTCTGGGACCCTCTGCTGAGGTTGATGCATAGGACCTCATTGTGTTTTGTGCCGCACGAAGGGCAGTTACGTGGGTGGGGACATTCCCTCACAAAGTTTGGGTCCAGGCACAGGAAGCACAACTTCCTTCGCTTCACTATGTCGCGGCACCCCTGTAGTCTCTGCGAGAGGAACTGTTGGCAACCTGAGACCCGGAGGTCAGCCTCTGCAGTATAGGCAGGGGGCGGGGTCTTCGGTGGCCATATAATATCGAGCAGGCGCGGGCCTAGTGGCACCTGCTCCTCATGCCACAAATTCAGCCCTATGGGGTCCTAGGTGGGCTTGAGGGCTGAAGTCCACTTTCCACCGTATCAGCGCGCCGGATTTAATACTTGAATGCGAATGTCACCAATCCAATTAACCTTGGGGATTTTCCAAATTTGATTAATCAGGTTATCTGTCAGCCGACGCCGATTGTAATACCTACCGGTCAACAATGCTCTAGCCATGCCGTAGTTTCGTCTGTGACCGAGAGATGGTTATGATGGAAAAGTTGGGCCATATTATATTTATTACTGAGATCCGCTCTGCAATGTACCAGACAATCAAAAAGGTCAATGAAAGGCGGCCATCTGATCTAATGACTGTCAAACACCGGTAGGTTAACTGCAGGTAACCTTCCCAAAATTCCCGGTTTTGTCTCGGGCCCATCCGGTTGGGCCGTCTGTTGGCCATCCCGATTGCGGAGGATCTCTTACGATAGTGTCGGAGAACTCGTAATACTGGGTTCCGGGCCAGTCAAGTCGATCTCCACTCTAACCAAGAGCTTTTCATAAGCCCCGCGAATGTTGGCAGACCTCTCCGGTATTTCCCAATAACGGAACAACAACGATTCGACCCATCTTAATTCCGAACGAATAACTGCCTTGAGAGATCTCGTCATATTCAGGAAGCTACTCGTGACACCTAATCTTCTATAAATAAACCTAAAATTGCTATAATATTACGCCTCAATATAAACAACTTTCACTCAAAATAAATTTAAAAGTCGTTTCACTGACCGACCTACATGTGAATTTTTTCCACTATATAATTATTTCACTATTTAATCAAAACCCTAAGGAACATAACTTTCACCAGTAAAATCAACTTAACTAAATTATTGTATGAACAAACGGACAGGTGAATGTCTAGTTCGCTATAGAGACTGTACAAAACCGCAAGCAAAACCAGTAGCAAAATAAATTATTTTACAAATAAACTAAAAAGACAGACCCCTTTTTTATAGTGAGGATTTTATACTCAAATACAGGCATATAAATAAATCAATTCACACTAAAGTCCAAAGAACTAGGTATGTTCAGTGTCTAGGTGTTGTGTTTGAAGCAGGTTGTCAGGTACTACACTGATAAAAATACGCCCATATTTGGCTGTTTTTTCGACTTATCGAAAGCTTTTGACTTGGTTTGTTATGACATACTTTGGCAAAAACTAAATCAGACGTCAATGCCAGAAAAACTAATATGCATTTTCAAATATTGGTACAAGAACCAGGTCAACGTTGTTCGGTGGTTGGGGGTCTATTCCGTTCCTTACGGGTTGGAGTGTGGGGTGAGGCAAGGGTGTCTGACTTCCCCTAAACTTTTTAACCTTTACGTTAATGCGCCGATAGAGGAGCTCACACATGTCGGCTGCCATATTGACGGAATTTGTCTTAATAACATTAGCTATGCAGACGACATGGTTTTGCTGAGTGCGTCTGTTTGTGGTTTGTTGAAGCTGCTTGGCATTTGCGAAAAATATGCTGACAGCCACGGTTTGTTGTACAATGTTAAAAAAGTGAATGCATGGTCTTCCAGGCTCGGGGTAAATGTCTAGATAATATATACCGACTATAACGGCTGTCCTCTATATAGAGTTGAAAAATTTAAGTACCTAGGACATATCCTAACCTCGTATCAGAAAGATGTTGCTGACAGAGAGGGAGCGTAGGGCGTTGTCTGTTAGAGCTAATATGATTTTCGAGAGACGTCAAAATCACCCTTTTCAGCGCATTTTGTGCGTCTTCCTACACGAGCAGTTTGTGGGTGTGTCATACGCTAAAACAGTACAACAAGCTGCCGCGCTAGGAATAGCTATGTTTGGCCCAAAAATGCTCACGAGGGGTATATGATCGGTACGAAGTAAGAACTTCTTACCGACCAAATACTGATGGAATTTATCAATCGCCAAAGCCTCCTTGTGAATATGGCTATAGTGTAACTCGTGAGTCGTGAGCGAGCGCGAGGCATACGTGTCGACCCGTTCCTCGTCGGCGCCAGGCATGCGCTGCGCTAGCACGGCACCTAGCCCACGCGCGCTCGCACACATCCCATATCAAAATGTACAAGTGCTTTTGTACAACACAAAAATCTCTTTCCTTGAATAGAGGCACATTTTTGTTCAGTTCCCCACGCCCAATGTCAACTTTTTTTAAAGAGATCATAAAGAGGTGATAAATATGCGCTCAAATTCTTTATGAACTTCCCATGAAAATTTACCTTTCCAATGAAAGATTTTAATTCCGGGACGCTATTTGGTTGAGGCATGGTTGCGATGGCCTTCACTTTGTTGGGGTCCACTCGAACGCCATTTTTATTAATTATGAATCCCAAATATCTGATTGATAACCGTATACTCTCTGGAACCTTCTGATAAATAACTAGCTTAAAAGCTAAAAAAACACGCCTGCCCTGCCAAAAATGAACTTATGCCAATAAATTATATACTATTGGAATGTACTTACCAAGGCCTTCAATTTGATATCCATATTTTAAAAACGAAGTTTTTTTTGCAATTGAAAATGGTGGCTCCATTTTCAATTGCAAAAAAAACTACTGCCGCCACATTTAATCTTATCGAAAAAGTTTATAATCTAAATATCTAAACCAATAGAGGAGAAGCCAAAGTGCATCCACTGTGGAGCTCCACATCCAGCTAACTATAGAGGATGTGCTATAGCTAAAGAGATTCAGGTAATCCGGAATAAAAGCTTGAAAAAACATTCTGCATTCACACGTAATGATATTAGTGAAAAACAGGACGGCCACAGTCAAAAAAAGCTAAATCAATACACAATAATGGATACCAAAAACATTTCTTACGCCCAAGTAGCTTCAAGGGGCAAAGAAAAGGTCCTACAGGCCCCCCTTCTAGCATATAGTGAGAAAAAATTAGACGAAATCCTAAAGTTCATTTTAACATTCGACGAAAGATTGAAAAAAATATGAAAATAGCACCGAAACAGCTACATCTAAGACGAAAAAATGAATAATACACTCAAGTTTTTGCGTGGAACTCAAATGGGCTAGAAAAATATCATAATGAGTTGCAAGTAGTCCTAGATTTAGAAAATGTGGATGTGTGCCTAATATCGGAAACACACTTCACGAAGCAATCCTATATTAAGTTCAAAGGTTACAATATTTATCATGCACTTCACCCAGATAATGATGCGATGGTGGCCTAACGGTTCTATAGTGTAATTTAGAATCCAACGATACCGGGTTCAAAACCTAGGCTACCAATGACTTTTCTAAGTTATGTGCGGTTTTCCATCGCTCCGTGCTTCAGAGGGCACGTTAAGCTGTCGGTCCCGGCTGTTATTGATTAATAGCAGTCGTTAAGCCATGTCAGAGGCCTTCGGGTGGCCTGAAAAACTATGACAGCAGAGGCCAGCATTACCTCATACGACAAACAAACAAGCCCAGATAATTCTGCAAGAGGCGGTAGTGCTGTTATTGTTAAGGAAAATCTCCAGCACTATGAAGAGTCAAAATACGAAGAAAAAGATATTCAAGCTGTAGCGATTTGTCTCCAAACCAAGGAAAAGGATATGTGTAAGATACAGTAAGAGGATATGTCAAGACATATCGTCTTGACATATCCTCTTACTGTATCTGCTATATACCGCCCACCTCGGTACATGATAAAAAAAGATCAGTATATGAGGTTTCTAAACCGCCTTGGTAAAAGATTTGTGTTAGGAGGTGACTTCAATGCTAAAACACGAACTGGGTCTCCAGACTAACCACCACAGAAGGTAAAGAATTATTATGTGCCATAAGAGAGATGAACTGTGATGTTTTTTCTACTGGAAAGCCAACTTACTGGCCTACGGATCC
This sequence comes from Alsophila aescularia, assembly GCA_946251855.1. NCBI lineage: Eukaryota > Metazoa > Arthropoda > Insecta > Lepidoptera > Geometridae > Alsophila > Alsophila aescularia. The sequence continues at coordinate 34,767,374 of OX276376.1, forward strand.
CAATAAAATTCCATATCTCATAGACTTTTTTATAACCAAGAAGTTATCGTCTAGCTATTTGAGAGTGGAACATAGCAATGATATGAATTCGGATCATTCTGCAATCCTTTTAGAAATAAGTGAGAGGGTTTTGCATAAGGAAGCCGCTCTGACCCTAGTTAATAAGTTTACTGATTGGGAGAGCTTTAAAATAGATTTAGATAGTCATATAGACCTCAATGTTTCACTAAAGACACCGGAAGATTTAAACACAGATATAGACAAGTTCATAAGACTCATCCAACAAACAGCTTGGGAAAACATACCAGAAATGAATAAAAAGACGAAAGGAAATATGTACCGCTTAAGAATCAAGCAACTTATAATAATATATCGGAAAAAAGAAGGCAAAGAAAAAGGTGGCATCAATCTAGGTGTCCTGAAGACAAAAAAAAACTCATTAATCGAACTAAACAAGTAAAAAAGTTAATCCAGTGTTTTAACGATGACTCCACCAATACGTATCTTCGAAAGCTAACCAATGAACGCAGTACAGACTACTCTCTATGTAAGGCTATTAAGAATTGAAAAAAGCCGATGACCCTAATTCCACCGATTAAAATGGCAAACGGGAAATGGGCAGTAAATAACGAGCAAAAAGCTGAAAGGTTTGCAGAGCACCTAGAAACCATTTTTAAACCGAATGAGGGTAACATACATGAAGCTATTACTTTGGTTGACATGCTGCCACATGATAATGAAGATTGTATAAAACTAGTTACACCCAGAGAAGTTTAAGAGAAATAAAATTAAGTATCAGTCAGCAAAAATCACCTGGGTATGATTTAATTTCTGGGGAATTACTTCATAATATGCCAAGAAAGGGTATTGTCAAGATAACAACCCTAAAAATGCCGATCTACGGTTAAAGCACGTACCAGACCTATGGAAAGTTGCAGAAGTAATAATGATAGCAAAGCCTGGACAACCGCCGCATGAAACAACTTCATACAGACCGATCTCCTTGCTGCCTATAATGTCAAAGCTTTTTGAAAAGTTATTGCTCAAAAGACTAAAACCAATCATAGATAACAGGAATCTAATTCCAGACTATCAGTTTGGGTTTCGAGAAAAGCACTCAACCATAGATCAAGTGCACAGAATGACAAATAACATCGAGAATGCTCTTGAAGATAAAAGAGTGTGTTCTACGGTTTTCTTAGATGTAGCACAAGCTTTCGACAAAGTATGGCATGAAGGTCTTATATATAAACTGAGAAATATGCTACCAACACATTACGCGGATATTCTAGAATCGTATATATCAATCGTGTATTTAGAATAAGACAAGAAGATGACCACTCAGATTTAAAGGAAATAAAAGCTTTAGTACCACAAGGAAGTGTTTTGGGTCCAGTCCTGTATCTCCTATACACCTGTGATATTCCCGAATTGGAAAGCAACACCATTGGAACTTTTGCGGACGACACAGCCATAATGGTTGTAGGAAGTACACACGCAGAAGCAACGGAGAAGGTTCAAGCGGCTGTCAATCAAGTCCACGACTGGACAAAAAAATGGAGGCTTAAACTTAATGAGTCCACATCTATACACATTGACTTTAGCAACAAACAACACCAGTATTCTCCAGTTTATGTCAATCATAAACTAATCCCGTGCGAGAATACAGCTAAGTATCTCGGTATGACGCTTGATGCAAAGCTACGCTGGAAAGCTCAAATCAAGAAAAAAAAGAAGAAGAATGTATTGGCAGCTTGGAAGACACTCTAAACTGTCAATTCACAACAAGCTGTTGTTATATAAGCAAGTCCTAATGCCAGTTTGGACTTATGGTTTACAGTTGTGGGGCTGCACCAAACAAAGCAATACATAAATTATACAACGATTTCAGAATAAGGTACTGCGGGAAATTGTAAATGCTCCTTGGTACATAAGAAATGACGATCTTCATCGCGGCCTCAATGTAGAGTTTGTCGACAAAGTCATTCAAAAATATGCAGAAGCTCACGAACAAAGACTTCACCATCATGTAAATGTCGAGGCGATCCAGCTCCTCGACCACACGTACATAGTGAGAAGACTTAAACGAACAAAACCGTTCGAGTTAGTGTCGTAGTAGTTAGTGACAGTAATTTTAGTATAAAGTAGTGCTAATGGAAGTGCTACTGATAAAGAACGCACGAACAAAGTGTCTTTATCTTAATAGAGACAACAAGAAAAGTGTTTTTGGACACATTCTTAGTTAAACCATTTTAAAAGTTTAAGTTAAAACAAAATTGCTTATTGGCCTTATTCAAGGCTAGATTGTAATATTAATAGGGGAAATCATTATGATGAGCTCCAGAAAATGAAATAATAATAATAATAATAATAATAATAATAATAATAATAATGAAGTGTAATAGCGATAAGGTCTTCCATAGCCTAAAAAAATATGTGGCCAATAACTGTCACGATTATTTTGTACATTTTTAATAATTGGCCCCATATATCAATTACTGTATTCAGCCTTAACTTAGCAAACAACGTTAGTAATAATTATATTATCTTCGTATTTCAATGTAACGCGGTCTATCAAAATACCATGCATTTTACAGCTTTCTAAATAGTTACTGGCCTCGGCCAATTACTGTGTCACTCATATACTAACCAGTTTACGAATATAACCAGTACACAAATTGGTTAGTTACTATAATATAGAAGTTATTTTGGCCCAGGTTACTAACGTTTTTTTTTCTATCAGGTCAAACGAAAAAGTAACAATGCCAAAATACTACAAAAGCCCATTATACTACAAAAGCCCTGGATGAGGCATTAAAAGACACATACAGAAAAACAGAAAGACACGATTTAAAAAAAAGTTATATTCTTATTCAGTAGCTTATTTTAAGTACCCTTGTACTACTATTTATACTGTACTATTTATTTTTCAAATTATCTTCTTTGTACAGACTTTATAGTACTTATTTCTTTATTATGAGTATAGATTAAAAGTGGCTAATAACTGTATGATTTCATGGCCAATTACTGTGTATTTGATGTTTCTGTTTTTGTGTTAAATTTATTTAGAGATAACAAGGAAACAATATATGTAAACTACATTAACGAATAAACAACAATACCAACATAATTTTTATTTATTTCCAACCATTCTTTTTATATATTTTTTCAAATTATACTCGCTTTCGGTCGCTTAAGTGGCCAATAACTAAACTGGTTCGTATTTTTTTCGACGTTTTTTATTGTTTTAGCTATAAAATGGTATATAACATTATGTAATTTATTCTACAAGCAAATCACAAAAAATAAGTTTTACTCGCGGGTCTCAAATGTCCGTTAGACATACGGGTGTTCTCCGGGATATATAGAACTATTATTATGGAAGTATAAAATTTTCTTTTTATTTTCTTCTTGAATAAACCCTTCTATCCATTTTGCCCCAGTTTACTCTAGCTGCTATCCGACGCAAGTGACTTCACAGGTCGTCATCGGCGGTGATTGGCGATCGGCCGCTCATTGCAACTCACTGTAAATGAAAACATATGTTTATCTCTTTTTGACGACGTGGTTCTGTATATCTCTGCGATCTTTTAGCTTCTTCAGTGATGAAAACATAGTTGCTTATGTTCTATGTAAGTAGGTATAGTACAATTTCGCCGTGTTTTTAGAGTTTTATAATGGGTATGACATCTTTAATGGTAAAATCTCATTGGTTATCCTTTGACTTGAACAAACACAGGTGACCAAACGTCATAGAACCGTGATCTGCTACCACATTGGGGATCCCAATTCAGCTTCAGGGTCAGTAGACCCTCCCGGTTATGGCTGTCCGAAGATCAACACTTGATCGACGATACGTCGAGTTATTTGCCGCAAGAATTAATGTCCTTCTATTGTCGTACCTACCTCGATCTTCCGGATTCCCAACGTGGGAAGACAATATTTACGCCCAGATTATTAATGGCCATTATTATTGATTATTAAGTGGAAAAGAAACGTGACTCACCGGTGCCGGGTAAGCAGACCAGCTCGCCGGCAGCTTGACAGATGAAATTTGACACCACAGTTTATAATAGTTTATTGTTCACCACGACCAAGAAAATAACGTAGGTATATCACGATACAGGGGGACCAAGGTCTCCTAAAATCTAACAACCGATCAAAAAACCCGTGCGAATGAAGCCCTCGTCGGCCTCTCAAACACAGGGTTTGCGTACCAAAAACAGGATTCATCGGGATTCTTATATTTTTAGTTTTCGTCGCAATCATCACCGCATGAGAGACCAAAAATCAATACTTTTTTTTTCTCTTAATTGGCTCCGCACGCTTGGTGCGTTTGCAGACGTTCACCACGACCAAGAAAATAACGTAGGTATATTACGATACAGGGGGACCAAGGTCTCCTAAAATCTAACAACCGATCAAAAAACCCGTGCGAATGAAGCCCTCGTCGGCCTCTCAAACACAGGGTTTGCGTACCAAAAACAGGATTCATCGGGATTCTTATATTTTTAGTTTTCGTCGCAATCATCACCGCATGAGAGACCAAAAATCAGTACATTTTTTTTTCTCTTAATTGGCTCCGCACGCTTGGTGCGTTTGCAGACGGGCGATAGCCAGTGTTGCCACTAATTGATTTCAAGGCAAAATCGAACAATCAATCAATTGGTGAGTCCAAGCAATCTCATCTACTGCACTTCGCAGGGGTGCTGACGGGCGCCAGCATGAACCCGGCGCGCAGCTTCGGGCCACGCTGCTGGCCACGCACTTTTTAATTTTGAGTCCAAGCATTATCGTCTACTGCACTCCATAGTGGTGCTCACGGACGCCAGCATGAACCCAGCACGCAGATTTGGGTCTGCGCAACCCAGCATGCATCCAGTAGGCTGGTCTCACTTTTAATGTTTAGCAACCAAATCCGTGATTTCTATAGGGTACGACTTAACTCTGGTTCTCTTTTTATATTCCGGTGTGTTTGCCCAAGCGCATTGTTGTATGTCTTTTATAAGTTTTCTTACTTCTTTGTCTAGCTGTAGTGCGTTTTTTAGTGGAACTTTTAGATCGATTTTTTCTTCTAAATCTAGTTTAAAACTTTCCCAGTCCGTTCTGTAATTAACAAGAGTCGGAATATTCTCTTTTTGTACAATAGTATCACTTAAAGTTAATATATATATAGTGATCTGAGCTCATATCATAACCTTCCTCAATTAGAAGAAAGCTGGGTGATATATTTTTAAAGATGAAGAAATCGATGAGATCTGGTATTTTATTAGGGTCAGTAGGCCAATAGGTGGGCTTTCCTGTTGATATAACATTACAATGTATTTCTTTGATTGCACATAATAATTCTTTTCCTTTAGTAGTGGTAAGGCGAGACCCCCAGAAGGTGTTCTTAGCATTAAAATCACCACCCAGTAAGAATCGATTACCAAGTAGTTTTAAAAAACTTCTATACTGTTCTGCTTTCAGTGCATGCTTTGGCGGGCAATATATTACTGCAAGGGTTACAGGATAGCGCTTAGTTCTGATACAAATAGCGACAGCTTGTATGTGATTCTTCAAACTTAAATTGTTCATGATGGTAGATGTTCTCCTTTATTATTATGGTGCTACCCCCTCTTGCAGTGTTATCGGGGTGCAATGCGTGATAAGTTTTGTAGTCTTGAATTTGAATTCCCTTGTGAAGTGTGACTCAGAGATAAGACACACGTCAATATTTTCTATGTTTAGGACGGCTTGGAGCTCATTACGATGTTGTAGTAGTCCATTAGCGTTCCATTCTATGATCTTAAGTTTATTTATATTTTTTTCTGCTATAATGAAGCTGTCTTGGTGCTACTTTCAAGTGTTTTTAAACGTTCGTCGAACAAAGTAACGAGGTTTAGAATTTTGTTTAATTTTTCATCCATGTCATGTTACTTGCTTATATTGTTTAGATTGTAGCTGCTGTAAGGTGGGCTGGGCTCCTTTTGTTATGTGTGCATATGAAACATGTTTTGTGACATTTTGAGTAGCACTATTTTTATTTATTTTACTGACACCGGGAACCTGCATCACGGGTGTTGTTACATTTTTCTTCAACAGTTTGTTTTTCATGCTCTGTAGTTCCTTAGCAACTAAGCACCCTCTGTAATTGGCCGGATGTTGCTCACCACAATGGACACATTTCAGCTTTGCTTCTGCTGGTTTTTGGCAGTCTCTGGTTAAGTGCTTGCCTGTACATTTCACGCACCTTAGCTCTTTTGAACAGTATTTCTGTGTGTGGCCTTATGTTTGACATCTTTTACACTGAGGTATGAACTTATTCGTTTTTAATGGTTGTATCTCCACCTTGCAGCCTAAAATGGATTTTATACCGTAGATTTTGTTGGTGTCCTCATCTTTTTGGAATGAAAGCATAAACATGTTCAGTGGTTCCTTACTCCTCCAGCTAAGCTTAATGGCAGCATCCTGGATCTTGTATCCACTAAGTGTCAGATCTGCCACTATTCTATCGGGACGGCAGGACGCATGTAGATTTTTAGGCATTACTCTAATTGGCCTGTCTTGTTTGTTCTCGTAGGAGTACCAGAGGCAATTGTTTTCTAACAAGAGCTTAGTGATACATCTGTACGAGTCTTCGCTATTGGCATTTATTTTTACATTTTCCCCATTCATGACTTTTGTGATAAACGAGTCTCTCGTTACGCTGGTCGATAACAGGTCGTAGAACTTTTGGTAGTCCTTTATGTTTTCCACTATTATAGGTGGCGGTAAAGGCACTTTTTTACCTTTTGATTTTCTTTTACAGTTTCATCGGAGTTGGCTCTTTTTGATGGGGACAAGGACGTATTCAACTTCCTATTTTTCCTGCTTCTATGACAAACCCACTCTGTTTCTTTAGCGAGACCTTCTTCGTCCGTCTCATACTGGACTGACTCTAAAGGCAACTATTTATTAGTGCTTTCTCTGAAGCTGCACTATTTTGCTCCCGAACGTGCTTCAATTGGCGCTGAAGCTCTTCTATTTGACTCTTTAGGTCAGTCACAAGGCTTTCCAGGCTTTTGCGATGTTTTCTTTCTTCATCGTAATGTTTAAACAGAAGATGTTCCTTTTCTGTGATAATAGCAATTTCACTTTTCAGTTCCATCATCAATTCGAGTTAATATTCACAATGTACAGCATCGCCTTAACATTGTCAGCAAATTATAAACACGTGTTAATTAACTAGGTCATCACGATCGCTTGCGGAAGACAGGTACGCGAGACACACGACGCGCGACCTTGCGGGCATCAGCACTTTAAACAAATTCACGCGACGCGACCTTTCTAGGAAGTCAAAGATGAGATGATGGTCCTCAAATGTAGAACATTTCTTCAGCCGTCAAAAATACTTTTATCAATTGCTCGGCTTCTAACTCACCGGACTGAGATACCAATTACACCAGATTTAAATCAAACCCTAAGCTATCTAACAATGAATTTGCAATCGGTCCAGTAGTTTTACGTTTTGCATGAACAAACAAACATACAGACAAACAGAAAGAAAGGCACGAAAACAAAAAAAAAATGTTGTTCAATACCTTTTTTAAGCACCCAAGAGCATGTTTTTCATTTGAATTCATTTAGTAGTTGTGGTGCGATGCGCGGTCAAGATACGAACAAACAGACAGACAAAATTAAAATGTAAAAAAGTTTGGCTTCAGTATCGATTATAGAGAACCATCCAATAAATATTTTTTATTAACATAACTTTGGACCCATATCCTGCAGACACCCTTTACTTTTTCGGGATTAAACCTGTCATCAATTTTAACCCATCATATAACTTAAGACAGTGCCTAGTTGTATCAAAACCCGTCCATTAGTTTCAGCTTGGTACGTGTTCTTTTAAATAAGTTTCAACCCCTATCCTCCACCCATAATTTTTTCGAGATGTAAAGTATCCTATGTCCTACCTCTTAGTATAAACTCAAATCATATCAAGTTTCATTTGAATTCAACCAGTAGTTCCGGCGACGTGATGTGCGGCTAAGATACAGACTGACAGACATACAGACAAAAATGAAAAAACATACAGTTTAGGCTTCATTATTGAATACAGAGTACCTTCCAAAAAAAAAACGATATCTTTAATGTACAGAATTTGGATCCCACAGGAACCATTTATTTTTTGGTACATTATGTATCCATAATTTGCACCCATCTTATAAACTATGTCTGTGCCAAGTTGCATCAACATCCGTCCAGTAGTTTCGGCGTGCTACGTGTTCTTTTAAATATTTTTCCACTCCTATCCTGCAGGAACACTTAATTTTTTTAAAGTAGCCTATGTCCTACCTCGTAGTATGAACTCAAATCATACCAAGTTTCATTTAAATTCATCAGTAGTTTCGGCGTGATGCCTAGCCAAGATACAGACAGACAGACAGACAGACAAAAAAGAAAAAAGTTTTGGTTTCAGTATCGAATGTAGAGTAGGGTCCAAAAAAATTTCAAAATATCTTCAATATATTTTTTTTATTACGGACTAGGCAATCGTTTGACCACGATCTCACCTGATGGAAAGCGATGATGTGGTCGAAGGTGTAGCACGCTTGCCTAGTAGATACCTATTCACTCTTGACTTGAACACACCGGGGTTATAATTTACCGGAAACACTGACGAGGGCAGGGCATTCCACTCCTTTGCAGTTCTTATAATAAATGAAGAAGCGTAACGCTTCGTTCTTGTGCGAGGTATTTCCACCATGAAAGGGTGGCGCTTTGCTGATCGTCTAGTCGTACGGTGATGGAAAGGTGATGGGGGAATCAGGTTGTGCAGTTCTTGTGCACACTCTCCATAGTGCAATCTGTAGAATACCGCCAGGCTTGCTACCTCACGTCGATGCGCCAGACTTTGAAGCTTACTCTTTACCAGACTGTCGTCCCTAATGAGCCTGATAGCACGTCTCTCAATTGAATCCAATGACTCGAGCTGATACTTGGCAGAACCGTCCCAGAGGTGGCAGCAGTACTCCATACAAGATCGGACCTGTGCTTGATAAAGATTCAAAAGCTGAAGAACTACCGCCGGTGTGAAGTACCGCCTAACTTCAACAGAAACAATGTCAATGTACAGTATTGGACCCGTTACAGTTTTATTATAAGTATAGAATAGATGTGACCACGCGACTGACCGTCGACGAGCAACCCTAGCAATAGCGGCGCGCAGCCGTTGGGTTTTTTCAGTTCATTGTAATATCGTCGTTCTCCAATAACGCGTAGGGTACAAATTGTATTAAGCTGAATATTTTTTTACAACTGTAGGTATATATTTCAGTAGGTATTTAAGCGCTTGATAAGGGAGTGATTTTTCCGTAAGTAGTACTAGTATTTATTCTGTGGCGCAGCTTCGGGCCCGAGCTGCTCGCCGCGCGCTGAACCGCGCACTGGGCGAGTTCAAACATTCTCGTCTACTGCACTCCTCAGGGGCGCTCACGGGCGCTAGCATGAATTGCTGCGCTCTGCAGTAGGCTATGATGATGACGACGATGAATATATGAATATCGAAAGCTGGCCTCCCCCCGCCCCCCGCTGACGTTAGTATCCGTGCGCAGGTGTACTGGGCGGGCCCGCTCTCCGGCTCGCTGGCGGCCACCGCGCTCTACATGCAGGTGTGGCGGCCGCGTGCGCCCTGCACCCCCCTGCCGCGCATTTAGCGCCCCGAGTAGCGCCTGTAGCGCCCAGAGCCGCGCCGTCTGCATCATCCGCAGGACCTCGCCGTACCGCCTGACGGTTGTGTTCAGTCTCCTAAACTGATACCCGACTTATGGCTTAACTGTATTATGACATAGTTCTAGGAATTATTTATTATTACTTCATAAGTTATAAAATAAACACTTCATGTGACGTGGCATCTTTTATTTTCTTTAGTAATAAATCTCTATTTCACTAATGGGTCAAATTAAAGTAAGTATTATATATACTATATATATATATATATGCAATATAACATTGAATTTGAATTATTAAAATTGTCAAAATTGTACGGGATTGAAGCGACACGGTAATACTGGCACCCAAAGAGAATATTGTACGTGTCGTTACGTTTTACCTACTATTACTTATTCTGTGGATTGTGCCCAGTGTTTGAATTGAGCTTATTGCATGGTCTCACGCGTTCATTTTCTGCTGATACTAAAGATGCATTGTTCGCGGCCTTGCAGAACACACGTGGTATATAAATTGCCACTCAAGGCGGAAAGAAATTGGAGAAAGTGTAAAGAATTGTAGTTATAATAGGGTATGCTAATTTATTTAATTGTTTTGCACAAAAAATAGTGTAAGTACAAGGAAGGACGTAATGCTAAACAGTATTATCTACCAGTCATCCAGGTCGTGAAAGAAATAATAGTACATAGGGCGTGTTGGTTAAAGTATTGAACAATAAATACAAAAGAAAAAAAGGTTTGTGTAAATAAAATACTTATTTTGTGTAAGGAATTGTTGCAACATATTTGTGCTATCTACTACCTAGCTCGCGCGCGAAAAAGCTACAAAGCGCACGAACACGCGCATACAGTGCATGCGCACTTGTAACAAGGTAGTAGACAACCGTTTCCCTGCACATGAAACAGCAGCAACATATCTAAATATATTGGTTTGTAATCTCGCTAGGCAGTAACAGATTAAAAATATTTTTTATTCAGAAGCCTAGTCTGTTACACTAGGAGGGTAATTGAATAGGTACCTACAATATCTTGAAACATTATATTTATCACGCATAAGTACTTACTTGCCTACCTAATTAAGCAGATAAAATAATTAAAATCTCTAAGACTTGTTTCAAAGGTCATTAACGGTAACATAACCTACAAAACTTTGAAGTCTATAATAACAATTATTCCTGGCCTCCCCAAAAAATATATCTTAGACAAACAATCTCAGGAAATGATGCTGAATTACTAGCGATATTTTTTGTATAAAGACACTGAATTTGACTGACATAAAAACATGTATGGGAGTTCGCCATTGTTCTTTCGATCATACTCAGGCGGCGCGATCGTGCCTCTCGGTCGTGTCGAGGTTAACGTGATGCGCGGGAGCGAGAGCGCTGTATTACCGCTGTTTCTAATCGCTAACGGGGGACCACCATTGATGGGGCGCCTTTGGTTACGTAAATTAAAATTAAAATCTTTAAGTCTTTTAAATATAACAGAAAATAATGATCCAATTGTTTCAAAGTTAAAAACTGAATTCCCTGAGGTGTTTAAAGATGGATTAGGCACTTTTAAAACCGATATTACGTTACATTTAAAAGATACTGAGCCGATATTTTGCAAAGCTCGTCCGATACCCTTAGCGCTGCGCATACCTGTTGAAAGTGAATTACAGCGTTTAGAAGATGATTCGGTGATATTCAAGGTGGAAAGGTCCGACTACGGAACACCTATTGTACCGATTATAAAAAGAGATGGATCGATACGTATATGCAGCGACTATAAAATAACGGTGAATAAACAATTAAAAGACTTTCATTATCCTTTGCCGCGTATTGAACAATTATTCGCAGCGGGGAACAATATTCAAAATTAGATCTAAAAAACGCTTACTTGCAATTAAATTTGAATAAGTCATCACAACCACTAACAGCGATCACCATGCATGTGGGAACTTATGTATACAGAAGAGCGCCTTTTGGATTGGAAAATGCGGGTTTGCTTATAAAAATTGAGAAGTGTGTTTTTTTTTAAATGAAGTCTGCTACCTAGGATATAGAATAAACCGAAACGGTCTGTACATGGACAAAAACAAGGTGGAGGCTATTGCTCATTTACCTGCACCACAAAACGTGCCTCAATTAAGAGCGGCTCTAGGTTTAATCAATTACTACTCGCGGTTTATGCCAAACGTCAGTACGACTTTGCAGACACTATATGCGTTGTTAGCTAAAGGTGTCCGCTGGCAATGGACGGAGGCGTGTCAGCGAGCATTTGTGGCCGTAAAGGGGCAGCTGGTGAGTGGGCCGGCGCTGGCGCACTACGAGCCGCAGCTGCCGCTGGTGCTAGCGGTCGACAGCTCGGCGTACGGGCTCGGAGCGGTGCTCGCGCACACCTACCCCGATGGTAGCGAGCGCATTGTATGCTGCGCCGCGCGCACTCTCAACGAGGCCGAACGTCGATATAGCCATATTGACAAGGAGGCGCTAGCAATAGTGCGAATGCTCATTCTGCAGCGACCGTTGCACGGAACGGACGTCTCGTACATTTTTAGGAAGGTTCATTCTTGACGTAAGTATGGAATGGTCGAATGAAAATCCTCTGAGGCTCATAGAGCTTTTTAGGCAAAAACCTCGGCTGTGGGATTCAAAATATAATAGCAATAATAAATACTTATCAGGGGCAGCTTCACGAAGTTTTTATAATTTCCCCATACGGCGCAAAAAACCCCCAAAAAGATACTATTTCAGTAATTTTTCCCAAATATTTTGAAAAAAGAAAATAAATACAAAAATTAAAATATTTCAAATGTCACGGTCCGTGTAATGTGACATTATCGTTTTCTAACAAAAAGTACAATTAAATAAAGAAACGAATCTTTAGCTGTTCAATGTTTAAATTCACTAAAAAACATAGCTTTAGGCAGTCATCTTGTCTCAGGCCAGTTTGGAGCTACATTTATTATGAGTAATTTGTTAACAAAATAAGCATAACGTGTCACAACTGTGAATATTCTGTGTATATATAAACCTCTAACTTAAATTCCTGATAACATGAGTTGCGTAATTATATTAATCGCATGGTGTTTATTTTTAGTTGTAAAATGGCGGTAACAACGTCAAAATGTCACGTCCATAGTTGTCACATCCGTAATTTCACTGTGACTACGGTTGTGTCATTTTTAATACTTTTGGGTTTGGTTTGTGTAAGTAATGGTCAGATCCGTATTCGAGATGTCACATCTGTATTATAATAATTAGTTTTCTCTTCTTTAAGGATGTCCAGTGCCCAAACAAAACACAAAAAAGTTATTATGTTATTTTGAATAATACATTTTTGATAATGACCCATTTAACGATCTATTTATTAACATTTACATTGAAATAAAACACCTTACCACCCTAGCAACGACGCGCAACACTACATCATTTTAAAATGATGAATTAGGTGCGATGGAAAAAGTCACAGTCGGCGTGGCGTTTGTGTAGAAAGTGTCAGTAGGGTTAAGTATTGTTATCTCATTCACACTACAGTCTGCTTATGTCTATATCTGATGCACACAAGCACGACAGTGGCAATGTAGCTGTGTTTGCCTGTAGTAGTATCTAGTCCAGTTTTTGTTTATTTGGTTATAAAACGTGCCGTATGCCCTTTAACTAGATCTATGTCAAAGTGATTTTGTCTTTTTGTTTCCCCAAAGATTACCCAAACATATTAATTTTCCCTAAAATGGGGAAAAAATCCCCAGATCTGGACACCCTAATTCGCTGTGGTTCGCCGATTGTCGCTGGGTTCACACGCGTTCACTTAGTGTGGACACTACGACGAAACCGAGCGAGCGTGCGGTACTAATCGGCGAATCCCACTCGTTTGCCTTCGCTGGCTCTCGTTCTCTTGGTGTGGACCCGGCATACTGCCGGGTAGATATATGGCGTGGCGCGACATCATCAATACCTATTTGGCCGCAAGGTCACCTTGTGCAGTGACCATAAAGCGCTCACATATATTTTTGGCCCAAAACATGGAATTCCGCAAACGGCTGCCAGTCGACTGCAGAGGTATGCGGTGCGACTCGCCGCATAAGATTTCGATATAGTGTTCGTGTCGACTGATAAGAACGGGAATGCTGATGGATTATCGTAACTAAGAATAAATTAAAAAAAAAAGAAGAGGAGGCGGCTTACGCGCGCATGCATTACGTAGAGGACACATTCCCTTTAAATCACAGAGATGTCGCGAGAGAAACTATAAAAGACGCCATCCTGTGTAAAATTTATGCGTATATTTTAAGCGGATGGCCAGATCAAACGGAAGTAGAAAATGAAAAACCGTACCTTCATCGCAAGGAAACTTTGCAAATCGATCACGGTTGCATCGTTTGGGGATACCGAATAGTTATCCCGAGAGCATTGCGCCCACGCATTGTCGAGGAGATTCACGAGGGGCACGTAGGAACCGTTCGCATGAAACAGATCGCGCGAAATTATGTGTGGTGGCCTCTGATTGATTCCGACATCGAGGCGCGCACGCGGTCGTGCGCCGCATGTCGCGAAGTGCGCGATGCGCTGGCGCACGCCGCCTGCGCCCTATGCCTGGCCGCAAGAGCCGTGAGCGAGGTTGCATGCAGATTTTTTGCACTATAACAGTAAAACAGTAAGCATTATTTCCTAATAACAGATAAATGCGCATTATAAATGGATTGATGTGGCCTCGATGACATCGGGAACGTCGGCAACGCTGGTCATCGGTAAGTTGAGGGATCTCTTCGCCAGATTTGGATTGCCGCACCAGTTTGTGACCGACGGAGGACCTCCCTTCACGTCATTGAAAATAGAGATATTCTTAAAAATTAACGGTATTCAGCATATTCTCACCGCGCCCTATCACCCTTCCAGTAATGGAGCGGCTGAAAATGCTGTTAAAACTATAAAAAGGGTAATGAAAAAGGCAACGGTTGACGGGGAATGTATAGATACGGCCTTATACAAATTTTTATTACAATATTAAAACAGTTCGCATTGCAGTACACAGAAAGAACCCGCGGTGGCAATGTTGTGGCGACGGCTGCGCACGCGGCTAGATCAGCTGCGCGCGCCCAGCGCGGCGCAGTGCGCGGCCGCAGCGCAGCGCGCTCAAGTGCCGCACGCCGGCGGTACGGCGCGCGACTTCGCACCGGGAGACCCGGTGTTGGTAAGAAACTTTTGGCTGGGCGAACGGGCTCGGTCACTTACAAAGTTACCACTGATAATATTACTCGTAAGGAACTGAGCACCAAGCATGCTGATAACCTGATTACTAACAAACCTACACGTTATTCGTTGGGCTTTAGAGCTCAAGTATGAGGCTAAAGATCAAAGAAAAGACAGACGACGGAGACGCCGTTGTCTTCGCCGTGCTCATCTTCGAGCGCTTACGACATCGCGGAGGCCTCCCCGGTCTCGCCAGCATCACCACCGACCGCAGAGCCGCCGCAGGCCGAGCTGCCCGCGCCCTCCGCGCCGCAGAGGCCCCCTTGTAGGTACCAGCCGCCCACACTCCTCTCACACGCAGCCAAGCCTAAAGAAAAACTTTCCTACCTAACTACCAACATGAATGGTATCATGTGATTACAATTCAGCATCAATGCTTATAAAATTTTCATGTTTATTGCACTTGCCTATTTGTAGATGGTACTTTTTATCATGTAAACAACAATAGCAAAAGTAGACTATGTAAATGTTATAATATTTTTTTATTACACTATTTTAATACTAGCAGATGTTGTAGTAAACAATATTTATGTACATTGGTATTACATAGGTTATAGGTGTATTCATGACTAATGTGTCATATGTCATATTATATTTAGCTACTATGTGTAATTTCATATGTTAAAACTCATTCGTATACCTACCTACATTTTATAGTGTCATATCCATCCAGTATAAAATAAAATAAATGGAGGGTAGGATACGTAAGCATAGGTCAACTGCATAATAATCTTAAAGGGGAAGTGTAATGTACGGTATCGTGGGTAGGCTGAAAATACTATTTTAATAACTACCTTCTTATGCTAAATAAATTCTTGAGTCTAACGCCATTGTGTTTTACTTCACGATTACAGGTTTGAACAAAGAACTTTGGAATAAATGACATAATTATCAATGAGCAGTGACTTTGGCGTAGAATTAGGTGAAGTTGGTTATGATTTACATTCGAACCAAAGAGTATATAAATACTTCGTATTCGAACTATGAAATTTAGCAAATAAAATTGACAACAAATTGCCTATTTGAAAAAATGAAGTTTTTCAGCCTGTGGGCGTTTGTTTTACAATAAAAATATTACACTCATTAGATTCAGAAAAATCTGTGAAAACTTTAGCTACTAAAATTTAAAAAATGTGCGAAATTACTATGTAACCAAAAATACATAAAAGTACGCAATAAACAAACACAGTAAGGTAAGAAATACAGACAATAATACCTCATACACCGTTTTATCCGAAATCTATCTCTGAACACAAAGAACATAGGTAGAATTTTATGCGATAAATCTTGCAGTGTCTTGACATATCATTTCTACAGAACTTAAGTAATTATTTTTCTACGTTTTTACAACATTGCAATTAAGCTAGAAAACCCCAGGTTAAATAATCAATTAAAAAAAACATGAAATTGTAACTTAATTTCCTTCCTACAAAGTTTAACCGGCCTTGTTGCCTGACCAACGGGTGAAAAAATGTATAATATAATACAAAGACGTTTCCGCTTTGGATGTCAAAATTGTCAACACAGTATACTTCCCACACATTTTTACCGATTAATATCCTTCTGGTATTCTCCCTTATTTTTCGGAATACGACTTACGTGACATTGGCGGAATTGTGGAATGGCAACTCCACAAATGCCATAAAACAAGAAGTGAAGTGAAGTACTTCCCACACAGTTTTTTAAACCAAAGGAGGTTGAATTACGCTTTCTTCCCACCCGGTTTTTTAAAGCAAAGGAGGTTGAATTAAGCTTATGGCTTTAAATCTTTTAAGCAAACGTGATTCAACCTTCTTGCGATAAACAGAATAAAAATATAGACTGTGCTATAGACAAAATGGTACGTCAATATAAAACCTCTATACAAAACATTATACTCGTAGGAAAGGGAAAAAAAGGGCAAAAAAAAAGGAAAGCTGAAGCGGAGGCGCTTCGCGCTCACGCGGTCAAAAAGTCTTCATAGCTACGCTTCATAGCAACAATTCAACTTATTCGCGATTGATCCAATTCGAGACGAAGATGGCTCAAAATCTTATGCGCCAACCATTGATGTATATGTTACTATATGGCGCCAACACGACGAACGAAAACTTCCTTTGGTACGATTATTTATTTAATGCTGGATAAAATTTGAATATTATATTTATTTTAGTCGTAAAAGTAACGTAAAAGTTACATTTATAGTCATGTAACATAAAAGTAACATGACCCTCTCATGTTACTTTTATATTACAAGTAACGTAAAATGTTATAAAAGTAACATTCTGGCTACGCTGCCTCCCTCCTCCTTCTCTCAAGCCCTTGCGACTGATTTAAAAACTGGGGTACTTGGTATCTTAGGCCTTGCACGCACTGCCTTGCGGTGGAACGCGGTGCGTTTATTCTAGCGTTTATTTCATATTGTATTATATGCGTTTATTTCATTGCAATACGTGCACTTCTATGAAGTGTCATAGAAGTGCAAGTGTGTTATAACGCATATTCTGTGAAGTACGGAGTGCCGTACTTCACAGAATATGCGTTCGAAAGGCAAGGCAGTGCCTTATTCTGATGATTAGATGCCGAGCAATCGATAAAAAACTATTTGACGGCTGAACGAATTTTGAAGAAATGTCGTATAATATTGTACTTTGTACACCTGGTCCTCTGGACCTGGACCAAACCTACAATTGGTCTGGTGGTGGTTTGGCTTTTGGTCCTGGAATAAAACGTGTGGGCTACTTTTAAATGAAATTACTAGCAAAGCCGCGGGCACAGCTAGTATAATATAAAATAGTGACACAAAAGGGGCAGATTCGTTGACTTTACAATATTATCACAGTATAAATAATAGTGTAAAATAATATGCACAGTACCCCACTGAGTTCCACTGAATTAATGCTGAAGAAAAAGACTGATGCCTAGAATGTATGTAAGTTGGTAATTTTGTGTAGTGTAATAGATATTTTGCTATGTGTGTTGAGGTAATCTTTGGGATAAATGTAAGTGAGTGTGATTTCAACAATATATAGATGCCGGATATAACAAAAAGACAAGGCATGAAACATTCCTAACTCAAATGAACTTTTTTAGGTCAATTTCTGTGGATATCAGAATGTTGTATGGCGATGTGTCATTTTTCCTTACATATATGCGACAGTTCTTTGTCCAGACATATCTGTATTGTAGCTCTTTAGCCTTAGCTTTACACTTACTCAGTAATTGTTTGTTTTCAATTGTAAGATGCTCGTTTACAAATACTTTGGAATCGCCATCCATTCCGACATCTTTGCATGTGAAGCCTTGCTTCTTTCTTAGGTACGATAGAAATATGTCCTTTGTGCTACGTTCGCGAAAACGAGAGATGATCGAACGAGGTTTCCCGTTAATAGGGCGCTTAGCACGAACTCGATGAGCAAATTCCACATCTTCGGCACACAGTTTTAACCCTGCAAACTCGGCCAACTTGATTACTAGCGCAGGGAGTGACTCTGCATCTCCCTCGGGGATACCGACGATTTCGATGTTTTGCTGTTTAGACCACTGCTCTTGTTTTGCCGTTGTTTCTTCCATGGAAGACAGTCTTTCCTGAAGCTCTTTACCACATTCTTTGAGTTGTTTGTTTTCAGTCTGCATTTTTTTTTACTGTGACATTTTGATTGCCAATTGACTGTTTCATGTCGTCGTGATTGTGACTTACTACCATAATAGAATCCTCCATCCCTTGAACTCTTCCTGACAGTTCGTTGAACTTCTTGTCCAAAGCAACACCAATAATCTTTGGCAGTTCTTTCCTTACGGAGACCATGATGTCATCACAAACGCTAGCTAAGAATTCAGCATTGCAAACTAATTTTTGGGTATCAGAGTTGTCATCGGCGTCCTTCAAGTCCCGAACAACGGGACTTTGCCTCACAGGTATATCACTGTTGTCTCCTCGCTTTTTGTCCTTAACTGTGCACTGAGGACAGATCCATGTTGCCTTCTCGTCGAATTTGGCACTCGAAATGCCAACACAGTGGTAATGGTATTGCTGATCACATGATTTAGCGGTACACTTCGCTTTTTTATCCTTCACTTGAAGCGTCTCGTTGCAAGCACCGCACTTCACCATTTTTATCCACGAAAAAGCTCACTTCGTGACGAATCTCCAACGTAATGAAGCAGAATATGGACGAAGGACCCAATTGCATTTGAAAATATATTAGATATTAGATAGCTTTACAAGTAGCCAAATAGACTAAGTAGCCAAATATACATTTATTTATTTTTTATTTTACTACAAAACTGTCTGTTTTTTTTTTGTACTCGAAATACTACATTTCCCCAAAAACTCCGGAAAATTTTCACTCCAGTGAAAATTTTGTGGTTAGGTACAAGACCTTGACGATTCACACAATCAATCACACTTCATCTTACATATACAGATCCATATATTCATACGGGGATTATGGTTCACACTTAATGACACATACTCCACAAGGAATTATTAAATATGGTTAACGAAGGCTTTTTTAATTAATTAGGTGTCGTTAGCCGTACCTAATCACCTAAGAAAAAGTATACACAGTCCATTAGAGGCTTAGATTAATGGGTTGAGACCGCTCAGTTCAAACCAAACTAATGTTCAAGAAAACCCAATCAATGTTCAAGATTCAAGAGAAACCCGTTCAAGGTTCAAATTCAAGGAATAAAAAAGTTCAAGGTTTAAAAAAGTTCAAGAAGTAAATGAGATATGGTTCAAATTTGATGACTCATACTCAATTTACTAACGAAGGCTTTTTTTAGTGTCGTTAGCCGTAATTTAGCTGCAGTTTTTTATGTTTGAAAGCTGGGGTACACTGGGGAAAGCTGGAGATGGTTCTTAGCTATAATGGGGCGCGTAGTTTGTGACCTCTGTTACCTCATGTTGACGTAAACAGTAAGTTCGCATAAAGGTCACTGACGTCACGTTCCTAACTGGGAGCAAGCTCGTCGGCCAGAGGAGCAGTTGACAAGTGACAGAGAGGAGCAGGCTCGCCAACAGGAAGAACATACTGTCTTCATAAAAGACCAGCATACAACTTTTGGGAAAGAACTCAACGATGTAAAGGTGCAGGAAACGCTTCTCCGAAACTAACCAATGCTTCACCGAAACTGAAACCCAGATTGCAGACATGAAGAAAGCTTTGGGTGTCCTGAAATCTAGAAGTGGAATGTCAGCCCCTGTTATTACTGCATCTTTGGCGCGAGGTTTCAAAGTGCCGCCGTTTGATAGAAGCTCTTCGTGGTCGGCCTATAAGATCCAATTTGAGGCTGTTGTTAAGGCAAATGGATGGAGTAAAGCTCAGGCCATGACTGCTCTCAAACTAGGCCTTCGTGACCAGGCCGTAACTACACTGGAGGCCCTCGGGAAGGTAGTTACCTACGAACAGCTGCTCGAAGCATTGGAATCTCGCAACGGTGATGCACACCTGGAGCACGTGTATCGTGCTCAATTAAAGGACAGGGCGCAGTGGAATACTGAGAACCTACAGCAGTGGGCTCTCGAAATTGAAAAGCTGGTCCGTAAGGCATACCAGTCTTCACCTGCACTCTTCACCGGTAATTTGATCCAAGCATTTATCGATGGGATTCGCGACCTAGAAGTGAGAGCTGCTGAGACATGGGCATCACGAATCTCTTAAGGATGCCTTGGCCCATGTTTTGGAGGTGGAAGCTGTACGACAAGATCATCGGGCCCACCGCATCTGGGAAGTAGTGGCATCACTCCCCGTGACACTCGTACAAAGTTCAGCCCTAGATGCTAGATGAGTGTCACTGCTAACACGTGTTACAAAAATGCCCCTCCGATTATGACTAAAGCCATAGAAGGCCAATTGTGTAAGTTGCACTTAATTTATAGTTTTTACGCCCAATGAGCTGAAACCTTATCTTCCTACTTTAAACTATATAATATTATCTATGGCCACGAAGCACATTTAAGGTTAAAATCATTTGTAATTGTGTACCAAACTTACTTTTGGTGTATATTTGTAGACAAAAGAAAGATGGGCGGGGGTAGCGACTGGTCACTGACCACTAAATGTACTCTTATAGTGTTACTACCTTGGGCTGATTGTACCTACGAGGAAATAGATTGGATGCGACAGTGCCAAGAATCATCCAGTGGCATTAAACATAATGGCGGATTTAATGTGTCGAAACTATTAGAAGATTGCCGAAAGGACTATTCCAAAGAGGAAGTTGTGAAGGCTGAGATGTTACTTCGGTACGCGGACATCTTCTCTTTAAATGATGCTGACATTGGGAATACGGGATTAGTTTGGCACAAGATAATGACCGGGAACGAACTACCGATCCGTCAACGACCAAGGAGGCTGCCAGTTAAAAGAAAAAAGGAGGTAGAAACCATGATTGACGGGATGGTGAAGGACGGCATAATAGAACCTTCATCCAGTCCATGGTGCGCTCCTGTGGTGCTGGTTAAAAAGAAGGATGGCAGTTTACGTTTCTGTGTAGATTATCGTCGGCTCAACGATGTTACCAAGAAGGACAGTTATCCCCTAACAAAGATCGACGACACCCTGGGTACGCTGACGGGGATAAAGTCATTAACAATGCTGGACCTGAAGAGTGGCTACTTGCAAGTGGAGATAGATCCAAAGGACAAAGCGAAAACAGCGTTTTCCACGAGGAAGGGTCTATGGCAATTTAATGTAATGCCATTTGGATTGTGCAATGCTCCTGCAACTTTTGAAAGGTTGATTGAACTGGCACTCACTGAGTTGATTGGGTATGTCCGTCTCGTTTATTTGGATGCCATTATCATCGTAGAGCGCTCGTTTGAAGACTACCTTCAAAACCTGGAATGGAACGTGTCATGACAAAAGTTAGGCCTGCTTATCTAAAGTTGAGTCGGAAAATGTGCTCATTTTACAGACAGAAAGTTAACTTTTTGAGACACATGGTTTCACAAGAAGGGGTGCAAACTGACCCAGAGAAGATGATGATCTTAGATGATGCGGTTAAGGAGTGGCCAGTCCCAAAAAACAAGACGGTCAGAGCATTTTTATATATCTTTTATTGTGCTTTTATTACCGATGGTTTGTGAAGAATTTCGCTGCTCACTAAGGAGAAATGTTCCTTCTGTTGGGGCAAAGACAATCGAAAGGATAGACAGCTAACGTCATACATTAATACAAAGCTCACGTAAAACTTATTATCGTCGCCGGTACCTAGTAGTTTGCCTTAATATATTAGATGGCGTTACTATACTAGCTGAAGTGTGATACACCTAGTGCCATCTATCGAGCAATTGGAAACTAAATCTTCGTTGTAAGTGTGTGTAAAAGTATGTATAGCGTGACATATGAGTGGGTGTGATGGAGCGTAACGTAGTCGACTAGCGAATGAATCAAAATATCACTGTTTTTATCCAATAATGCCACGACTCAATGATTAGGACGTCTACCCTAGGTTCGATTCTGTTAACACTTTTTGGGTTTTTTAGAATATTATTAAGTAAAAATTGATAAATTAAGGTGAAGGGTAAGGAGAAAACACAAAAACGAGGCGTTTTTCGTGCCATTTCCTGGCGAAAATATAGCATGTGGAGCTTTGAAATTAAGATATCGTATTACACATATCTTGAAGTACAAAGATCTTAAAATCTTAGAAGTCATTTTTTATCGGTGTGTCAAATTCGTTAAGTACCAAACTCGGCCTAGTTATTCTTATAGTACGTAAACTCGGCCTAGTTATTCTTATAGTTCGTAAGTTTTGTCAGTAGGTCCTATTTTTTTCAAATATATAATTGTTGTATATTGCAATGTTTGTATGTATGTATGTATGTATGTTTGTTTAGGTCAAATCTTGCAAGCTGAATTAGAACCACTTCCTTTTATCCTATGGAGTAGAATTTTAACATGTTGGTTCATTTCCAAGGATTAGCTCCAGACAAAGTGATGATGATGATGATTTCATCATCAGGTATCATCACTCACGCGATTCAGATTTTGATGAAATTTGGAATGAAGATAGTTTATACCCTGGAATTACATGTAAGATACTTTCATCGTCATCATCATCATTCCTCACGCGGGTGAGTGTTAGCTTATACCCTGGAATATCAAAAAGTATACTTTTCATCATCACTCACGCGGGTGGAACAGATTTTTAAAAACTTTGGAATGGAAATAGGTTATACCGTGGTATAACACATAGGATACTTTTTATCTTCATCATCATCATCAACACATCATCATCATCACTCACGCGGGTGGAACGGTATTTATGAAATTTGGAATGAAGATAGCTTATACCATGCAATAACGCATAGAATACATTTCATCATTACCATCATCATCACTCACGTAGGTGGAACGGATTTTGATTAAATTATTAACAATTCCTTAAAATTATTAGCAATTTCTATTCCAAAGTTCATCAAATCTGTCCCATCCACGTGAGTGATGATGATGATGATGATGATGATGATGAAAGTATCCTGTATTATTCCATGATATAAGCTATCTAAATTCCAAAGTTTATCATAATCCATTTCTTTCACGTGAGTGATGATGATGATGATGATGATAAGTGTACTACGCGTTATTCCATGGTATAAGATATGTCCATTCGAAAGTTCATCAAAATCTGTTCCATCCGCGTGAGTGATTATGATGATGATGATGAAAGTATCCTATGCGTTATTCCATGAGATAAGCTATCTCCATTCCAAAGTTTATCATAATCCATTCCATTCACTTGAGTGATGATGATGATGATGATGATGAAAAGTATCCTATGCGTTATTGCATGGTATAAGCTATCTCCATTCCATAGTTCACCAAAATCTGTCCCGTCTACGTGAGTGATGATGATGATGAAAGTATCCTGTGTTATTCCATGGAATTAGCTATCTCCATTCCAAATTTAAACAAAATCCGTTCCATCTGCGTGAGTGATGATGATGATGATGATAAGTGTACTACGCGTTATTCCATGGTATAAGCTATGCCCATTCGAAAGTTCATCAAAATCTGTTCCATCCACGTGAGTGATTATGATGATGATGATAAGTGTCCTATGCGTTATTCCATGGTATAAGCTATTTCCATTCCAAAGTTTATCATAATCCATTCTTTTCACGTGAGTGATGATGATGATGTTGATCATGATGAAAGTATCCAGGGTGTGTTATTCCAGGGTATTAGCAATCTTCATTTCAAATGTCATCAAAATCCGTTCCATTCACGTGAGTGATGATGATGATGATGATGATGAAAGTATCCTATGCGTTATTCCAAGGTATAAGCTATCTCCATTCCATTTTTCATAAAAATCCGTTGAGCGTTTGAGCGTGAAAGTGAAACAAACAAACAACCTCACTTTCGCATTTATAATAGTACTAGCTTTCGCCGGCGATTTCGTGCAGTATATCCCGAAAAAAAAACATCCTATGTTCCTGAGCGTTGGGATACTCTTGATACTTTTTGACAGACTTGTTATTATTTCGTTTCCATGGCAACCGTTCCTTACAGCCAGTAATCGACATTTTCCAGTTTTCCCGTGGAAACATACCATTTCCGGGATAAAAATATCTTATGTACAGTACCTATTTGCAAATTTTTATCAAAATCTGATCAGCCGTTTTGGCGTTAAATCTCCCAAAATAAACAAACTGACAACGTTTCACTTTTATATATTGGTGTGGTTATACAGGGATGGAATTGTTTACAATTTCTTTTTGATAGGTAACTGTGAAACTAAAGCATAAATAACTTCACTCCAAAGCTTGAACTTTAATAAACTGTAGGTAGGTACTATAACTTCCTAGGTATTTATGAAGCGTTCCAAAACAGGTACTTAATAGGTAGGTAGGTCGGCTTTATTAGGGACCATACGTATTTTTAGGGACCATCTTTTATTGAGTGAGGTTGATTTGATAGGCATTCTTTTACCTCTAATAAATATGGAAGTGAGTTTGTCTATCTGTATGTTTGATACTAAACTACTGTATGTACATAAAACGCTTGACGCCTATGACACAAACAAACAATGACAAACGCGCGAAAATCTTAACACTCAAATGTGCGCTATCTTCCGTTTTTTTTTGTATAACTGCATGCTCCTTCAGCTAAATCGTGATATTGGTTCAATAAATCAACTGTTAAAAATACCTGCTTATGAATTTGCAAATTTCGTTACTAATGTTATGAAATTTTTGTATTTTATCCTCAAAATAAATAAATATGATAAACCAGAACAGTAAAATGCGATATTTCGTCGATTTCAGGTAAATTTTAGTTCTAGCGAACCAAGTATCGCCAACTAGCAACATTTTTTAAAACTACTGTGAGTAGAGTAAGGAGATAGCTGTCTATAATTTCGAGTGTCTTTGGTTGGGGTGAGAGCTGTGATACCGCTTTCCAAGAATTGAAGAAGCGTCTGTGCGATACACCTATACTGCGCTATCCTGACACCGAGAATGGGTTCATAGTCGATACAGATGCAAGTAACACTGGTATTGGCGGTGTGTTATCTTAACAAAAAGGAGATCAGGATGTTGTGATTGCTTACTTCAGCAAATGCATAGCATAGAACAAGGATGCATAGCATAGTTTTCTACTGCGTCACGAGAAGAGAATTATTCGCTGTGATAAAAACGTAGCAGCATTTTAGTAAATATCTGCTGGGACGCAAATTTCATCCTAGATGATGACTGTGTTTTTTAAAGATGATTTTCTTGCCGATTGGCTACAAAGACTTCCAGCGGCTGAAAAAGGCCTACCTAGTGGCTCATGAGGCCTCCGAATGGCCTTCGACGTAGCAGGGGCAATTCAAGAGAGCGACTTGTACCAGTGAACCTGACGAAAGTGGCGCGTGATTACTCAAGCCAGTTTACAGGGAAGCCGAACACTAGTACTTAAAGTAGCCACAATATGAGATTGCCTAGACATAATGCCGAGTGTGATCAAGGGTCTTCCCCATCGCCGGGTCCGCCCTCGAACCAGAAAGATCGCCAAGACAATCTCGTCACGGCGTTTCAAAACGTTTTAACGTAAGTCGTACGTCACCATTTTGAGATAGGGAGCTAGGACTAGGCCTTTTGTACTTGGTTTTGTCGGGATTCCCTCTCTATTCTCGGCAGGGTTATTTTGATACGTACAAACTGAAGGTCATCACTTGGTTGGTGGACTCACAACGCTGCTCAAAGACCTCGTTCCTGCCTTCTGGCACCGTAGCTCACACTAGATGACGGCAGCCCTGATGAGTCGCATCTTCAGACAAGCATCAACCACCCGAGCAAGCCGGATTTCGCCATAGTTTCTCCACAACCGACCACCTTCAAACATAAGTGTTTGACCAGTGTTTGGTTAAGACCAACTTCTACAAAAATATTTAGAGTACAAAAAACCCTTATGTCTGGCCTTTGTAGATTATACGAAGGCTTTTGACAGTATTAAACATTCAGAAATATTTACAGCTTTAGAAAATCAAGATGAAAAAAAACCCTACATAGATCTTATAAAAAAACATCTATAAAAACAGCTCTGCAAACATAAAGCTTAATTCCGCAGGACCCTCATTTAAAATACTAAAAGGTGTTAAACAGGGTGATCCGCTCTCTCCCAAGCTATTTACCAGTACCCTTGAGGAAATATTCAAAAAATTGGCAGCCTCATGGAAAAAAAAGGCATTGAAGTCGGAAATAAGAGGATAACAAACCTCCGCTTTGCCGACGACATTGTCCTTTTTGCCCCAACCGCCCTTGAACTTCAACAGATGCTCCAACAGGTGAGCTCGGCAAGCCTTGATGTAGGTCTCGTGATGAATCGGTCCAAAACTCAACTGATGACCAATAGCATGAAACGTAGGGTCGAGGTAGATGGGCAAGTAATACATTATGTCGATGAATATATCTACTTGGGCCAGATAGTTTCCTTCAGCGACCGGCAAGATAAAGAAATCGATCGCCGCATCGAAAACGCCTGGAGGAGCTACTGGTCCATGAAGTTGCTAATGAAAGGCAACCTTCCACTTTCACTGAAACGCAAACTCACCGACATATGTATCTTGCCTATCCTAACCTACGGTGATCAGACCTGGTCTCTGATCGAATCACAAAAGTCTAGACTCGGGGTTTGCCAGGAAGCGATGGAGCGTAGCGTTCTAGGTGTGAAAAGATCTGATAGAGTTCGGAACACTATGCTACGCTCCAGAACAGGCATTACGGACGTAGGCTACAAGGCTGCCAAGCTCAAATGGGATTGGGCGGGTCATCTTAGCCGTATGCATCCCGACCGGTGGGCAAAGGTCATGACACAGTGGACGCCTGAAGATGGACGACGCCGCTGAGGCCGGCCCAGAAAGAGGTGGTGAGATGACCTAGACGCCTACCAAGAGGGCTGGTACGAGGCGGCTCAGGAAAGAGAATCTTGGAAGGATATGGGGGAGATCTTTGCCCAGCAGTGGGACAGAATAGGTAAGAAAAAAAGAAAACTAGTTTTGCCAAATGTAATGACAATGTTAGTTATTTGAATTTATAGAACACTAACTGTATCCGTGGCTTTGCCCACGTCGTCATTTCATCTAAAAGTAACTCCTACATGTTATTCCAGGACCAATAGTACAATATACTACAATTGTTCAAAATTTTTCAGCCGTAAATCATTTTTATCGATTCCTCGGCATCTAATCATCAGATTAAGATACCAAGTATCCCAGTTTTTAATTCAAACTCTAAGCTATCTAATAGTGAAAATTGCATCGCTATCGATTTAGCAGTATAGGATACCTACACAAAAAAGTGAATTTTCGTATTTCTCAACTCTCCTGGACACTTGACTTGTTTAATACAAATAAAACTTGAATTAACTAATTAATATAATTAACTACTATAGGTAGTACTTGCCACTAGTTAAACACATGCACATATGACTAATAGTGTGCGTGAAGCCAAAATTAGAGATACAATAATGCGAAAACAGTAATAATCATTTTTGCAATGTTTTAAAAGGGGTTTTATTTCAAGTAGGTGTTTACTCCCATCAGGAGTCATTTTGCAATACTAGTGTCTTTGGTTCGTTGTATAAGTCAAGCGTCAACTGACAGCTGTCTGTCAAAAGGACCGCGTGGTTATTCTGACGTAAAAAAGTGTACGATAATTCTAGTCTCTCTATTCTAGGTTACGACCGTGACCTCTTCACGGTCGTAACCTAGAACTTGAACAACCTTGACCTAATTTTGGCTGAACTCATTGTAAACGAGTTTTAGTGTGTCTATATGTGAACTATTGTGTTTGGGAGACCAATCGGGAATCAAACCGCATATTGTGTGGTCTCAAGAACTGAAAATTGAAACCGTGAGTCCAGAGCGTTGTATGGCAGTGCGAGAAGCCATTCCCTTGGTGTGATTTGTGCCCCCCCTTGTGACGTGATACCAGAGAGCTCTCGATAGGTAGGCCACGTCAGGGTTCCACTACAAGACCTCCGGTCGCCGGTCACGGGAGTTGGGCTTCGCCCATTCCATTGTGGACAATAGTAAGGTAACCCGTTTGTATCTAACTCTAATAACGCCGTGAATCGCCGCTAAAAGAGGCGGTCGGTCTTTTGGCTCGGGCCCCAGGAAGGTCAGAGTTAAAATCGCTTCCACTGATCTTCTCTTCTGTTTCTGCACCGACCTGGGGTCTGCAGCGCCGGCCTCTGGCCTCTCCACAGAAAAAGTAAGTACCTAAAGGTAGTGAATAGTAATTTACTAGCAATATCTAATGAGGAAATTTAGCAAGAGGTCAGATTGTGACACACACACAAGTTATAAATATTAAATTACACAAAATAAAATTTAGCAATGTAATTAAATAACTTTCCCATAGAATTGAGAATATTTGCACTCTACAATATTCCGTAGCCGAAGTTACAGAAGGACCAGTTTTGTAACATTGTAAAGAAGTTTTGAAACTAATATCACAAAAGACACTTTGTTGTGATGTTGCTTTAATACCACCGCAGTTATTACTATAAGTTAAAGCAATATTCAGCAATTATGTATCTTCTCTAACATTGCTGCTATGTAATACCCGCAACATCACAATTATTTTATTGCAGCAACTTTACATGTTGACATTTTTAAGTTTAGGACTGATGTTGCTGCAAAGGCATAATATAAACTTTTATTCGTAACATTGCCGTGACATAAGTTTTAATATTTTAAGTAAGGTTTCAATATGATGAAAGTAACTGCCATGTTTCTGTTACATTTCGTTTGAAACTTGCAAATGCGTAGTCAGCAAACTTACTGTAACTTATTGTAAGTTTCATGCTCAGTGAGTAGTTATAATGAATCACGCTCACGTTAGTTTATATACCAATAGAGTTTATAGTCCTTTTAAGTTTGACACCTGTCATCCAAAATGAAGATATAGATGAGATCTATCACTTCTGTAGAGAAACTTTTAGTCTAGAATCAATATTTTCAGTGTTGTAGCCCATTTTAATTTGACAACGTCTTATAAAACGAAGATATCGATAAGATCTATCACTTCTGTAAAGAAACTTTTAGTCTAGGAAAAAATATCCAACTAATAGCTGTTTTAAGTTTGACAGCCGTTATCCAAAACGAAGATATCGATGAGATCTATCACTTCTGTAAAGAAACTACTAGTCTAGGTTCAAAAGTTTTAGAGTTATAGCCCTTTTAATTTTGACAGCTGTCATCCAAAATGAAAATATCAATGGGTTCTATCACTTCTGTAAGGAAAATACTAGCCTAGGATCATATATATTTTTTTATTTCGTTAACAGGCAATCTGTAACACACTTGAACAAGGTGGAAATGAATTGAATTGAAACATATGAACATCACGAAATACATAGTGCCAATCCTGAAATTTAAATTAAATGGGCACACTACTGATAATTGTATGCTAGCATCTGTGTGAAAGCGACTTAAAAGTATGTCTCTTTCTAGACCGTTTTTCCTTATAACTACAATGAATTAAAAAATAACGTAATTCAGTTGTATTAAGGTTCAAATTCATTTTAACATTAAATGTCGAGTGATCCGTCCAGTTACGTCAGTATATAAATTCCTTGAAGTCAGCATATTGAGGCAATCAATTGAATTACATAAAGATCAAGTATTGAATGACTGAATTACTACTATTAATACTAATCTACGTAATTTATTTTTTATATTCTCAATTATTTGTGGTTTAGGTATCTTCATAATAATGTTAGAATATTTTAATCGATTATGTGTCTTCTTGAAAACGATGTTTAGAACCTATGATTATGACCATCAAACTTTTGGAAATTTTAAAATGACGTAATGACTATCTTTATTCATTAACTTAGATACTGAATCGCACATATTTTTATTACAGACTAGGCAATCGTTCACCACGATCTTACCTGATGGAAAGCGCGCTTGCCCTGTAGGTATGTTGTTGTATTCACTCTAGACTTCAACATACCTGAGTTATAACTTACCGAAAACCAGCCAAGCACTCCACACACACAACTTTGCAGTTCATACAATAAATGAAGAAGCATAACGCATCGTTTTTGTGCGGGGTATTTCTACCATAAAACGGTGGCGCTTAGCTGATCGTCTGGTCGTACGAAGATGGAAAGATGATCTGGGGAATCAGATTATGCGGTTTTGTGCACAATCTCTGTAAAGCAATCTATAAGGTACGACACTTGTGACCTCACGTCGACGCACCAGTCATTAGAGACGGCTCTAAAAAAAAAAAAGAGAAAAAAATAATAATAAAAAAATTGCGGAAGGGACCCGACACAAAAAGGACACATTTAAAGCTTTTTCTGCCTGATTTTGAGTCAATATATAGCATCGTAGCTCCTAAACTATTTATAAATCAATGCCAATGCAGTTTATTTGAAAGCTGAAGTTGCCGAGACGGTTCGTATATTAGCTTTCATTTGGAGAATTCGTTGCAGCCATCCCCAAGGTATTGAGCTCTGAGCACTCTCTGTGAAAGGGTCTCAGGCAGTATGCAGCTAGAAATAATGAGTTTGTGCTCAGCTTTGGCATTGATGGCATATTTCGTTCTCGCACATAATATATTACTTATTCATTCATCATCACCATCATGTCAGCCTTTAGAAGTCCACTGCTGAACATAGACCTCCCCCAAAGAGCGCCACGACGAACGATCTTGTGCTACCTCCATCCACCGACTTCCTGCGATAGCTACAATGTCGTCGGTCCATCGTGCGGGGGATCTCCCCACACTTCGCTTGCTTGTTCGTGGTCGCCCTTTGAGAAACTTTATTTCCCAGTGTTTGCCGGTTCTGCGAACTATATGGCCTGCCCATTGCCAGTTCAACTTGCAAACTCTGAGAGCTATGTCGGTAACCTTCGTTCTTCTACAGATTTCCTCATTTCAGATTCTATCACGTAGTGAAACACCGAGCATAGCTCTCTCCATTGCACGCTGCGCAACTCTGAGCTTGTATATGAGACCAATAGTTAGCGACCACGTCTTAATAGTGCCGTATGTCATCACTGGTAACACGCACTGATTAGAAGCTTTCGTCTTGAGACTCTGCGGTATCTGCGACGAGGTATCTGCGACGAGAAGATATGGCGTAATTTCCCGAACGCTGCCCATCCGAGTTGGATTCATCGGTTGACTTCTTTGTCGAAGTTCTACCCAGATGGATCGTATGACCTAAGTAGACATAGTGATCACCACCTTCGATAATATCGTTCCCAACATAAACCGGCATGGGAACGACATGGGCATCTGACATGATGTTCGTCTTGTCCATGTTCATTTCAAGACCCACCTGTTGGAAAACAATATTGAGGTCACTGAGCATTGTGCTTAGGTCTTCCAGGGTTTCTGCCATGATGAATATATCATCAGCAAATCGAAGGTGAGTGATGTATTCGCCATTGATGTTAACACCATATCCATTCTAGTTCAGAAGCTTAAATATAACTTCCAATGCAGAGGTGAACAGTTTCGGAGAAAAAACTTCTCCCTGTCTCACCCCTTTTTGCAACTGGACTGAATTTGTGCTCTGATCCTGAAGATGGACCGTCATGGTGGCCTTGCTGTACAAACACTTCAACACTTCAATGTACCGGTATCAATCTGGCAGCGCTGTAATGCCTGTAAAAGAAAGAAAAAAAGAAAGAAAATACATTTATTTATGACAACACACAACATTATACAGAAAAACAAAGAACAATAATTACAAACAAAAATAAAAGGTACGAAATTAATGCTGTGTGTTGTCACAAACAGGTCCCGACTCAGCAAACGCACTCGTACTGTACTCGTAGCACTGCCCAGGTCTCGACTGAATCAAAGGCTTTCTCGTAATCCACAAACGCTATACATAGTGGCCGATTATACTTTTCGGTCTTGTGTATAATCTGCCAGTATGTATGGATGTGGTTTACGGTGCTAAAGAATTTCCGGAATCAAGCTTGTTCGGCTGTGAGGCTGAAATTCGTCAAACCTACGAGCGAGACGGTTTGTAACTACTCTCGAAAACAACTTATAGACGTGGCTCAGAAGCAAAATGGGCCTATAATTCTTCACCTTTCTTAAAGAACAAAACCACTACGCTCTTGTGCCACGCCTTTGGCGTAGTACCCTCGAGGATGACGGAGTTAAACAGCTTCTGAAGGACTTTAAATACCGGTGTTCCACCCGCTTTCAGTAGCTCTGTCGTTATTCCCCTGGTGCCTTGTTGCTCTTAAGCTATTTGAGAGCCATTCTGATCTCGTATAGGCTGCCGTCCGGGATATGTTCGGTATAATGTCGGGTCAAACGGGCTCTTGCATCGCTAGTCCTGCTAGGAGGACTACACAATGAGGTGTATAATTGTCCCGAGGTGTAGGAACGCAAATCGTGTCGCATCGCATTTATTTGGAGATCTGTTTATTAAGCAAGCTGTACCTAACTCTACATATCCACTGAAGACTGTAGCCTCATCTCGCCTCGTTCTGCCATAAGTTTGAGTGTATGCTCAGAGAGTTTATGTGTTCTATTATTGCGGGGGTCTTAAAGCCCGTTTCCACCAGCCCATTGTTGAGTTCGTCCACTGTATCGCATTCGGTAAGGATTTGGAAGCGATTTTGGAGCTTTGGGTTTTGGATTTGGGCAGGACTTGGGCGAAGAGTAGATCTCATCAAACGAGACCTCTCCAGCTTTACTTTGATATTCAATGAGCCTCTTACCATGCGGTGATCACTGCCGGTCTTAACTAAAGCATGCAAAACTCGGGTAGTTTAAAAAAACCGGGTTTTTCGAGTTTTGAATATTAAAAACCGGTTTTTTTTTTCGAGTTTTACGGGTTTTTCGAGTTTTTCTTTTTATTTAGGCCTTGAAATAACTATTAAGTGTGTGTAAGTAAAGAAAAGGCTGAAATGTTATTAAAATATGTTTTACTTTCGTGTTCTTATTTTTTAGCTTTACCAAGAGGTCAATCAGGTAACATTTGGTATATGTACTACAAGTATTAATAATCAACCTCTCCAGCTTTACGTTGATATTCAATGAGCCTCTTACCATGCGGTGATCACTGCCGGTCATAAGGTTAACCCTGTTGATCACAGAGACATAATTGAATGCTTATTAGTCGTCAAAATGAAATCTATCTCGTGCTTATGACCACCGGGGTGAAGCCACGTCCATTTCCTGGACGGGCGCTTCTTGAAAAAGGAGTTCATCATGAATCGCATCGACCAATCGATGACCCCTTTGGTTCCGCTGTCCAAATCCAAACTAAAAGTAACCATAGTAACCACGCTTGGCTGCCCATCTTCCGGTGTCATTCCCTTAGTCGCCTTTTACGATATCCACAGGAGGATTGGGAGGGGTCTTATTCTAAGCCGGATACCACCATGGAATATATTATTAGGGTCAAATAATAAGTAGCATATTATCAAGATCTGAATCGAGACAATCTTTGTCATCAATATGTTTGGAAATTGACGTTTGAACATAAAAAAAACGACCAATTTTATATTAAAACTGGCTTTCCCGCCAGCGACTTCGTCCGCGCGGACTACAGTTTATCGTGAAAATAACCAGCTAAAAAAACACGCCTGCCCTGCAAAAAATGAACTTTTGCCAATAAATTATATACTATTGGAATTTGCTTATCAAGCCTTCAATTTGATACCCATATTGTAAAATCCGAAGTTTTTTTTTGCAATTGAATGTGGAGCCATACTGCCGCCACATAGAATTTTTTTTTTTCAAAAAAGAAATATGACCTTTGTTACTCGGGGGGATGTAAGGATTCTAACGATACCCCATACGTCTAAATCTGTTCAGGCATTTCAAACAAACATACATGAATGCTAAAAACATGCCCCTTTTTTGGGCAGTAGTGTAAAGAGCTTCATATGTTCTTCTAGGTTATTAAAAACCAATGCAAAAGTAGATATAGAACTAATGATCTCGATGTTTTTTGACAGACTCGTTTCCATGGCACCCGTTCCTTAAAGCGAGTAATCAACATTTTTCAGTTTTTCCGTAGAAATTGTCAATTTTCCGGGATAAAAAGCATTCTATGTTTTATTCCAGGGCATAAGCTATATCGATTCCTTTCATCAAAATCCGTCCAGCCGTTATCGCGTGTTAGCTCCCCATACAAACAAACAAACAAACAAGCAAACAAAAAGACAACGTTTCACTGTTATATATTGGTATGGATATTCTAAATTCTGGCTTTGAACATGTGACATTTTTTTTCCATATTATCGTTATTATTGTTTATTTTTTTTAATTATTTTTTTGTACCGGAAAAACGTTAAATTTTAGTCACTCATCAAATTGATGTCCTGACAAGGTTGGCAAAAAACAGCTCGTGATTTCTCAATAATATTATATTTAATTTATTAAACAATAAAACTAAAATCAATGAATGATCTTAAAAACATTGTTTTTATAATGTTTAATCAGTCAAATGTTTTTAACTAGGATATGGTAATGGTAGGATTGGTAGGTAATTGTAATATTTAATAATAATAGAAAAATTACATGTCAAATTGTTACACAAAAATATTAACAACTAAAGCATTAGAACTAATCCATTAATAGTTAATTGCAACGAAAATTATCAGAATATTATTTGCACTAAAAAAAAGTAGTAAAATACCTATAACATTAATAATCTTAAACATGAAACAATCGATAAATTATCATATAAGTATATAATTCTATTTTTGTAATAATTTAAAAAGAAGTAACATTATTTTAATTTTGATATGAATTTCTCAACGTTGTCATATACTTTTAAATATATGTTTGCAGTTACTTGCATAAGTTTTTAATCAAATCAAGTGATTGTGTTTTTTTCATAGGAACAGAAAATCCCTGAAATAGATAAGCCCTGGGATATTTTTTTTTTTTGATTAATGATTAAATTTTAATAAAAAAAAAAGGAATTTTCCGGGTTAAGTCCAATAATCAGGGCAACTTTTTTATTTTATTTATTTTTACTTTATCATCATCAGTAAAACTTTCGAAAGTTCAGGGCAAGGTACTTAGAGAGAACACATTCATTGACCAGTTATAAAAAAAAATTATGTAGTTATTGCCTCTATATTGTTATAGGTACCTACATACCTGTGTTCAGAACCTTCAGTAGCGACCCAATATGGTCGTGATAGGTTAGAAGACGAAGGCGGGAGCGAAGCGTAGAAAAGCTTAGCGACCATGTCAGACCGCCACTGAAGATTGTTGACAGAATCTTTTTTTTTTTTTTTTTTTTTAGAAAGGATATGTGCTGTTGGTCTATAACTGACCTCTACAGCGTCACCGCGGTGGGGCGGGCGCAAAAGCGCTCCGCCGCAATGCGTGACGCAGAAGGCGCACGCCAAAGTTAAGTTTTTGGCCACTTGCTCAAGGGCACCCAGGGGGTACGAACCTCGGCTTGGACAGTTGCCATTGATTACTTGGGGAGTATCGAACTAAGTTGACAGAATCTGTGTTACCGTCGTTGTATGGAGGTAAATTTTCGAAATCAGCTCGGCCATAAACGTTGGGTTTTCGCTTTTTTAAAACATGCCATAGGCCAACACGGTCTCTGTGTTATAATATATTATTAAAATTACAGCAGCCTTAAAAATATCAAGGATAAGCACAAATTAAAAATGTATGAGACCTCCGGTTCCCCACCCTCCATTATAGCTAAGAAGCATCTCGATCACATAAAAACTGCATCGAAATCGCTAACGCTACGAATAGTTTCGGATAAATCCGTGCACTTTGTAATTTTTTACTTTGCCTGTCTTTTTGACATCAGCTGTCAATACTGAATTTTTTGAGGTTTGACAGCAGTTACCTGTCAATTTGACAGCTGTCATCCAATACGAAGATATCGATGAGATCTATCACTTCTGTAAAGAAACTACTAGCCTAGGGCTAGTACTTTCTGTTCACTTACACGCTCGAATCATCCGTGCGATTATCGCTCGATCATCCGGAGTTAGTGAACGACTTTGGACGTCCACATAGAGCTGACAACTGTCAAGTGTCAGTTTCATACTATTCCTCCCCTCCCCTACTATTTTTCGGATGACCCAGGCGCACGTTCGACGACGCCGTGAACGATTTCGAGTGATCGCGCGGATGATCCGTGCGTCCTCGAACGTGTAAGTGAACGCGTCCTAGGATCAATAGTTTCCGAGTTATAGCCCTTTCAAGTTTGAAAGCTGCCATATGAAATGAAGATCTAGAAATAGAAATATATTTATTTACTAAACACAGGAATTAATACATAATATAAACAAAAAATGATTATACAATAAGTAGTTGACATAGACAAAATAATAAGCAGCGGGCCCCAAACTCGGCCGGGCCTGTATCTTGGCGCGCAACGCGATTAATTTAGAAATTTAATAAAAATAAAACCAATATATATTACTAATTCAAACCGGGAGACAAAATATATATCAAAATAGGCACACTTACATGCATATGAATATTTATTTATACATATATATATATATATATATATATATATATGTGTATAAATAAATATTATTATTATTATTATATATATATATATATATATATATATATATATATATATATAGTAAAATATACAGTTAAAAAATATATTAATTAACTGATTATTTATTTAAATTAAGTATCAGGGATTAAATATAATTTATCATTATAAGTTTAATAATATTGTTTCAATTTCAAGAATTATTATCAGATTTAATCATTATTATAATATCAATTTCGACACAATTAATTCAATAACTATAAAACAATCCACATTAAAGTTCAATAAAATTATTACGAATACAAATAAATGCAGTCTTCATACCATGAGGCTACCCTTTGCTTTGAGATTTAAAGGCGTCACAGACGATTAAGATACTATAATATTTGATGTTACGATATCTGCATATAAAATATTATAGCATCTTAGGGTATCACACACAGCTTAGATACGATAATATATTGAAATTATTCATTCGCTCGCAGGCCGTCCTAGGTGCCACATGTATTTCTTCACCGCTTTCTATATACAGACTGATAATATACGAGTAGTACGGTTTCACTATTAGATTTATTAGATAGCTCATCAGACAACGACAACGATTCTGATTTTGAATTTGATATGCAAATTGCATTAGCGCACTGTAACAGGTGATCAATTTGGATAGAAAATCACATTAAATTTAGAAAAAGCCGCGGTTAATTTAATCTTTACGCAGACATTTCTACAAAAATAAAACAAAGTTATTTTAATAAGTCGAAGAAAACTTTTCTCGAAATTCATATTTTGATTCAGGAAGATTTAGTGAAACAAAAGACGTACATGCGCGAGAGCATTTGTACAGAACAACAACTTGCAGTAGGTATGCTAAGAACCATCACGTTTACCTCAGCTTTCAAACATAAAAAATCGAAGCTAAATCGGTCCATTCCTTTGAAAGCTACGATTCACACCACCCCCCCCCCCCCTCCATCCCCAAATTATAGCTATGAATATCACACACACACACACACACACACACACACACACACACACACACACACACACACACACACACTGATGCACACCCATCTCTTTGTTCAGGGGTTAAAAAAACCGCCACGAATACAAAACAGAGCAACCTGTAGAACATATACGATATATTTTGTATCTTAAGATATTAATATATATTTTGTATCTTTTACGATATATTTCGTATCTTAAGATGACATCTTTTAATAAATTCCATATCGCTCGATACTGTAAGATGCAAATATATATTATCTTCGCCGTTTGTGACGGTTCATATAAATTGTATAGCGAGCGATATTTTATCTTAAGATAAAATATTATCGTATCTTAGTCGTATGTGACGGGCTTTAAGCTTGGGCTATTGCATGTGTGTTTATGTATGTAAGGTGAGGTGAGGTGTATGATTTCATGCATAGTTATACCTAAATAAGGACCCGAGATCAAGCGTTGGGTTCTTGAAATCGTAAGGAGCGAGCACACTAGGTAAACTGAAAAGTTAAAATTATTATTATTGTAATCGAAAGCTAAAATTATCATTACTATAACCAATCTACACATTTATTTGTTTGTCTACAGGTGCAGCCTAGATGCTGAATATGTATGCTGCTGAATATGTAATACAACACACATTGTTGAAAGAAAGTTCCTAACAACCAGCACCAATGCTATTTGTTATAAACCTTGACTAAAGCTTCTGTTTTTTATAAGAAAGTAACATAAGCCATTTCCTTACATTTGCACGGGCTTTCTTATGCGAACACTCCTTTAGTTCGCAGGATTTGCACACCATGTTGTAAGCAAAAGCGTGAACGTATTTTGGTAGTCGACGTGCGAATATAGTTTTAGCCTTAGGCAGAGGCACCCGTTTAGGCCGTGGTCTCTTCCGTGTTTGCTCTTCTAGCGGGTTATTGTGGGTTAAGGCTACAGCTCGTGAAAGGAAAAGCCTTCTCTCACTCAACACCTCTGCTTCTTGGTACAGTTTCTCAGTCGAGTATCGGCGCGATTTTCCAAGCATTACCTTTAACACCGCGCGTTGGGCACGCTCTAACTCAATCATTAATGATTTATCTGCACCTCCCCACACTCCGATACAGTATTGAAGCTGAGACTGGCACAAAGAGACATACACCAGTCTCTTTACCTCCAGGCTGGCAGCCGATCTAAGGGTCTTCGTGAGGAATACGAGCCTACGTATTCTCTTCGCAAGGGTAGTTATATGCATCCTAAAGGAGAGATTCTGATCCACTAGTATACCTAGATACTTTGTCAAGCTTACTCTGTTTATAGATTCATATGAGCAACTGAATCCCGTTTCAAACGTGGAAGTCAGAAACGGACATTGCTTTGAATGGAGTTGTATGCGGTTGATTTTGGGCTCTGTGGCTCTGGTTATATGGAAACCGACGAAGTTTGTTTTTTTATATTAAGCGTAAGTAGGTTAACGTCCAACCAGCGAGATATAGTAGTCATGCCCTTAGCAGCGGCATACGCCGCACTTTGCCAGTTGCTACCATGAAAAAGTACCACGGTGTCGTCCGCATAACATATTAGATTAGCTCCAGGCATGTGCAATCCAAAGATGTCGTTCATATAAATGGTGAACAGAGTCGGAGAGAGAATGCCACCTTGAGGAACCCCAAAGGTGACACTAAAATCCTCGCTTATTTGTTCTCCAATCCTGATACGCTGTCGTCTGTTGCTAAGGTAACTGCTGAACCAAGCCAGAGCATTTTCTAGAACGCCAAAGCATTCTAGTTTTTTTTAACAGAATAGGAATTGAGATGGTATCAAATGCTTTGGCTAAGTCGAGGAAAACTCCAACACTCCTATGCCCTCTATCCATATTTGACGCCAGAGTTTCAGTCAGGAGTTGAACGGCATCCTCGGTAGATCTACCACGTCTGAAGCCAAACTGACGATCAGATAAAAGATTATACTTCTCGAGAAAATCCACCAGTCTCTTATTTATGTCTGTTGAATATATTGTGGAAATGTGTGCTGTTGATATACCTGCTTTAAATACTCTTTTAATATTATTGTACTGGCCAAACAGTGACAGAGAAACTATATTATTTTATACTACTTTGGAGAGAGTAATGCAAATAATTTTAAAAGATAAACAAAAGAATGTTATTTTCGGTGGTGATTTTAATGTAGACTTTTTAGTAAATTCTAAAAAATTAAAGATTCTTTCAGATTTTATGTTAGGTTTTAATTTTAGACAATTAGTTAAACTTCTAGTTAAGAATCCAAACCATAGATTGGTCTGCTATCATAAAACTAGAAAATAATATAAACCAAAATATGAATTCTTTTAATTCTACATTAATTAAAGTACTTAATAACTGCATACCAAAAAAGCGAATGATAGTTAAGAACGTTTATCGAAAGTTATGGTTAACACCTGGTATAAAAAAGTCATGTAAAAATAAACGTCTGATAAAAAAATTTACATCGCAAATAGATAACAACATATTAAAAAACTACTATAAATCTTATGAAAAAATTCTTAAAAATACAATCTATACATCAAAAAAATTACAATATATACATAAAATTAAAAAATCAAATAACTTCGTTAAAACCATGTGGCAAATAATAAAAGAACGTACTAATAAAATCATTGTAAAACCTAAACAAAACGTAAAGCTTAAAATCCATGATAATATTACGGAAGACCCAACTCAAGTGGCTAATTCATTCAATGAGTTTTTTGCTTTAGTTGGGGGGACCAGTACGGACGGAGACGGTAATAAGGTGCAGCCGCGCGGCCGGCCTGTGCTAAACCCAACAGATAACACTTTTTACCTACGCCCCGTTGACCAGCGCGAAGTATATCACATCATTAAAAATCTTAAGAATAAGCGAAGCTTCGGATTTGATGAGCTACCGCCGTCGCTAATTAAAAACTGTGCGGAGGAGTTAAATTTACCTTACACATTATTAATTAATCAATCGTTTGATGAGGGAGTGTTTCCCGATGTACTTAAAAAAACTATAATAAACCCGATTTTCAAAAAAGGCGATAAGACTGACCCAGGTCAGTATAGACCAATTGCGCTACTTCCAACATCTTCCAAAATATTTGAAACTGCGATGTGTAAACGGGTATATTCTTTTTGTGAAAAGTATTCAATTTTTGATGAGAGCCAAAACGGGTTTCGTAAAAAGCGATCTACAACACTTGCAGTGTATAAGTACATGCAAGAAGTTTTTAATATTCTCAATACAAAAAACTACGCG
Organism: Alsophila aescularia; assembly: GCA_946251855.1. Classification (NCBI taxonomy): domain Eukaryota; kingdom Metazoa; phylum Arthropoda; class Insecta; order Lepidoptera; family Geometridae; genus Alsophila; species Alsophila aescularia. Next base: position 34,808,522 of record OX276376.1, read on the forward strand.
ATCGGTGTATTACTCGATATGAGCAAAGCTTATGACAAAGTTTCATATCAGATATTGTTGAACAAATTGTACGGTATAGGTGTGAGGGGCCATGCTCATAAATGGTTTTCGTGAACAATATGTTGAAATTGAAAATTACGATTATCAAAGCGGCATTATAAAAAAATATCGATCTGATAAAAAAAATGAATAGCTCAATTCCTCAAGGAAGTGTCCTGGGATGTTTATTATTTATTATATATATAAATGACTTACCAAAAACGTTAAATGAATTATGTGTCTTATTCGCTGATGACATCTCAATTTTGCTACCATATCCTGACAATTTAACTAAATTAAATAATGAGTTAAATAGTATTTTGATTAAAGTTTTGAACTGGCTTGACGACCATAACTTAAAAATAAATTTTTCAAAAACAAAAATTATGCAATTTCGACCATACCAAAGAAAACAATTAGATATAAATTTCGACTTCCAAAACAATAACTTAGAATGCGTAAGTTCTTTTACATTACTTGGACTGGACATAGATACAAACGTTAATTGGAAAGCACATATACAAAGAGTTAAATCAAAGCTTAGTAGCTATGCTTTAAGAGAATTTAAAAAAACTACAGACCTTGCGACAGCTCTTTCTGCATACTATGCCTATGCTCATGCCTGGCTACAGTATGGCATTATTATACTGTGGGGAAATAGCACAGACATAGACAATCTTTTTATGCTGCAAAAAAAATGCGTTAGGATTTTGGTGAATATTGTTACGACTGATAGCTGCAGACCATACTTTATTGAGCACAACATTTTGACATTTACTTCGATATAGTCATCGATCGGTGTCACGAACCACGAGTCCGTTGCCTGTATTTGTGCGTATGACTCCCATACTTAACCCATGACAGTACTTCATACAGGTTGAGTCAATAGATTAATGACAAGCAGTTAGGACACGAGGCAAAATTATTCCTCGTGGCCTAACCAGTTAGGCAAACTAGTTAGGCCACGAGGAAACACCCCTCTAGCTCGGGACCTCCGCTTATCACAACTTCCTGGGACAGCCTGTATTCCCTAAAGCATATCCTATTCTATAAAAAAAAACGAAAACGACCCACATTTTGACGGATATGCGATATATCCGTCCGTGTCTTAAAACGGTGAAAGTTAATAAAATTCAGTCATCTCATAATTTTCACCCCTTACAGGTAGAATATTTTCATGAAATTTAAATGGGACTACCCCTGAGGCATAAACAATTCAATAAAAAAATGCATCAAAAAAAATACATACATACGTACAAACAAAAAAACATAGTAGTTGAATTGAGAAACTCCTCTTTTTTCGAAGTTGTTTAAAAGTGTAAACTCTTTAACTTTGCATTTGACATATTTGACTTAAAATGAATCCTGCTGAATTATGTTGATTAAACCAATTTTTCACACCTTAAATCTAAGATCTAAGACCCGTTTTGTAGGCGCGCGATTAGCACCGCGGGAGTATAGGAGAGGAGGAGGGAGGGAAGGAGCGGGCGGGAGGAAATGAAAATCAATGAGAAAAATTCAGATAGGTCTATTACACAACACTGATTTGTAGCCGTGTCGCCAAACGGCGCCTTAGAGGCGCTTGAGGCGCGGAGTCCAGCTCGCGGCGGCGCAGCGCCGCGCTCCCGTGTAGGTAGCGCGCCGTGGCCTCGCCGGCCCAAGCCTGCGCGCAGTACGTGTGTCGCCGCACGGCACCCTAGAGGCGCTCGAGGCGGGGGCGCGCGTGCAGCGCGGTGTCCAGCTCGCGGCGGCGCAACGCCGCGCGTCCGTGCAGATAGCGCGCCGTGGCCTCGCCGGCCCACGCCTGCGCGTAGTACGCGCCCAGCCGCTCCTCCTCCGGGTTGCCGCTGCCGCCACTCATCGTCTGCAACCAGCGACCACCAACTCAGTCGAGCCCGCACGACCACGCGACTCCTCCCCGTTCAGGACTACTCCCGATTCTTATTGCATTTTGAGCTCAGCTCGGACGTGCCCGCTACTGAGTTAACAATTTAAAAAAAAGCGGATTCTTTTGAAGCCATCATCATCAGCCTATATTTGTATACAACGGTTATCGGTTCTACGGGAAATGTGACCAGCCCATTGCCACTTTAGCCTGCTTATCCTTAGAGCTATATCAGTTACCTTGGTTCTCTGTCGGATATCTTCATTATTGATCTTGTCCTACGGAGAACCTCCAAGCATAGCTCTCCATAGCTCGCTGAGCGGCCTTAAATTTGTGGACTAGTATGACCGAGTGTCCACGTTTCGGCTCTGTAGGTCATGACTGGTAGGACGCACTGATATAATACTTTTGTGTTCAGACACTGTGGTATGGACGAGGAGAAGACTTGACGAAGCTTGCCGAATGCTGCCTCATCCAGCTGAATTCTTCTGTTGGCTTTCTTTTCAAAGCTATTCGTACCCAATTGCAATATTTGCCCAAGGTAAACATATTTTTGAACAACTTCAAGAAGTACACCAATGACTGCAATCGGTTCCGGGTCAACGAGATCGTTAAACATTATCTTGGTCTTATCTATGTTCATTCCGAGACCCGATGCGTCGCATAGCATCTTCTAATTGGTCACCATACTTTGAAGTCTTGCAGCGACTCCGCTGTTAGGACGATATCATCGGCAAATCATAAGTGTGTGATGTTCTCGCCATTGATATTACTTTCCAATACAGCTTCTTAAAAATGCGTTAGTACAAACTATTCTACTATTTGTTCGACAATTTTCCAAGGCATTAGTGAATGAACAGTTTCGATGATATAACATGTATCCCCCTGTCTAGCTGTCCCTACGCAGTTGGATATGTTTAAAATTTTAGTTTTGTACTTGGACACACATAGTCGCAGCGTCATACAGAAATCTCAGCACTTCGATGTATCGCCAGTCCACTTGATAACGCTGTAAAGATTCCAGAACGGCCCAGGTTTCAACGGAGTCAAAAACCTTATCTTAGTCCACAAAAGCAAGACACAGGGGCTGGTTATACTCCTCGGACATCTGTAGGGCCTGCCTCACTGTGTGTAACCTAACCCCGGCCTATTTGACACGTTCCTCGAAAACAATTTAACCCTTTCGTGACTGTTCACGCCAATTGGTGTTCGGGACCCCAGTGCAATTCCAAGCTTATTTATATCGACTTATATAGTTTCCTATTAGTATTATAAATTAATGAACACAGCTTGAACTGAGGTATTTTATCCATCTACTAGCTGTGCCCGCAGCATCGCAGGCATGGTCATTTGTCTGGATTAAAAGAACTCGTGTGCTATTCCAGGACATAAACTAACAAAATACTGGACCTACACTTGATCGAAACTCTTTCGGCCGCCAAATAGTTTTTATCTATTGCTCGGCATCTAATGATCAGATTGAGATAACAAGTACCCCAGTTTTTAAGTCAAACTCTAAGCTACCCAACAGTGAAAACCGCATCGCAATCGGTCTAGTAGTTTTTAGATGATGCACGAATAAACATACAGTCAAACAAACAGACAGACACGATTTAAAAAAATTGTATATCAATGTTCAGTAGCTTATTTTACGTACCCTAGACCATTTTTTTTAAATTATGTTCTTTGTACAGACTTTTTCGTTCTTATTTGAGCAAAATCGGCGTTCAAGTGTTCGCCCAGCAGTTGAAGCGCTCGCATCTGGCAAAGCTTAGGATTTCAAGTAGCCAAACCGTAACTTCAAAGTCGGATCTTAGCTGAGATAGAAAACGTCTATGGGCGATTGTACGAGTCGCAAGCATCACAGCCCGGCCCTATTGCAGAGGATACCCGAGCCACTCTTACTCGCTACTACACGGAAGACCTGCCAGAAATCTGCCTAGATGAAATTGGGATGGCGCTCGAATAGCTTAAAAATGGAAAAGCCCCAGGTGAAGACGGAGTCACTTCGGAGCTCTTGAAGGCAGGAGGTAAACCTGTACTTCAGGAGCTTCAGAAGTTGTTTAACTCTGCTCTGAATACTGGGAGAACTCCAAAGGCGTGGAACAGCAGTTTTATTTCACAAAAACGGAGATAAAACCCTCCTGAAAACCTACCGCCCCATTTCACTCCTGAGCTGTTTTCGAGGGTCATCACAAATCGTCACGCAAGAAGACTTGACGAGTTTCAGCCTCCGTAGCAGGCTGGGTTTCGTAGAGAATTTGGTACCATAGACCACATACACACAGTGAGGCAGATTATACAGAAGTCCGAAGAGTATAATCAGCCCGTGTCTTGCTTTTGTGGACTATGAAAAGGCCTTTGATTCCGTAGAGACCTGAGCTGTTTTGGAGTCACTGCAGCGATGCCAAGTGGCCTGGCGGTATATCGAAGTGCTGAGATGTCTGTATGACGCCGCGACTGTGGTGAGTGTTGAAGTACAGAACCAGCAGTCTAAACATATCCAGTTGCGCAGGGGAGTGAGACAGGATGTCATATCCCCGAAACTGTTCACGAACGCCTTGTAAGATATGTTTAAGACACTGGACTGGAAAGGGAAGGGCATAAATATAAACGGCGAATACACCTCACACTTAAGATTTGCCGATGATATAATCCTTACGCCGGAATCGCTGGAGGAACTTGAGCGAATGCTGAACGGCCTGGCTCATGCTTCTCGACAAATTGAACTTAGACAAGACCAAGATCATGTTTAATGATCTTATTACCCCGAAACCTCTAGTCATCAATCATTCGGAAAACTTCATCAGGTCTTCTCGTCGTCCATTTCACAGTGCCTGAAGACGAAAGTCTTTAATGCGTGCGTCCTACCAGTTATGACATACGGAGCCGAGACATGGACACTATCAGTGGGACTTGACCACAAATTTAAAGTGGCTCAGCGAGCTAAGGAGAGAGCTATGCTCGGGGTTTTTCTGAAGGATAAAATCAGAAACGAGGTAATCCGCCAGAGAACCAAAGTCACCGACATAGCTCAAAGGATTAGCAAGCTGAAGTGACAATGGGCTGGTCACATTTCTCGAAGGACGGACAACCGCTGGGGTAGACGTGTCTTGGCAAACGTAGACCGCACCGTGACCGTAGACCGTGGCACCGGCCAGGTGGTGTGACGACCTGCGAAAGGCGGCCGGCAGAAACTGGATGACAGGAGCCGAAGATCTGGCTCTGTGGCGTTCATTGGGAGAGGCCTATGTCCAGGCCTCTCCCATGTCCAGCAGTGGACGAGCAAGGGCTGATGATGATGATGATGATGATGATGATGATGATTAATATTATCATAACCTACAGAATTAGTATTATTTAGTTTATTAATAATCTATATACTTATAATAAAACTGTAACGGGTCCAATTCTGTACATTGAAGATATTTAGAAATTTTTTTTGGACTTTACTCTAGATTCGATACTAAAGCCAAAACTATATTTTTTTTAAATTTTGTCTGTCTGTCTGTCTGTATCTTGGCTAGGCATCACGCCGAAACTACTGAATGAATTTAAATGAAACTTGGTATGATTTGAGTTCACACAACGAGGTAGGACATAGGCTACTTTTCATCCCGAAAAATGGAATGTTCCCGCAGGATTGGGGTTGAAAGTTATTTCAAAAAACACTTACTGTAACTACCGGACGGATTTTGATGCAACTTAGCACATAGTTTATATGATGGGGTAAAAATGAGGAAACTTTTTATCCCGAAAAAATAAGGAGTTCCTGCGGGATAATGTCCCAAATTCTGTAAAAAAGTATTTTGTAATTTTTTTTTGGGGGCCGTTCTGTATTCCATACTAAAGCCAATACTGTTTTTTTCTAATTTTTGCCTTTCTGTCTGTCTGTCCGTCCTAAGTGTTCCTGCAGGATAGAAGTGGAAAATTATTTAAAAGAACTCTTAGCACGCTGAAACTATTGGACGGATGTTGATGCAACTTGGCACAGACATAGTTTATAAGATAAATGAAAATTATGGATACATTTTGTCCCGAAAAAATAAAGTGTTCCTGTGGGACATGGGTCCAAACTCTGTATATTAAAGATATAGTGTAGTAATGGACGGGTTTTGATGCAACTTGGCACTGTCTTAAGTTATATGATGGTTAAAATTGAGGACACGTTTTATCCCGAAAAAGTAAAGGGTTTCTGCGGGATATGGCTCCAAAGTTATGTTAATATTTAAGTAATAAAAAATATTTTTTGGATGGTTCTCTATATTCCATACTGAAGCTAAACTGTTTTACTTTTTAATTTCGTTTGTCTGTTTGTCCGTATCTTGACCGCGCGTCACACCCAAACTACTACATGAATTCAAATGAAAAAAATGCTCTCGGGTGCCTAAAAAAGGTATTGAACATTTTTTTTGTTAGTCGTTTCTTTCTTTCTGTTTGTCTGTATGTTTGTTTTTTCACGCATCACATAAAATCTACTGGACCGATTGCAAAGCGGTTTTCATTGTTAGATAGCTTAGGGTTTGATTTAAATCTGGTGTAATTGGTATCTCAATTCGATGAGTTAGAAGCCGAGCAATTGATAAAGTATTTTTGACGGCTGAAGAAATTTTGTTCAAATGTTTTTGGTATATTGGTCCTGGAATAGCACATTACGGTACTTTGAACCTAAAGAAACGAACACGCGTGCGAAGCCGCGGGTACAGCTAGTATTTAATATTTCTGATTCGTCAGTTGTATTTAAAAATATTGAATGATTGGATATTTTTTTAAAGAATTGTATATGTCTGTAGATTGTACTGTTAGGTAATTCTCATTTGTTGATACATTGACGAAATAATTATTAAACATATTGCATATTTTACTTATATCATTAAATGTCAAATTATCAATTTTAATAGCCTCTATTTCATTACATTGTACATTATCATGTTTTATGTAGACAGTGATCAACAGCTTCGATAATATCGTTCCCAACATAAACCGGCATAGGTGCGACATGGGCAATAATGGGCATTTGACATGATATTCGTCTTATCCATGTTAATCTTAAGACCCACCTGTTTGGAAACAATATTGAGGTCACTGAGCATTATGAACTCATGTATGTTTTTTAACAATTGGTTATAATGGTAATATTCTAGGGAAACTGATAACATAAAATTAAAATAAAACAAGTGTTTTTTTATAATAAAAGTAATTAATAACAGATTTTATTATTTTTTCTAATCTAAGTTTGTTGTTCCTAAACTAATTATTTATATGGTACGAGTATTATTTTTACTTATCCTTATTGCTACATTCAATAGCTTTCTAGAACAGTAACTCAAAAAATTCTAATCGCATGGAGCCTCTGAAACTTGAACCGGTATTAAGCTTTGTGCCCATTGTCAGTTACGATACGCTAACTAACCGTCATAAGAGATTTTCAGCCTTGCGCGCGGTTCCGCAAGATTAAACTAAATGCTATGCGTGTGTAAATAACCCCTGCAGCTCCCGAAGTACGGGAGGTAACCCCCTGCTTTCCTTTCATGAGCTCCGAAGTTATTCCTTCCTCACCAGTGGCCTTTCCATTTTTAAGTTGTTTGAGCGCCATCTCAATCTCGTCTAGGCTGACGTCGGGCAGTTCATCAGTGTAGTGGCGGGTCAGTATTGCGCGAGGTGTCTCTGTACTGGGTTCGGGTCTAGAGGCATGCGAGTCGTATAATCGGCCGTAGAAGTCTTCAAAGGATCTCTGGCTAGAGACGGCGGTTGTGGCGTTATTGGTCTTGAACCACGTCAGACGGGATCTACTCTATTGCTGGGCGAAGACTTTTGGCCCCCGATTTTGCTCAATTGCCTTTTTTATCAGGCGTGTATTTGAGCACCGGAGATCACGTCGCACCAGCTTACTGATCTTCTGATTGGACCCCACGCCACCCTGGGACTGGTGATCGCCCTCACGGAAGTAGTGGGTCATTGTGTCCTCCCTCTCTCCGCACTTCACTTAACCCCGTAACCCCTTCGTTGCGCCGTGTTGCCAGGGTGAGCTGTTTTTGTTTTGGGTATTCTACGGTAGCCGGGGGATTTTTCGCATCCTTCTGCCGATTCCGTGACCGCCATCGTGGTCAGGTCAGGGCTAGCAGGGCAACCGGGAACTTGGGGCGCTTCACTCGCCTCGCATTAATTAGAACTGGGTATAATTGATTATATGCGCAGGGGAGTGAGACAGGGGGATATTATATACCCGAAACTGTTCACTAATGCCTTGGAAGATATGTTTAAGACGCTGGGTTGGAAAGGAATGGGCAAATTATAAGTGTGAGAACAACTCACACTTATGATTTGCCGATGACATAGTCCTAATGGGGGAGTCGCTGCAAGACTTGCAAAGTATGCTGACCAACCTAGTTGATACTTCTCGACGCATCAGTCTCGGTATAAACATAGATAAGACCAAGATCATGTTTAACGATCTTATTGACCCGGAACCGAATGCAGTCAATGGTGCACCTCTTGAAGTTGTCCAAAAATATGTTTGCCTTGGGCAAATATTGCAATTAGGTAAGAACAACTTCGAGAAGGAAGCCAACAGAAGAATTCAGCTGTGTTGGGCAGCATTCGGCAAGCTTCGTCAAGTATTCTCGTCGTCCATATCGCAGTGCCTGAAGACAAAAGTCTTCAATCAGTGCGTCCTACCAGTCATGACCTACGTAGCTGGAACGTGGACACTCACGGTCAAACTAGTCCACAAATTTAAGGACGCTCAGCGAGCTATGGAGAGAGCTATGCTTGGTGTTTCTCTGAAGGACAATATTCGTAATTAAGATATCCGACGGAGAACCCAGGTGACCGACATAGCTCAAAGGATAAACTGGCAGTGGTCTGGTCACATTTTCCGAAGAACCGATAAACTTTGGGGTAGGGTTTTAAAAGTTAATATGCAAAATAGAGCACTATTGACTTAATGGAGCGATGCGGAATTTCAGTTTTTCATTAAATAAACCTAGTTCCGTTTTCATTCAAATATATAAAGTCAAATTCATTTGGTGAGTAGATAACATAATTGAGCTCTACGAGTATTATAATTTAGTCAGTATAATTCGTTTTGAAAACAAAGTATAAGAGATCGGCTACATCGAACAGCCGGCGAACGGTGGTGGCGGCACAGGACTGGCCACCTCGCCGCGGCGTCACCACTCACCTTGAGGTCGCGCGACTGGCTGACAAGCCACTTCTGCACGAATTGCTGCGGCTCCTTGCTGAACGACAGGAAGAACTCGCGGTTGGTCTTCAGCTGGTTGATCGTGTCCACCTGCAACAGCACGCTCGTCAGTGTCGGCGGGATCGGGGGCGAGGGCGGGAGGAGGGGAGGCACTCACCGTCTCGTGGATCTTGGAGTCCAGGCCCTGGATCTCCTGCTGGTTAGCGGTGGACACCAGGAAGTTGTTCATCTGCGTTTTCAGGGTATCGTCCACCTGCAAAACAGAGCGGAGGTCGTAAAATGTTACGAATTAAGTACACTATAAAATATCGAAAACTGAAACTTTGGTCTTTCAGGCGCTACCTGTTCACGAAACACTCACTCGTGTTTTCTAAATTTAACTGTTGATTATGTGTATAGTCCCCGTCTTCTCGCCAAAACATCTCACCAATTCAATTCAATTTCATAAGTTCAGAATGTGCTCGCTTTTGTTTCAATGTACCCCCGCGTAATTATATTACTCCCTTTCTCAATCAACACAACATATCGGAAATGTAGAACACAAGGACCTCGCAACTCTTAAGGTTGGGTTTGTCAAGAATCAAAAGCCGTCCTATCTCTTTTCCAAGTTTGTTTGGGCTCGAGACCATAACCAATATGTAACTCGAGCGCCCTTAATTTTTGTTGCGTACCCAGCTACACGACACGCCACTGCTGCATTTCGTGGTAGTTTCCGATTCTATGGCATTTCAGATTTAAATATAAAAAACACCTTTAACTGTTCCGTGAGGAACGCTCAAATGTCTTCTATTAAATTAATTAACTCTTTTATAATAAATATTCACTTAAACTGACGTATAGTTAAACTTTCACATTTTTATTATTGTTTCTAATATCTTCACGTAGGTACACTTCTTTAAGACCTCACTTTTTAGTCTAGTTTCATTAAATTGCACTTTGGCACTTCGCCTTGTATCTGCTATATTGATATTATATTGCCATCGTGCCATATTGACGAGTAAATAAACAGAGCACTAACTTTTATTTATTTTTTAACTAAATAATAAGGCGGTTTAGGTAGAATAAGTAATTCTAAGTAAGGCGGCTAAAATGTAGAAAATGGGTATATAACAGGGAGCGGTGCGAAAGGCGCGTATATTGTAGGTAAATAACACGTAAAGTAAACAAAAAACAACGTAGTTATATGTACCACAAACCCACCGTTGTTTACCGAAGTCCAATTGCGACATATTTAATCATACAAGTAGGTACTTCCTTAGATTGTGAAAGTACCAATTAAGCACTTTTTGTACTTATGTTGTTTTTCTATGAATAATGCGCAGTAGAGGTACTCTACATGTTGATTTGTTTTAATTGCGCATAGCTGAATAAGCATTTATGTACTTAGATGTTTTTCTCGCTAAAGTATGAGAAATGTAACTACTTAGTTGTTTATTACAATGAAGAATGTACTAGAAATCGCCTACGCATTTATAAAAGTTATATAAGGAAGTTACTAAGTACAAATTGTTATTATTTTATCTTCGCTTGAATTGTACGGTCAAAAGTAAGACCAATAAAATTAACTTCAAATTTAATTTGTTGTTTATTTTATTAAAATCTCGGCTCCGTCCAATTTGTCTGGCGCAGCCGGTTGTATTTTTTTTTAAGTCGTGGAAATTTAATTCGTCCGGCGCTTACTTCAAAAATTGTGAAATATAATTTGTCTGGCGCAACCTACATATTTGGTGCAGCTGTCCTGAATAACTTCAGTGTGTTCCTGACAAATCCACGTAAAAAAAATACTCGAACCAAACAAATACGACTGTATTGGAAAAAGGAGTTGAGAAACAATTCAGCGAGTGGAATAATCACCGAGGCATGGGATCGAGCGGTTTTAAGTGAGTCGAAAATCATTCACTTTCCGTATTCTTGCCCTGCTATTCGACCCTTAGTGTTTTTGGACAAACATTGCCAATACACTTGTTATTTTTGATTTATTTTATGCGTTTTTATTTGAATTTTTATGTGAATTTTTGACGTTTTATGTGTTTTTATTGATTTTAATGTGAATTTTTTGACGTTTTATGCGTTTTTATTGAATTGTATGTGAATTTATTGATTTTATATGTCTTTATCGATTTTTATGTGAATGTATTGATATTTTATGCGTTTTTATTTGAATTTTATGTGAATTTATTGATTTTTATGCGTCATAATTGATTTTTATGTGAATTTATTGATTTTTATGCGTCATAATTGATTTTTATGTGAATTTAATGACTTTTATGCGTCATAATTGATTTTTATGTGAATTTATTGACTTTTATGCGTCATAATTGATTTTTATGTGAATTTATTGATTTTTATGCGTCATAATTGATTTTTATGTGAATTTATTGATTTTTATGCGTCATAATTGATTTTTATGTGAATTTATTGATTTTAATGTGTCTTTATTGATTTTTATGTGCTTTTATTGCCTTGAAGTGTTTTTATTAAACTTTTATGTGCATTTCTTTAATTATTTTTGAATTTGTGTATTTTATGCGTTATATTGTACAAACGCATACTCAATTTTAATAATTTGAATTTATTTTAAATAATAATAATTTAAAATGGAATCTATGAGGATTATAACAAATGAAATTGTGAAATTGATTCCTAAATTTGATGGGAATGAAAAATTATTAAATTTATTTATTTCAAAATGTGAATATGTGCGTAGCTAAAGTGGATCCGAAGTAACAGCAGCACAATAATTATATTTATTTTATGTAATTTTAAGTAGAGTTGTAGGCAGAGCAGCCTCACTATTAAATGAAAGTAGCGACATAGCTACAATTGAAAATCTTTTTATTCAAGTTAATAATATAATTGAAAATGGAAACAGATTGTAAATTAGGTGATATATTATCTGAAAAACTATTGAAACTTAGATTAAATCATATGAATCAAGAAGAACGAAATGCAATTTTTTTTTGTTGATATAATCAAGGTGAATTAATTAATCAAATTAAAACTAAGCAAGATGCTATTTTAAAGAAAGTTACTTTGGTTGCAGAAATGGTTGATGGTTTTGTAAATTTTACTAATATTTCTTATTATAATTTTATACAATTTGAGAATAATTTAATTGATATAGAGAAAGCATTGAATAGAAGTAAAATAAATGATTTTGAAAATAAAGTATCTCATGCTTATAGTTTGTTAACTCATAATTTTCAAATAATTATTTCTAAGTTAGATGAGATTGATACAGCAATCGCATTAAGTAAAAATAAGATATTACATAGATCAATAATTGATACTAATGAATTATTTGAATTGTTAAAAAATATTGAGAGAACAGATAAGTTAATTTTCCCTGTTAATTATGAAAATTTAGTAAACATAGAGCAAAATATAGAGATAAAAGCTTATATTAAGGGTAGGCAAATTACATATGTACTGGCAATTCCAATTGTACGCAAAAACACTTACAAATATTACCAGTTATTCCCCTTACCTATCCTTGATACTTCCTAAATATCCTTTTATCCTCGTGAAGGATTTGAACTCTATTACATTGCTCTCCAAGCCATGCGACGAGATTGATGAGAAATTATTTCTTTGTAAAGAAAGTTGTGCAGTCGTATTGGAACAAGATAAATGTATAACTGATTTAATGCAATTGACTCTGAATATTACGTCGTGTTCTCCAATTTTAATCGAAACTTCAGAGATAAAAGTTCAACAAATTGAAATGAACATATGGATAATTTTTGCAAGTTACCAAACGTACTTGACAAAAACCTGTGAAAATGAGATTACTCGAGAGAAAATCCTTGGTACTTATATTTTAACCTTGGACGATAATTGTAAAATACAAGTTGAAGATATTACGGAAGAAATTGTTCAGAGGAATGAACTTACATATTCCTAAACTACCATTGATAAATTTACCAAGTGTTCCAGTTACAAATAATTTCAAAAGAAAACCTGTTAACTTAGATGGAGTAAACATGGAAAATCTACAAATGCTGAATTATATTTTGAAGAAAAGTGAAAACAGTGAATATAGTGAAATGAGTGAAATGGAAAATAAAGTGCAAAAAAAAAAGTGTTAGTTTATGGACATTAATACTTTATATTATAATGATTTTAATGATTGTATACTTTATTATAAAATATAAAAATGAGATTTTGAAATTATGTAAAATTGAAAATAATCTGACTTCAGAAAATGAACTTTCAGATAATTTTCAATCTCAGGGTGGAGAAGTTATATGTACCACAAACCCACCGTTGTTTACCGAAGTCCAATTGCGACATATTTAATCATACAAGTAGGTACTTCCTTAGATTGTGAAAGTACCAATTAAGCACTTTTTGTACTTATGTTGTTTTTCTATGAATAATGCGCAGTAGAGGTACTCTACATGTTGATTTGATTTAATTGCGCATAGCTGAATAAGCATTTATGTACTTAGATGTTTTTCTCGCTAAAGTATGAGAAATGTAACTACTTAGTTGTTTATTACAATGAAGAATGTACTAGAAATCGCCTACGCATTTATAAAAGTTATATAAGGAAGTTACTAAGTACAAATTGTTATTATTTTATCTTCGCTTGAATTGTACGGTCAAAAGTAAGACCAATAAAATTAACTTCAAATTTAATTTGTTGTTAATTTTATTAAAATCTCGGCTCCGTCCAATTTGTCTACGTAACGGGTTGAATGCTTAACTTCTACTAGTAGAAAATATAACTTAAAGGTAGGTCAGTTATGCGTAAATTGGCTAATAGCGGTTTAGATATAGGTATTATAATTTTTAGAAAATTTAATACAGGTGACCTAATAAGTACGGTTAAATGCGGTAAAGGCGGTAACTACTTTGTTATTTAAATGATTTGAATTGTAGACATAACTAGGTTTGGAAGAAAGCGGGTTAGCAAGACTAATCCAGGCTAAGAGCGAGGCTACTAGACGAAACTAGGCCCTAAAGATGCGGGTGATCACTAAAGTAATCTAGGACTAATAGCGGCAGGGAAACTAGACGAATCTAGGACCTAAGAAAGCGTTAAAAGTGCGGTAAATGAGAAAATAAAACGTCCGAGTCCGTTCGGATAAATGAAGACCAAATGTGCCAAAATGTGCTAATAAGTACCAAATAGGCTAAAAGTCCGGTGCGAAAAAGGACCAAAACCAGAGACAGATCCAAAGGATCCGGCTCGAAGGACCAAAATGTGGACGTCAAGGGGCGATCGACGGGTGCGGTTTTGCGGAAATTGAGACAAGAGAAATCTCAATGTGCCAGTATTCAAACCCTGGTGCGGAAAGATCGAATTATGAAATTATGTGACCTTCGCGGTATGTGTGAACTGTATTTTACGATCATAGGGCGAATGCGATGCGATGCGATGATAGATTGGTGACAGGTTGGCAGCCAAGGATAGATGATGAAGAAGAACGTAAAGGACAATGCACGCCTACCTTTTGCGAGTTCCGGTGTAGTTGAGAAGGCCTGCTCCAGGCCTGCAGCTTGTTTTCTTGGGAAATCCATCCAAAATCAGTGTAGCCAGCGCGCGGGCAATGGCCAGCGCCAACACGTGTATTATTATATGTAACTAAATACAGTAACACGGCCCCCAGTCCCCGGCGGCTCCGTTATTCCTGGCACCGGTAGCAGCCATGGTAACGGCGCAGCAGGGGGTGCTAAGAATCCCCGGCAGAGACCCAGTTACCAACCCCCACGATCTCTGGACCTGGCAACTTATAACGCACGCACCTTGAGGACCGATGAGAAGTTGATAGAGCTGGAAGAAGTAGTAAGTAATTTGCGCTGGGGTATTATAGGGTTATCAGAACTCCGAACAGAGGCAGAGGATACGATGACCCTCAATTCCGGCAACTTACTCTATTACCGGGAAGGCGACCAGCAGTCACAACACGGTATCGGGTTTCTCGTCCACAAGTCCGTCGTCAATAACATTGTAAAGATCAAAAGCGTTTCGAGCAGGGTGGCATACTTTATACTCAGAATTACCGAACGGAATTCGTTAAAGGTCATACAGGTGTACGCCCCACACTCGAAACGCCCGGACGATGAAGTGGAGGCTATGTATGACGACATTTCTCATGCCATACATGCCCCGAGAACACACTTCACAGTGGTGATGGGGGACTTTAACGCACGGTTGGGTATGAGGAATGGCGATGAACTGAGAGTGTGGCAGTTTGGATTTGGACTGCGGAACCAAAGGGATCAGCGATTGGCCGACTTCATGGAGAAGGAGGGACTCTTTATGATGAACTCCTTTTTCAAGAAGCGCCCGCCCAGGAAATGGACGTGGCTGCACCCCGGCGGTCATAAGCACGAGATAGATTTCATTTTGACGACCAATAGGCATATATTCAGTGAATTCTCTGTGATCAACAGGGTTATGACCGGCAGTGATCACCGCATGGTAAGAGGCTCATTTAATATCAATGTAAAGCTTAAGAGGTCTCGTTTGGTGAGATCTACTCTTCGCCCAAGTCCTGCCCAAATCCAAAACCCCGAGATCTTTCAGTTGGAGCTCCAAAATCGCTTCCAAATACTTACCGAATGCGATACAGTGGACGAACTAAACAACGGGCTGGTGGAAATTGTACACGCGGTCGGGTCGGAGTTCTTTTAGACCCCATGCAAAAATAGAACACAAACTCTCTGAGCATACACTCAAACTTATGGCAGAACGGGGCGAGATGAGGCTGCAGTCTTCAGTGGATATGTCGAGTTATAGCTTGCTTAATAAACAGATCTCCAAGTCAATGCTACACGATTTGCGTTCGTATAATACTATTTGTATTAAGAACGCAATAGAGCGGAACAAGGGCTCCAAAGTGTTCGCAAGAGATCTATCTATTGGGCAAACCCTGTTGACGAAGCTGAAAACCGACAGTGGCAGCATCGTTTCGTCGAAGCCAGACATTTTGAGTGAGCTTGAGAAGTTCTATGGACAATTATACATCTCATCGCGTAGTCCTCCTAGCACGACTAGCGATGCAAGAGCCCGTTTGACATTATACCGAAGATATCCTGGACGTCAGCCTATACGAGATCAGAATGGCTCTCAAACAGCTTAAGAGCAACAAGGCACCAGGAGAGGACGGAATACCGACAGAGGTACTGAAAGCGGGTGGAACACCGGTACTTAAAGTCCTTCAGAAGCTGTTTAACTCCGTCAACCTCGAGGGTACTACGCCAGAGGCGTGGCACAGGAGCGTAGTGGTTTTGTTCGTTTAGGAAAGGTCATAAAACCCTCTTGAAGAATTATAGGCCCATTTCGCTGCTGAGCCACGTCTATAAGCTGTTTTCAAGAGTAGTTACAAACCGTCTCGCTCGTAGGTTTAAAGGCCTCCCGCACAAGCTGGATTCCGGAAAGGCTTCAGCACCGTAGACCACATCTATACGCTCCGGCAGATTATACAGAAGACCGAAGAGTATAATCGGCTACTATGTCTAGCGTTTGTGGACTACGAGAAAGCCTTTGATTCAGTCGAGACCTGGGCAGTGCTACTGTCATTACAGCGGTGCCAGATTGATTACCGGTACATCGAAGTGTTGAAGTGTACAGCAAGGCCACCATGACAGTCCATCTTCAGGATAGGAGCACGAGTTCTATCCAGTTAAAAAGGGGTGAGACATGGATACGTTATTGTTCCGAAACTGTTCGCCTCTGCACTTGAAGATATATTCAAGCTTCTGAACTGAAACGGATATAACATCAATGGTGAATACATCACTCACCTTCGATTTGCTGATGATATAGTCATCATGGCTGAAACCTTGGAAGACCTAAGCACAATGCTCATTGACCTCAATATTGTTTCCCAACAGGTGGGTCTTAAAATGAACATGGGCAAGACGAACATGATGTCAAATGCCCATGTCGTACCCATGCCGGTTTATGTTGGGAACGATATTATCGAAGCTGTTGATCACTATGTCTACTTGGCTCAGACGATCCAACTGGGTAGATCCTACTTCGACAAAGAGGTCAACCGACGAATCCAACTCAAATGGGCAGCGTTCGGGAAATTACGCCATATCTTCTCGTCGTAGATACCGCAGAGCCTCAAGACGAAAGTTTATAATCAATGCGTGTTGCCAGTGATGACATACGGCACTGAGACGTGGTCGCTAACTATTGGTCTCATACACAAGCTCAGAGTTGCGCAGCGTGCAATGGAGAGAGCTATGCTCGGTATTTCACTACGTGATAGAATCAGAAATGAGGAAATCCGTAGAAGAACGAAGGGTACCGACATAGCTCTCAGAGTTTGCAAGTTGAAGTGGCAATGGGCAGGCCATATAGTTCGCAGAACCGACAACCGTTGGGGAATAAAGGTTCTCAAATGGCGACCACAAACAAGCAAGCGAAGTGTGGGGAGACCCCCCACACGATGGACCGACAACATTGTAGCCATCGCAGGAAGTCGGTGGATGGAGGTGGCACATATATACTAAATCAAAGGCGTGCGTGCGAGGGAGAAGGCTGAAGGAAATGCTAGGAAAAAGGAATATGGCTGTCAAAACTGAATACCAAATCACCAATCATTCTGCCTAGATAGCGAATATTTTGAGTTAGCGAAGGTATTCAACGGCGGTAACAGTAAGCAAATTGTATATTTGTCATAAAATAATATATTTTCTTACATTTTGTAAGTAGATACTTAATCATTTCGAAGAATAAACAGTTGGGAACCTATACTATCCGAATCCTAATTAATACATAATATGGTGAAAAATTGCTTCAATTACAAATGTTTTTGGAATAAAGTTTGTTTGGGAAATTCATTTTCGGGCTTGTATGGTGGGTTAAAAACAAACAGGCTTTATTATTTTAATTTTTTCTTAAGAATAAGAATAAAAATAATTTACTGCCAACAAGTACAAACAACTTAAAGAATACAAATATCACATGAACCGCGACAACAAATCTATTAGTGATCAATAGGACCGTAGGTGTGTGATGCATGTTATGCCACGTGTCATGTTATCTAAGTATATTGTGGTATATCTTTGGCAATTGGGGTTAGCTCAGCACTGTAGATAGATAGATAGATAGATAGATTGATTAACTCTTTATTGACACCAAGAAAGTAAAACGATACAGACAGGAAAACACTTAGATTATAGGTACAATAGGCGGTCTTATCGCGAAAAGCTATCTCCTCCAGATAACCTTTGGATGGACAGAAATTATTGATTAACAAGGACGGTGGTGTAACAATATAGAAATATATAGGTGAAATTAAGATTTAGACTATAAATAGGCATAAAAACTAAATAATTTACAATACATATCACATATCTTACATACTATAAATTAATACAATTACAATACATATAATTATATATACTTATAATAGTAATAATTATTTACATATAAATTGCATTACATTTATATTTTTTATTGGTTATTCATTTATTTACTGATAACCACCCTCCCTTACCACTCGTTATTCCTCTCCGTGCACGGTTGTCTGGAAGAGATCGCTCTGAGCGATAAGACCGCCCCTTGTGACACTCATTATTATACTTTATTTTTAGATATAATTTCTTGTTGAGCTTGTGGTGTCCAATAAAGAGTTAATCTATGTATCTATATATATTATATTAATATTATTTTATTATTAAGATAGTCATGCGTGGAAATAAGAACGAGCAGAGCGCAATATTGGAGAAGTAAAAGTTTTTAAGTTGAGTTTTAAAGCTAGTGACCGATTGAGCACGTCTTATAGTGACTGGGAGTTTGTTCCAGAGGCCCACTGCCTGAACTGTAAATGATGAATCATAGAAAGAAGTACTATGCTCAGGCGTCTTGAGAAGCTTTTCCGATGACCTAACAGACCGAGAATAAAAACCAAGACATTGAAATCGTGAATTAAGTAAGGAGTAGAAGGATTAAAAAGTATGTTGTAAAGAAGATTGAGGATATGAGTATTCTGGCGAAGACGTATAGGAAGCCACTTGAGCTTTGAGCGAAATTGGGAGACATGGTCATATTTCCGGAAACCGAATTCATAAGAGCTTTGTCTCTAAGTGAAATCATAACTCTAACCGTATCCGTTATCTAAGGCTTAGGGCATTATTTTACTCGTATTTGTTTAATGGGTGCATGTTTATCAAAAAGATTTATTATCAGTTCATTAAATTTCTCAATACTTGAGTTAGGTTTAGATATTTCCATGATATGAAGCCATGATATCAATTTTAAGTCCTTATTGAAAGACTTCCATTAATATCTTTAATCGCACGCGTTTCTATAAAACGAACTATTGCCTTGTTTTTCCTAATATTAAATTCACTCAAGACAATGGCATGATCCGCTTAAGCAACTATTGTGAATTACTGTAACCTTCTTGCACCTCACAGGAACTTTCGTTATCACTAGATCTATCAAACTCTCTGATTCATCCGTAATTCTAGTAGATTCCATCACAAACAGTTCAAGGTTTAATTGTGAAAAAACATTGACATATCCTTATATTTCGGGCTATTCGCAACAAGCTGATCTATATTAAAATCTGTCAATAGACAGACATAATCATATTTATTATATACACTAAATGACTTGCTGAGAGCATTCAACGCCGTGGTTACTTTGACAGTTTCAGGCCGGTATGCAGTGCCCACTGCTATACGTGCACCGGGTAAGGTGAGCTCCAGCCACAGCTGCTCTAGCTGTGAGTCTGTTTATACTTATAATAAAACTGTAACGGGTCAATTCTGTACATTGAAGAGAAATTGTATATTTTTTTTGGAGGTTACTCTATATTCGATACTGCAGCCAAAACTGTTTTTTTTTTTCATTTTTGTCTGTCTGTCTCACGCTGAAACTACTGAATAAATTCAAATGAAACTTGGCATGATTTGCGTTCATACTAGAGGTAGGACATTGGATACTTTAAATCCCAATAAATTAAAGGGTTCCCGCAGGATTGGGATTGAAAGTTATTTAAAAGAACACGTATCACGTTGAAACTACTGCACGGATTTTGATGCATCTTGGCACAGTCATAGTTTATACGATGGGTGAAAATTGAGGATACTTTTAATCCCGAAAAATAAAGGGTTCCTGAGGGATATGTGGCCAAATTCTGTACATTGAAGATATTTATTTAGTAAATATTTTTTTGAAGCCTGTTCTATTACTCTTACTGAAGCCAAAACTGTTTTTTTTTCATATTTGTCTGTTATCTGTCTGTCTGTCTTAATCTTGGCTAGGCATCATGCAGAAACTACTGAATGAATTGAAATGAAACTTGGTATGATTTGAGTTCATACTACGAGGTAGAACATAGGATACTTTTCATCACGAAAAATTAAAGGGTTCCCGCAGGATAGGGGTTAAAAGTTATTTAAAAGAACACGTATCACGCTGAATCTACTGGACGGATTTTGTTGCAACTTGGCACAGTCATAATTTGTATAATGGGTAAAAAATAAGAATATTTTTTGTCCAGAAAAAATGTATAGTTCCTGCGGGATAATGTTCCAAATTCTGTAAATTGAAGATATTTTATAATATTTTTTGGAGGCTGATCTATATTCAATACTGAAGCCAAAACTGTTTTTCTTTATTTTTGTCTCTCTGTCTATCTGTCTGCCTGTCCGTCTGTATGTCTGTATCTTGGCAGCGCATCACGCCAAAACTACTGAATGAATTCAAACACGTATCACGCTGAAACTACTGCACGGTTTTTTTGATGCAAATTGACAGTCATATATCTATACTTATAATAAAGCAATAGGTACGAAAAAGGCTGTACAAAGAAGATAAATAAAAAAATGCTCTTGGGTGCTTAAAAAGCTATTGTACAAGTTTTTTTTAATCGTGTCTTTCTGTGTGTTTCTCTGTATGTTTGTTTGTTCGTGCATCACGTAAAACTACTGGACCGATTGCGATGCGGTTTTCATTGTTAGATAGCTTAGGGTTTGATTTAAAATGTGGTGTAATTAGTATCTCAATCCGGTTAGTAAGGAGCCGAGCAATTCATAAAAGTATTTTTGACGGCTGAAGATATTTTGATGAAATGTTGGTACATTGATACTGGAATAGCATATTATGGTACTTTCTCTAGATTAAAATAACTCTCTTACTATTCCAAGACCTAAAATACCAATACTCGTATACTAACATTTATACAAAATTGCTTCAGCCGTCAAAAAGTTTTTATCGATTGCTCGCCTTCTACTCATCGGATTGAGATAATAAGTACACCAGTTTTTAAGTCAAACTCTAAGCTATCCAACAGTGAAAACAAGGGCGGATCCAGCCTAAGATTCAGGGAGGGGTCACACACTTATATTCAGCCTGGGATGGGTTCCAAAATTAGGCGACGGACTCGTGGTCACACCGTTTTGTCATACAAGTGTGACCACGAGGAATTATTTTTACTCGTGGTCACACTGCTTGGTGTGACAACGAGTAAGCTACAAAATATAAGACTCGTAGTCACACCAGCAGGTTTAGCACGGGGGGTGGACAAATTATCTTTCCCCGTTTTTATCCACTTCTCAGTGGAAATAATTATCTTCTCTACCTTACCTAACATTGCAATCGAGGAAAGGGATTAAATCAAAGGAGAAATGTATCTATTAACGTTTGTCATAGACATTATGTGTCGCTACTCCCCCGCTACTCCCATGCTACTCCCAGTTAAAAGCATAGTATGGCTTCAGTATTGCATACATAAAAGCCTCCAAAAAAAAAACAAAATATCTTCAATGTACAGAATTTGGAGCCCTATCCTGCAGGAACCCTTTATTTCTCTCTTCTGTGTACGGCGGCAGTGCGCACATAGGTCGGCTGAGTGTCTAACGCGTCACTCACCTCCACATCGATGTCATAGCAAGCCACCTGCTCGGCTGTGTGCGGCGGCAGTGCACTCCCTCGTCGGCTGAGTGTCTGACGCGTCACTCACCTCCACGTCGATGTCGTAGCAGGCCGTCTGCTTGGCGTCGTGCGGCGGCTCGACGGCGATCACGTGGTTGATGACGATGGGGTCGGGCGCGTGCAGCAGCGCCCCGAGGCGCGCCGGCACCTCCGCCAGTTTCATGCGCGGCGTGCCGAAGATCTGCTCCAGGTACTTGTCGCAGGCGACGTACTCGCGCTCGTGCGCGTCCTGCAGCCGGTGCGTCTTCACGTACTGCCACAACGCGTTTACGATGACGGGCCGCGCCTGCGTGTGTACGCCTAGCAGCCGCGCCAGGCGCTGGTCCAGCTTGAACTGCAGCGGCTGGTAGTCGAGCAGCAGCAGGATGGTGCAGCGCACGTTCTTGTACCCGGGCCGCTTCACCTGGAACCCGTCCGTCTCCTGCGTGGTGAGCGTGCGGTGCCATTCCACCAGGTGGTTGTCGGGCCCGTACAGCTCCTTGTCGAGCTCGATTACCAGCGACTTGAAGAACGACGAGAACTTGCGCTTCACCTGTGGCAGAGACAGATAGAGAGAGGGCGTCGCTTCACTCCGGCTCACCAGTGGTCTCGTGCGTCAAAATTCAAAATCGGTAGAATTGCACTCAACAGTCAGTAAATTTTATGATTTATTATAGCAGTTAACGCCTGCTTAGCATAAATATAAATAATAATTTTCTAATGGAAACATTTTGGATCTCGTCCGTGATCGAGAAAATTATTATATATAATCATTAAATTTATGCAATAAATCGGTATAAGAGTATAATACTATGAAAAAATACACAATTTACTGTGCTAGGGAGCAGAGACATGAATTTGTACCAACTCCAAACTATCAAAACTTGAAAAATGAATGTATTTTTGTTTTTTTCTTTATTGGTAATTTTTGCCTATTGAGGTAGGTCTCACCGTTTGGTTGAATTTTGTACTTATACTTATGAGTAACGTTTTGTTTATTGGTCCTTGAATATAAACAAAAATATTAGTTCTTACAGATCAAACTGGGATGTAAGGGGTCGAACTACCACCTAAAATCCCCAAGTCAACCTTACCTGCCCGCGGTGCATCCTGCCGAACAACAAACGCGGCTCTGACGACCGATTAATGGCGGTATAGCCATCACGACAATGTCGTAGCTAAATTCCACAGACTAGTGATGGGCAGCAGCATCATTGGTGCGAAAAGCTACGCTCTGCGGTCGCCAACCCGCATGCCCAGCGTGGCGACTATGGGCACAACCTCCATGAACAGTACAACAAAAAATGGCTCCTAGTTCCCGGCAGCTCTGATATTCATGACCCAGGTGGCGGTCATGGTAGAATCCCCGGGTTACGGCAGGCCACCACCCACAACTGACTTTGGCAACGTACAAGGGACGAACGCTCAGGCTTGACGAACACATGACGCAGCTCGAAACGGAACTGGCAAGATAAGGAGGCGCATTCTGGGGTTGTGTGAAGTTCGAAAAGACGGGGAGGACACCATGACTCTAGAGTCGGGCCACCTTATGTATTACCGGGACGGTGACCAGCTATCCCAAGGTGGCGTAGGGTTCCTCGTACATTGTTATAGTCATAATCAATAACGATTAAGTTCTTAACAAGATTTTTATATTATTTTGTACTTTTTACCAAAATATACCTAAGTACAATAATTATTACCTACTAGTGTTGTTCATATTACTTGCTTTAATTATCTAAACATATGAAAAAATAAAAAATAAAATGTAACACAATTATTATTATATATATTTTTTTCATTTTTTGTCTTCCTTTCTTTCTGACTGTATCTAGGCAAGGCATCACGCCGCAACTACTGAATGAATTTAAATGAAACTTGGTATGATTTGAGTTCTTACTACGAGGTAGGACAAAGAATACTTTTAATCCCAAAAAATTAAAGGATTCCCGCAGGATAGGCGTTGAAAGTTATTTAAAAGAACACGTATCATGCTGAAACTACTGGTTACTTTGGTTAAATTCGACGACCGTTGGGAATAAAGGTTTTCGAATGGCGACCACGGAGGAATGAATGGAGGTTAAAATTGCCGTGGTGGTCTCGGCTTAGAATAAGACCCCGCCCAATCCTCCCGTGGATGTCGTAAGAGGCGACTAAGGGAATACATACCGGAAGATGCGCAGCAGCGTCCTCCGAGCACATATTTGTTTGGACAGCGGAACCAAAGAGGTCAGCGATTGGCCGACTTCGTGGAGAAGGAGGGACTCTTTATGAAGAACTCCTTTTTCAAGAAGCGGACGTGGCTGCACCCCGGCGGTCATAAGCACGAGATATATTTCATTTTGACGACCAATAAGCATATATTCAACTATGTCTCTGTGATCAACAGGGTTAAGACCGGCAGTGGTCACCGCATGGTAAGAGGCTCATTGAATATCAACGTAAAGCTGGAGAGGTCTCGTTGATGGGATCTGCTCTTCGCCCAAGTCCTGCCCAAATCCAAAACCCTGAGAGCTTTCAGTTGGAGCTCCAAAATCGCTTCCAAATACTTACTAAATGCGATACAGTGGACGAACTAAACAACGGGCTGGTGGAAATTATACACGCGGTCGGGTCGGAGTTCTTTAAGACCCCACGCAAAAATTGAACACAAACTCTCTGAGCATACACTCAAACTTATGGCAGAACGGGGCGAGATGAGGCTGCAGTCTTCAGTGGATATGTCGAGTTACAGCTTGCTTAATAAACAGATCTCCAAGTCAATGCGACACGATTTGCATTCGTATAATACTACTTGTATAAAGAACGCAATAGAGCGGAACAAGGGCTCCAAAGCGTTCGCAAGAGATCTGTCTATTGGGCAAACCCTGTTGACGAAGCTAAAACCAACAGTGGCAGCATCGTTTCGTCGAAGCCAGAGATTTTGAGTAAGCTCTAGAAGTTCTATGGACAATTATACACCGTAGAGTACGTAGACCATATCCATACGCTCCGACAGATTATACAGAAGACCGAAGAGTATAATCGGCCACTATGTCTAGCGTTTGTGAACTACCAGAAAGCCTTTGAATCAGTCGAGACCTGGGCAGTGCTACAGTCATTACAGCGGTGCCAGATTGATTACCGGTACATCGAAGTGTTGAAGTGTTTGTACAGGAAGTCCACCATGACAGTTCGTCTTCAGGATCAGAGCACGAATTTTATCCAGTTCCAAAAAGGGGTGAGACAGGGAGACGTTATTTCTCCGAAACTGTTCTCCTCTGCACTGGAAGATATATTCAAGCTTCTGAACTCGAACGGATTTGGTGTTAACATCAATGGCGAATACATCACTCACCTTCAATTTGTTGATGATATAGTCATGATGGCTGAAACCCTGGAAGTCCTAAGCACAATGCTCAGTGACCTCAACATTGTTTCCCAACAGGTGGGTCTTAAAATGAACATGGGCAAGACGAACATCATGTCAAATGCCCATGTCGTACCCATGCCGGTTTATGTTGGGAACAATATAATCGAAGCTGTTGACGATCCAACTGGGTAGATCCAACTTCGACAAAGAGGACAACCGACGAATCCAACTCGGAAGGGCAGCGTTCGGGAAATTATCTCAGAGTTTGCAAGTTGAAGTGGCAATGGGCAGGCCATATAGTTCGCAGAACCGACAACCGTTGGGTAATAAAGGTTCTCGAATGGCGACCACGAACAAGCAAGCGAAGTGTTGGGAGACCCCCCCCACACGATAGACCGACGACATTGTAGCCATCGCAGGAAGTGGGTGGATGGAGGTGGCACAAGATCGCTCATCATGGCGCTCTTTGGGGGAGGCCTATGTTCAGCAGTGGACTTCTAAAGGCTGACATTATGAGGGTAAAAATTGAGGATACTTTTATCCCGAAAAAAATAAACAGTTCCTGCGGGATAATGTCCCAAATTCTGTAAATTGAAGATATTTTGTAATTTTTTTTGGAGGCCGTTCTGTATTTGAATGTTGGCAAATGCTCGTCAGCTTCTTGGAGAAAGAGGGGTTATTCTTAATGAACTCTTTTTTTTAGAAGCAGCCCCAAAGAAAGTGGACTTGGCAAAGCCCAAAAGTGACAAAAAACGAGATAGACTTTAGCATGACGGATAAAAGGCATATAGTCAGAGGTTCAACACCGGTAGTAATCACCGACTACTACGAGGCTGTTTGAAGTCTACGTTCCGACCTAACCAGCTCCAAACCGTATCAGAACAATTCAAAATTCATCTCGATAATCGATTTGCTGCTCTGGAAACCACAAAGGACGTCGACGAGGCCCTAGAACGAGTGGTGGATATCCTAAGGGAGGAAGGGATGAGGTTCTGTCAGCTACAGCGTACTGGTACGAAGTCCAAACTCTCGGCAGAGACTCTTCGGCTTATGGATGAGAGACGAGATGATGTGCAGGCAAATTAGTCAGAGAAGCGGGCCCTCAATCGTAACATCACCAAGCTGGTGAGACGAGACCTCCGATACTCCAACACACGCCGTATTAAAAAGGGTATTGAGCAAAATCGGATGTCAAAAGTCTTTGCCCAGCAATTGAAGAGACCACATCTGACGAAGCTGAAAACATCATCGGGCAATACCTTCACTTCGAGGCCGAATTCTCGTCGAGATAGAGGATTTCTTTGGCCGACTGTACGACTCGCATGTTCCAAGACACAGCACGGAGGATTCCAGAGCCACTCTAACTCGTCACTATACCGACGATCTGCCGGAGGTCTTGAAAGCAGCAGGAAAACCTGTGCTTTGGGAGTTCCAGAAGTTTTTCAACTCTGCTCTGAACGATGGGAGAACTCCAAAGGCGTGGAACAGAAGCATGGTAATATTATTTTACAAAACAGGAGATAAAACGCTCCTTAAAAACTACAAGCCCATCTCGTTTCTGAGCCACGTCTACAAGCTGTTTTCGAGGGTAGTCTTGAATCGTCTAGCTAGGCTTGATGAATTTCAACCTCCTGAGCAGGCTGGGTTTTGGAGGGTTTACGGGACCATATACCACATCCACACAGTGCAACAGGTTATACAGATGACCGAAAGTATAACCAGCCCCTGTATCTTGCTTTCGTGGACTATGAGAAACAAAGACCTTTGACTCCATCGAAACCTTGACTGTTCTCGAGTCTCTGCAGCGATGCTAGGTTGACTGGCGTTACATCGAGGTGATGAGATGCTTGTATGACGCCGCGACTATGTCCATTCAAGTACAGAACCAGCAGACTAAGCATATCCAGCTGCGTTTGGCAGTGAGGGAGGGGGATGTTATAACCCCGAAACTGTTCACTAATGGCCTGGAAGATATGTTACAGACGCTGGATTGGAAAGGAACGGACATAAACGTTAATGGCGAGTACATCTCACACCTACGATATGCCGATGACATCGTCCTTATGGCAGTCACCGCAGGCTCTCGAACGAATGCTGACCGACCTAGCTGACTCCTTCAGACATGTTGGTCTCGGGATGAACATGGATAAGCCCAAGGTTATGTTCAACGGCCTTATTACCTCGAAACTATTTATTATTATTCTTGTTCAATACCTTTTTTAAGCACCCAAGAGCATTTTTTTATTTATCTTCTTCGTACAGCCTTTTTCGTACCTATTGCTTTATTATAAGTACAGATATATGACTGTGCCAATTTTCATCAAAAAACCGTCCAGTAGTTTCAGCGTGATAAGTGTTCTTTTGAATAACTTTCAACCCTTATCTTGGGGAAACCCTTTAATTTTTCGGGATGAAAAGTATATAATGTCCTACCTCGTAGTATGAACTCAAATCATACCAAGTTTTATTTGAATTCATTCAGTAGTTTCGGTGCGATGCGCAGTCAACATACGGACAAACAGACAATAATAAAATTTAACATTATTTTGTTTTACAAAAAAATGAACAAAATAAAAAATATGTAGCTTACTTCCACCAAAATTGTAAGTCAGACAAATGATAAATGGTAAAATTAACACAAGTAAAACCCCACGCTAAACAAACCCTACCCATATTGAACTATTGCAGCACAGTGTGTGATTTATAAAAAAAATTGCTGCACTGCACCAGCATTTAATGCAATAGATAGACTATGAGAGACTGGCATAGTGCGTAATAAACTGTCGTAAGCGTATCAATACGTGCTACATAGCGTAAATTTCGCATTATATTGATTACCTTCCTAATTCGCCGAACGGGCAACAACGTGTGTTTTAAACGAAAGATTCTCGTCTATATGCTCCAAGATGTTTTAAAAATGTTGTACGAGTTAATGAATCAGAAGAGCAGTCTGTGTCCACATTGCATGCTTTTTTGTGTAATTTAATGTTTATGTCTGTACCTGGCACTGAGATTTTGTGAAAACACAGACACATTTTTTTTTTGTATAAGCGTTAAAATATCCTGTTCCAACCATTGAGAAATTAGCATAATGCCACGCTCAGCAGAAGAGTGAACTGTTTGCCATGTAGGTCTGTGGAAAATTACTACAGTGTCATCAGCGTAACATATAATTTTTGCATTGCATTTGCACGCAAAAATTATATGTTAATATCAATGTTAATCAAATTATATGTTTGGTGAATATCATTAATGTATAAAATAAATAACGTGGGCCCGAGGATACTTCCCTGAGGGACACCAAAATGAATGCATTGTGAGCTACTGACATTCTGACCATATTCAATATCGGAAGAAATACTTGAAAATCGGTAAGTTTGAGAGCACTGCGACTCAACTTGTTGCGGTCGTTTTTGGAGTCGTCCAGCAGTTGGCCCTCCACGCGCAGCTCCCACGACGGCATGGCAGAGTCGCCCCAAGGGCGTTGCTCTACCCACCCGACCGCGGCTCGGTCCGGTTCGTGGCCCCCCGCGCTCTGGCGACTCACCTTGTTGGGGTCGTTCTGGGATTCGTCCAGCAGGTGGCCCTCCACGCGCAGCTCCCACGACGGCACGGCAGTGTCGCCCTGCCCTGTCACAGAGTCACCGCAAGGGCGTCGCTCTACCCACCCGGCCGCAGCTCGGTTTGGTTCGTGGCCCCGCGCTACGGCGACTCACCTTGTTGGGGTCGTTCTTGGAGTCGTCCAGCAGGCGGCCCTCCACGCGCAGCTCCCACGACGGCACGGCGGTGTCGCCCTGCCCTGTCACAGAGCCGACAACGTTCAACTTATCGAATATCAATAGGCTCCTCGAATCACACGAGATGCGAGAGATTTTATATTTTCATCGAAAAACTTATGCTTAGCCATTTTCTTAGGAAACACGGTGGGCGCGGGGCGGAGAGCGGGATCCGCCGCGGGTATCGTAGTCACATAATTTCCTTTCTATAAAAACAACGAACCGGGAAAATGAAACTATGGTTCTACAAGTAGATTTTGAAAGTTTCCGCTCGTGGATCTTAGAGTACTATTATTGTTCATTTTTTTTTCATGTTGTAAATACTTAGTAGTAACGTTGTAATGTAACTTAATGATGTTGGCTATAAGTTTTCCTATGAAAATAAAACAAGTAGATCAAGAATACAATATATAAGTATAAACCTACAGTTCATAATTCAGAATTATCTATTTAGATAATTCTGACTTTTTACATACCTACGCCAAAATTACTTTGTTTTAATAATAACTTACATTTAGATTTAACCTGGTAGGAATGTGATACTAGATACTAGGTATTGTAATATTAATCCGAAACAATTCAATACCTACATACCTAGTAAATAAAGTAATTTTGCCGGTCCTAAGCCCGTAAAAGAATGAAGTAAAAGTTAGAATTAGTCAAATAAAGTATTATTATACAACATTTCGTATGTAGGTACTTCCTAACTTACTCGTACCTACTGACAGTCCTTTACCGCAGAATAAATAATAGTACAAGTACTTTTGCGTATCTTGTTTACAACTTTTCACTGATAAAATGGTCACGTGATATAAGAGTTAATAATTGAACGTGCAGCAAATGAGAGAAAGAGCAGGAAAAATATGTTTTCACTACTCACGCGCATTATGTGATTTCATTAATTATTATTTGCATAGTATTTTTTGTTTGTGTCCATAATTTATGGAAGGATTTCCGAAAACTTCAGCTTTTAATAAATTCTACACTGTTATGTATTCAAAAGTTCTGACTGCATATTTAGACTGCATTGCCACTGCTGCATGGCCCATTTTTGTTTTGGTAATTTGAAATTAGTGGTGTATAACCCCCGACCCCACCCCCCCCCCCATTATTAGCTACGAAGCATCTCGATCACACCAGTTTTCAAACATAAAACCGCATCAAAATCGGTCCACTCGTTTTGGAGATACGATCTTAATAATTATATCCATCTCGTTTACCTCAGCTTTGAAACATTAAAAACAGCAGCTAAATAAATCCATTCGTTTGGAAGCTACGATTCTCACCCCAATTTTCTCACCTTCCCTCCCATCCCCTATATATCTAAGAACGATCTCGATTACATCAGCTTCCAAACAGAAAAAACCGCATCAAAATCGGTCCATTAGTTTGGGAGATACGATTCCCCCCTCCCTTCCTCCTATTATAGCTAAAACCGATGGAAGCTACGATGCCACACACACACACACACACACACACACACACACGCACGCACGCACGCACGCACGCACGCACGCACGCACGCACGCACGCACGCACGCTCGCACGCACGCACGCGCCCACGCACACACACACACAGACAGTTAAAAATAAAGTAAAACATACATACCGGGGTAGAAAGTGTTCGAGATGAATATGCGGAGCTTGCGCTTCTGCTTCATGGGACGCTTGAGCGCCTCCTGTATGTCGAGGCGCTTGCGCATGATGGTGGCGTCCAGCTTGCGCTCGAAGGCAAGCAGGTCCATGTAGGCCTGCGACTCGGGCACCAGGTCGCGCACCTTCTGCGGCAGGATTTTGTCGGCGAGACGCTTTTTGCGCTTGTTGCTCGCGCCGAACTCGCCGTACGGCGCCGCCTTGTGCGCCGGCAGCGGCGAGCGCGCGTCTGCTGCGCGCTTGGTGCCCGGAGGCGCGGGCGGCGCAGCCCGCAACGGCGCCGCGCCGCCTCCACTCGCGTAGGCTGCGCGCGGCGCTGCGCCGCCGCCGCCAGCTGCGCCGCCACCACCCGCACCGCCACCGCCGCCACCGCCGACCGCGCCCGGCGGCGGAGTGAACCCGCTGCGCGCCTGCAATCACGGAACCGAAACTGGTAAGGTGAACAAAGGGATATTTTATCACAATTTAAACGAATTGTTAAAGAATAACTATTACTGTTAAATGTGAAGGCAAGTTTTAAACAAATTAGACAGATGGCGTTGTATGGCCTTAAAACATGCAAGCGATATGTTCCGCGACCACATGACTTTAGCCGCCAACTTTGAAATATATGGGAACTGAAGACGATACGTTGTTTTATTTTAATTACAACCTTATTCACGCGACTCTTTGGCTTGGGTTTTGGACAATTACCTATTCATATATTGCCTCTCTAGCAAGTTTATCTGCCTCCTCATTCCCACGCAAACATGTGAAGGAATCCATAGCAATCATCAGTTTTCAAACATAAAAAACCGCATCAACATCGGTCCATTCGTTTGAAAGCAACCATCCTAACCCCCTCCCCTTCTAGCTTAGAACCATCTCGATCACATTAGCTTTCAACCAAAAAAAACCGCATCAATATCGGTCCATTCGTTTGGGAGCTACGATGCCACACAGAGACACTAACGAACACACCCTCGCACACACCCACACACACACAAACACACAACCACACCACACACACGAACATAGACAGATAGATAGACAGACAAAAAAACTTTTTGCACTCCATATCGATTTTGAAGTTTATCTCAATTATAATTTTCAAACAATATGTACAGATTTAGCCCATTTACAGTGTTATTATAGTAATAATAAGAATAATAGAAGATTGATTAAAGCGTGTCGTATGCCCTTTAACTAGATCTATGTCATAGTGATTTCTTCTCACGCAACAAAAAAAGACGAGAAATATGAATTTACAAGTGTTTTCAAGTGGTAGGCGAATTTTAGAAGGTTCATACGAGAATACAATTGTACTCGTTTGGCAACCCTGGTCAACGGATAGATCGAAAGATTTCTCCACCTAGTACATACGGATGGACAAGGCGGAGATATCTTTCGGTATGTATTTTTCCACGCTATATAATACCTACAACAATGCAACAGAACACTAAGTTGCAAACAACAGATAGAACGAGCCGACGACGCATTATAAAATAAGATGACCAGACACCATACTATGTGTGCATGAAGTACGACCATTGAGAATGCTGTACGTTACTCTGTGGTTATCGACTTAACCGAAGGTTTAGAATAACTATATACCTACGGTGGTGAACCAAAATATCAGAGACGACTCTAAAAAAAAGTTTCCCAATTTTCGCTGTAGTGAAATTTTGTTTTTCAAACATTTCCCCAAACTTTTCGTTTCCCCAATCATATAATTTTTCCCCAAGATGGTGAAAAAACCCCCAATCTGGACACCCACCCTGATTCGTAGACTAAAGCATATTATATTATATGCTCAACAGAGTGTAGTTATAGGTACAGTAACTTACCTACAGCCAAATCAATTTAATGTCATTGTTGTCTTCATTATGGTTATTATAGATATTAAGTTAGGTAGCTGGTAGATATTCCATTTACAACATCAAGATGACACCGCAAACACGACCTGAATAAGGCAACTCAGTAAAAGTGATGGTATTTGTTGATTTATTGAGAATTCAATCTGATTTTACATAGTTATAGCTTTGCTATGTCTATGATCTTTAGCATACGTCGCCGTCAGCTGTCAATGTCAAGTAGTAGCAATCCGTCCAGTGTTTATTATCTATTGTCGATGACGTCTTACTTCCTTCCTTTTTCTGCCCCGATGTATCGATTGTTGTTCATTGTGTGTGGTGAAAGTAAAACCAATAATATCCAGCTAATCTTTCATTTATTATCATCTTTATGCAAGATAGGTCCAACAAATGGTAGAAGAGAGTGGTTGCAAAATATATTTTGAAGAAAAGAAGATTTGTCTTTCAGCAAGCAATTTTAAGGTTATCTATGCACTCCGGAGGAAACATGCTTCCATAGAAAAATTAACAGGACGAGACAGTTTCGCTTGATGGCAATTCGGCGTAAAAGCGTATCTTGAACATGAAAACTTATGGAAATGTGTGGATAGAACAACCGGAAGAAAATGTGGACACAGCGCAAGATAAAAAGTTCAAGAGCAAACTCATTTTACTTCTAAACCCGATCATATGTACAAGATGCAAGCACGTCCAAGGATGTCTAGGATAATTTGAAACTAGCATTTTCCGATAGCAGCTTAACTCGCAGGATGGCACTTTTAAAAGAACTGATCACGACCTCACTAGATGGTTTCCGAGGGATTGAAGAATATGTGAACACGATAATGAGTGCAGCTCACAAGCTGAGAAGTATAAATTTTCAAGTTGACGACCTAGGTCTTACCTTACCTTGATGGCTAGGTACACTGATGCTTGCAGGGCTTCCTAAATAATATTATTATTAACCTATGATAATGGGAATTGAAAGCTCTGGAATATAAATAAATGCCGATATGATTAAAACAAAACTTTTGCAAGAAGTTAAAAGCTCTGACAACTCAGCGTTTTATGCTAAGAAGAAACCCATGACACCCCACAAACAGGACAATCAATTAAAGGGAAAAGGACCGAGATGCTTCAACTGTAACAAATTTTGGGCATATAGCGAAGTATTGCCGTGGACCTAAAAGGTCATACAACAAAGACTGAAGAAAAATCTTTTTATGCAGCAATTTCAGCAACAGTAGGAGATATGCATCAAGAGCATACTTGGTATGTGGACTCGGGCAGGCATCTGTCGCTCTACCTATTTACGCGAGCTAATAACCTACCGATTGCTGAGCC
The DNA here is from genome assembly GCA_946251855.1 of Alsophila aescularia. Lineage (NCBI taxonomy): Eukaryota > Metazoa > Arthropoda > Insecta > Lepidoptera > Geometridae > Alsophila > Alsophila aescularia. Next base: position 34,842,496 of record OX276376.1, read on the forward strand.
CCGGGGCTACAAATCAGGCGAGGCCGGCCATCGCGTGCCTGCGTTCAGACGCTTACCGTGTCGCTTGTTTGAACTTTCGCTAGTAATGGCGAAACGTAACAATAATAACAATTGTTGTTTTTGTTTTGTTATTGTTGTTTTGTTATTTATGACTATAAAGTTATCACAGATCTGTCTACTGAATGACGAAAAGGATAAAATATATATATATATATAGTAAGTACATATTTATAGGTGTGTTATGTTTTGCCCGTGTTAGATTATAACATAATATTTAACAATGTAATTAATATTCTCACTGAATAACCTTACCACTTACGGTATCATAACATATTGCTTGTCAAGCCGAAAGTGACAACCGATTGAATCTATTTGTAAATTTGTCTTTTCTTAGATCTATGGTGAGTTTGTAATCTGTGGTAATAAAAATATATGTTTCTGAACGAAACCGATAATGTGGTTGAATCTATAAAACAACTTATTATGCAAAAGATTCGAATTTATGATTATGGAGTGAGGTATATAATGATGTTTAAAATGCTTAATAGAGTTATTCATTATTCTAAGTAAGTCTTTTGTGAAAAGTTGTGTATTTACTAAATAATGATGGCAGATTGTTATAACTCTGAAATATCTGTAAGTATAATTCCATAAAAATTATAATGATTTAAAATTGTCTTACAATATTTAAAAAAAGATTATTATGGCTATCCAAATGTAAGTAGAATTGAATTGAACATTTCCGTCACGCCAGACGCAATTGATGATTCCTGATTGGTCGATCTGGTGGAAAAATATTGTTAGGTGGTATGATATTTTTCGGTTATTTTATAAAGGTGGCTTAGCAATGTTCACTTTTACTGTGGCCGTCGCACCAACAGAACTCTGGCAAGTTAAGTACTATTGATATTACTGTTTCCTTGTCTCATATTTATTATGTGTAACTGATTATTTTGCAAATAGGTACCAAAGAGTATACAAATACTACATAGGTACTGTTGGTTCAATGTAATGTTATTATAACCAATATGGTCAACGTGATTGTGTTCGAAATGATTAGGTCAGGATCATTTTGTTTAAATGATATTATTGTGCCAGGTATTGAGCCAGGTGTAATTATGGTGATTGTAAAATGATAATAAAATATCACTATGACCAAGTATCACACATAGGTTGTTAGTATGATAATAATAATGTGTTAATTATAATTGTAAATAATGATGATAAAAAATATATTTGCTACATAGTTTCTTGCCAGTTCTTCTATGTAGTGTATTCCGAATCTGGTGGTGGAATCAATAAAAATATAACAATTACATTTCTTTGTTTCTATGAATACTCCTTAGGTTATGCTATTCTATTCCGTATATTTTAGATAGGTACTTAACTTCTGAGTAAATTTCAATTCTTTTATGATATAGCAACTTGCCTGTATATTTTCAGGTTATGAATTACTTTCACTTGCTATTTGGTTAAAAGATAAATAAATAACAACACCATAGCGTTGAAACTTTATTTAATATGCTAAACAAGGTTTAGCCTAACCGTAGGCTTGCCAAACCTATCCTAACCTTAGGATAACATAACCAAACTTAGGTTTGATTTATATACAGTAATAATGATCCCAAGAATCTATCACCCGCGACTTTGCAAGCGAAGTCCGTTAGTTTCTACCTACCTAGATAGGTACCTACATTGTATTTTTTTGTATGGCGTTTGACTAGAATGTAAATATGAAGTGGTGGAAATTGTTCCACATAAACGATTTATATTTTCAACAGTCTATGTAGGTACGCGTTTCATACATGTTGGATAATTACGAGAGCAACTTGAAAATGTGATTTTTTGTTTGTTAAGATATCTTAACGATTTTGGTGTCAAATGAAAGGTCTACGTCTAAAACCATTTTATCCGTTCGAATCATGTAAATCGGTTCACGTGTTTAGGAGGTAATTAAGAATTAGTATAGTGACAATGTAAACAATCAGTTTTTTTACATGACTGCCCAAAAAAATGAGTGTTATTTATGTTTTTGTTCTACAAACTTTTTAATTAGTGCAAAATGTGAAAATATTATCGGGCATTGATTATTGTAAGTTAATGAGGAATGTTAAACAAAGAGGTATCTAGGTAGCCTAAAGATTGAAGGTTTATTTTCATTTGTTAATTACAAAAGACGGACTTTAATATTCATTTTCTATCTACCTAATTGACCGTGTCATCATACGCATAAAACGTAAGATAGATTACGTGGTCAAGTAGGTAGATGATGAATATTATAGTAGCAACGGCAAGTCGTCAACCTTAGCGCCACAGCTAGCGCGTCACTCCGCGCCAGACAGCGACAGAGTTACGCGTTAGGTAGTAGTAGTAGAGCGGCAACGTTTAGGTGAATATTGCGTCAGGCACTGACCGCTTATGCAAGCTGAATTGCACTTTGTTGCTTAGTAGCAAGAGTCGCTAATTAATGGTTGCGCGAAGTGCAACTTCTGCTATTATTTATTCTGTGACTCGGGAGCGAGTATGCATATAACCAACCGCGATGACTGGATGTACAACATGAGGAATCCACCGATATCATCGATCTCTGATGCCAGTAACACTCCTCTGTCTGTCAGGGGCATAGAAAATGTGAATTTAAATGTACATGGTAACGAAGAAAATGCAATACAGGTAAGAGATGTCCTGTATATTCCAAATCTAGCCGCCAATCTTCTTTCTGTTAGTAAAATGACCAGCAATGGATGCAAAGTGACTTTTACTGACAGCAGCTGTAAAATATTCAACAAGAAAGGAAAATTTATATGTTCAACCCCACGCATAGGGAATCTGTATATTTTAAAGAGCCGTGTGAGAGAGGAAGCAGCTGCCAACTGAACTAGTGATGAGTCTAACAATGCTGTCCTATGGCAGCGCCGCCTGGGACATTTGAATTTTACAGATATCTGTAAGCTGCCCAGCTGTACAGATGGCGTAAACTTATCCACATCCTCCACACAAAGAGCAACAGATACATGTACGACCTGCCTTGAAGGGAAGCATCCTAGATTACCATTCAAAAATGTAGGATGCAGAGCTACAGCTCTTCTTCAGCTGATTCACTCCGACTTATGCGGGCCGATGGAAACACAATATCTGGGCGGTATGAAATATTTTATAACTTTTATAGACTTTTTTTTTTTTTTTAACTCTCAAGAAGAGTTTTTGTATATTATTTTCTAAAAGACAAGTCGACTGTTTTAAATGACTTTAAGAATAGAGTAGAGAATGAACTAAATAACAATTTTTAAGGAACATAAATTTACGATCAAGGAACAATTCTGGTAAATTAACAAATCGTAACTACAGCGCAGAATCTAGTTACTTTTATCCAACGTCAGATCAAAATGATCCTCAGTTAGTAGAAGAAGCTTTATCATCCACCAATGCTGATAAATGGAAGATGGCCATGGATGAAGAGTATGACTCATTATTGAAAAATAATACATGGACACTTGTAGTTCTCCCATCCAATAAGAAAGCTCTTCCATGTAAGTGGGTATTTAGGACAAAGACTGATGAAAATAAGGCCAGGCTCGTAATAAAAGGCTGTGCACAGCGGAAAGGTGTCGACTATGAGGAGGTATACTCACCAGTCATCAGGTACACATCTGTACGATACTTATTTGGCTTAGCAGCAAAATATAACTGCATAGGTGATATAGATGTAGAGATATATATGCATCAACCAAATTTATATTAAAATGGCACTAAAGTTTGTAAACTGCATAAATCATTATATGGTCTAAAGCAAGCCAGTTGGCAATGGAACATCAAATTAGATACAGCATTACAGAGCATTGGACTATCCAGATCAAAGATTGATCCCTGTAGTTATTATAGTTTGAATAATCATATCATGATGTTTATTGCAGTATGGGTTGATGACCTCATACTATTCAGCAATGATGAAACAACAAAACAACGGATTGTGGATGAGCTGAAAACCAGATTCTACATGAAAGAGCTTGGAGAGGCAAAGAAAAAAACGTCAAAAAGGTCTGAATATTACAAGAGATCGGAAAACTGGAGTGATCATGCTGGATCAAGAAAAATACATAAATGAAGTTCTGGAAAGATTTGGAATGTCGGGTAGTAAACTAGTCCAGACACCAATTGAAATCAATGCATTTCATCAACAAATAGATGAACAGGCAGAGGAAAACCTACCTTACAGACAAGCAGTGGGTTGTTTATTTTATTTGGCATAATTAAGGCACAGAGGTGAACAGTTCGGATAAATAACGTCTCCGTGTCTCACCCCTTCTTGAAATTCGATAGAATTTGTGCTCCGATTTTGGAGACGGACAGTCAGTTTTTTATTGTTACTAAATGGTACCAAATATTACTTTGATTATTAATACTTGTAGTACATATACCAAATGTTACCTGATTGACCTCTTGGTAAAGCTAAAAAATAAGAACACGAAAGTAAAACCTATTTTAATAACATTTCAGCCTTTTCTTTACTTACACACACTTAATAGTTATTTCAAGGCCTAAATAAAAAGAAAAACTCGAAAAACCCGTAAAACTCGAAAAAAAAACCGGTTTTTAATATTCAAAACTCGAAAAACCCGGTTTTTTTAAACTACCCGAGTTTTGCATGCTTTAGTTAAGACCGGCAGTGATCACCGCATGGTAAGAGGCTCATTGAATATCAAAGTAAAGCTGGAGAGGTCTCGTTTGATGAGATCTACTCTTCGCCCAAGTCCTGCCCAAATCCAAAACCCCGAGAGCTTTCAGTTGCAGCTCCAAAATCGCTTCCAAATCCTTACCGAATGCGATACAGTGGACTAACTAAACAACGGGCTGGTGGAAATTGTTCACGCGTTGTTGGAGTTCTTTAAGACCCCCTTCGAAAATAGAACACATAAACTCTCTGAGCATACACTCAAACTTATGGCAGAACGGGGCGAGATGAGGCTGCAGTCTTCAGTGGATATGTCGAGTTACAGCTTGCTTAATAAACAGACCTCCAAGTCAATGCGACACGATTTGCGTTCGTATAATACTAATTGTAATAAGAACGCAATAGAGCGCAACAAGGACTCTAAAGTGTTCGCAAGAGATCTGTCTATTGGGCAAAGCCTGTTGACGGAGCTGAAACCGATAGTGGCAGCATCGTTTCGTCGAAGCCAGAGATTTGAGTGAGCTCGAGAAGTTCTATGGACAATTATACACCTCATCGCGTAGTCCTCCTAGCACGACTAGCGATGCAAGAGCCCGTTTGACCCGACATTATATATCCCGGACGTCAGCCTATACGAGATCAGAATGACTCTCAAACAGCTTAAGAGCAACAAGGGAGGACGGAATAATGACAGAGCTACTGAAAGCGGGTGGAACACCGGTACTTAAAGTCCTTCAGAAGCTGTTTAACTCCGTCATCCTCGAGGGTACTACGCCAGAGGCGTGGCACAGGAGCGTAGTGGTTTTGTTCTTTAAGAAAGGTGATAAAACCCTCTTGAAGAATTATAGGCCCATTTCACTACTGAGCCACGTCTATAAGCTGTTTTCGAGAGTAGTTACAAACCGTCTCGCTCGTAGGTTTGACGACTTTCAGTCTCCCGAACAAGCTGGATTCCGGTAAGGCTTTAGCACCGTAGACCACATCCATACGCTCCGACAGATTATACAGAAGACCGAAGAGTATAATCGGCCACTATGTCTAGCGTTTGTGGACACCAGAAAGCCTTTGATTCAGTCGAGACCTGGGCAGTGCTACAGTCATTACAGCGGTGCCAGATTGATCGGCATAGAGTACCCTCCAAAAAAAATATTCAAAATATCTTCAATGTACAGTGGACCCGTTACAGTTTTATTATAAGTATAGATCATCATCATGTCAGCCTTTTGAAGTCCACTGCTGAACATAGGCCTCCCCCAAAGAGCGCTATGACGAGCGATCTTGTGCCACCTCCATCCACCGACTTCCTGCGATGGCTACAATGTCGTCGGCCCATCGTGTGGGGGGTCTCCCCACATTTCGCTTGCTTGTTCGTGGTCGCCATTCGAGAATCTTTATTCCTCAGCGGTTGTCGGTTCTGCGAACTATATGGCCTGCCCATTGCCACTTCAACTTGCAAACTCTGAGAGCTATGTCGGTAACCTTCGTTCTTCTACGGATTTCCTCATTTCTGATTCTATCACGTAGTGAAACACCGAGCATAGCTCTCTCCATTGCACGCTGCGCAACTCTGAGCTTTTGTATGAGACCAGTAGTTAGCGACCACGTCTCAGTGCCGTATGTCATCACTGGCCACACGCACAGATTATAAACTTTCGTCTTGAGGCTCTGCGGTATCTGCGACGAGAAGATATGGCGTAATTTCCCGAACGCTGCCCATTCGAGGTGGATTCGGTTGACCTCTTTGTCGAAGACCTCTGGATCTACCCAGTTGGATCGTCTGACCCAAGTAGACATAGTGATCAACAGCTTCGATAATATCGTTCCCAACATAAACCGGCATGGGTATGACATGGGCATTTGACATGATGTTCGTCTTGTCCATGTTCATTTTAAGACCCACCTGTTGGGAAACAATATCGAGGTCAGCCATGATGACTATATCATGAGCAAATCGAAGGTGAGTGATGTATTCGCCATTGATGTTAACACCAAATCCGTTCCAGTTCAGAAGTTTGAATATATCTTCCAGTGGAGAGGGGTTAACGCCGTGGGGTGCCGGCAGAGTAGAATAGCACCTCCCTCTTTCCTACCGAGGTGTCGTAAGAAGCGACTAAGGTATATTCTCGGCAGCCTGTCTTCCTTTTCTGCTGTGCCGACTAATTTCAGAGAAGGAAAACTTGAAACAAACCCGGAATTGGATCTCCGTTAGGCACAAGCCAGGTCCTGCAACCGACCCGGCAACACACGTAATGACTCGTCATTCCTGTGGATTCTGCCGGTTAGGTCGAGAGGGTGGTGTAGGTTTTGGGTATGCCTGCACTATCTTAAATGCGTCCCAGGCGATGCAGCGTCCGTGGAGAGGGCACTTCACCCACCACAGCCATGCTGGATGGAAACCAACACGGGGAGTGGCAGTTACCGGTTTTAAGCCCGCACAGATAGACGTAAGTGTAAGTAAGTGCAGGCGCCAGGGGTCACTCTCGACAGTGGAAGGGGCCATCGTAGGCCCACTGATAAGTTACCGCCCGCTTTAAGCCGGGCAGCCCCCGGTCGGTAATGTAATTGTCCGTCTCGGTGCTGACTTGTTTCCTCTGGGTGAAGGAAACACTGGGATGATAACTAGACAGTTGGTGTCGTTATTTTTATCACCTGTGAGAAAAATAAATAAATACAACAAACACCCAACATCACGTAAGACCATGCGCTTTGCGACATGGAATGTCCGTACAATGAGGACAGATTTCCCGGACATCAGTGGAAGCTATGGTTGCGACGAACATCTACGCAAAACGGCAGTCATAGATACTGAACTTCAAAAACTAAACATCAAGATAGCTGCTCTTCAAGAAACCCGCCTACCTGATGAAGGTTCAATCCGAGAGGAAAACTATACTTTTTTCTGGAAAGGCAAAGATTCCAGTCAACCTAGGGAGCACGGAGTGGGTTTTGCTATCCACAATGAGCTGCTACTTTTCATCGAGGGTACAGGGGTGTTTCAGAGCGAATAATGGTTCTCCGCTTATCTACCACCAGCGGCTTCGTTACCCTTATCTCTGCGTATGCTCCGACGTTGACTTCATCTTGTGAGAGTAAGAACCAGTTTTACGATCAACTTAAAGAAACTGTGCGAGGAGTGTGTTCGAGGGATCGTCTTATCATCTTGGGCGACTTTAATGCAAGAGTAGGGCAGGACAGCGTAGCATGGCCGGACTGTCTTGGTAATCATGGCATAGGAAAATAAATGAAAATGGTCAACGACTCCTAGAATTTTGTTCCAGTAACCTGCTATGTGTTACCAACACTTACTTTAAAGGCAAGCTTCTACACAAGGTTTCTTGAAAACACCCACGGTCAAAACACTGGCACCAGCTAGATGTAATACTTACAAAGCATAAAGATTTGCGGGACATATTACACACAAGAACTTATCACAGCGCTGATTGCAATACTGACCACTCCCTTGTGGCAACTACAGTGAGTCTCACTCCTAAAAAGATTCATTCATCTCGTCCTATGGCAAAAAATAAAGTAGATGTTTCTAAAACGGTGGACAAGAAGATGGTAGAATCGTTTAGGAAGGCTACTTTATAAAAGGTTGCGACATGGGATCCAAGTGCCCCAGCTACTGTGGAGTGGGAAAACGTCAAAGAAATTCTCGTCAAGACAGCAAGTGATATATTTGGCATTAAAAAACCTTCCAAAAATGACGACTGGTTTCAGGACAATAAAGATCACTTTAAGCCATTGCTCGACTCAAAACGTGTAGCTGCTTTGAACCACCGCTTAAATCCGACTGTCAGCACACATAAAAACTTGTGCAAGGCCTAGGCAATTCTGCAACGTAACATCCGCTACTTTACCAATATTTACTGGACAGAAATTTGTAGTAGCATTCAAGCATGTGCCTCTACTGGCAATTTTGCTGGCGTATATAGTGGGATTAAAAAGGCTCTAGGTCCGATCCCTAAAAAAACAGCCCCTCTTAAGGAGACTGATGGTACTATTATTACTGACAATATCCGCCAGCATGACAGGTGGGCAGAACATTATTCCAATCTCTACTCACAACCTGTAGACGTCCATCCAATTGCCATAGATAAGATTCCCACATTTGCAACTTGGCTAGAGCTTGACGAGGCACCAACCTTGGAGGAATTCCATAAAGCTGTAAACCAGCTCAAAAACAGAAAAAGTCCTGGCAATGACGGCATTCCTGCAGAACTCATAAAAGTGCAGTGTGTTTTGCCTCTTGTATATAACTTATTGGTAAAATGTTGGCACGAGGGTAATGTGCTTCAGGATATGCGAGATGCAAATATAATCACTCTGTATAAGGGAAAAGGCGACCGCGGTGACTGCAACAACTACCGTGGCATTTCCCTTCTAAGCATCGTGGGTAAGCTTTTTGCTCGCGTTATTTTAAGCAAATTACAAAAGCTAGCCAATCGCATATATCCTGAGGCACAATGCGGGTTCCGTGCTCAACGCTCCACTACTGACATGATCCTTACACTTCGGCAGCTGCAGGAGAAGTGTAGAGAGCAACAAACACCTTTATTTATAGCTTTCGTTGACTTGAACAAAGTCTTTTATACAGTCAGCAGAGAAGGTATTTACACTGTACTGGAGAAGATAGGATGCCCTGCCAGGATATTGTCTCTAGTAAAATCGTTTCACCAAAATATGAAGGGATCAGTCGTGTTCAATGGTAACACATCTACACCATTTCATATGCGCAGAGGTGTGCGTCAGAGCTGCGTCTTGGCACCTACCTTGTTTGGCATTTTCTTTTCGCTTCTATTTAAAGTTGCTTTTGATGACACCAAACAGGGTATTCATTTGCACACAAGAGCTGACGGCAAGCTTTATAACATCGCTCTTCTAAAATCCAAAAGACAACGTGAGGATTTATTTGCCGATAGCCTCTTGTTTGCCGATGACGCAGCGTTTGTAGCCACTACGCAAGACGAGCTTCAGAACATCTTGGATAAATTTGCGGAAGCTTGTGCACTCTTTTCAATGTTCATAAATGCAAATAAGACGGTGGTAATGTCGCAAGGGTGCAATGAAAGACCTACAATCTTGTTGGATGGTGCACCACTGAAATGTGTTGATAATTTTTGCTACCTGGGATCGACTATGTCGAGCAATCTCTCGCTTGACGCTGAGATAAGCAGCCGCATTGGCAAGTCGGCAACGATGTTCGGGAAGCTTACTACAAGAGTATGGGACAACAAACACCTGACAATAAAGACTACGATGATCGTCTATCAGACCTGCATCTTAACGGAGCTGAGACCTGGACATCGTACGCCAAACAGAAAAGAAGACTCAACACATTCCACATGCGTTGCCTTCGGAGCATTTTGGGCATATCCTGGAGGGACAAAATCACCAACGAGGAGGTTCTTTAGACGGCACAGCTGCCTAGTATCACCGCCCTCTTGAAACAGAGAAGGCTGCGTTGGTTAGGTCATGTGTATAGGATGGTACCTTCTCGTTTGCCCCGTCAAACTCTCTTAGGAGAGATCGCAAATGCTAAACGCCCACGAGGACGCCCCTTGCTATGGTAGTTTGACATAGACTGGTCCAGCTGGGAGTTTCTTGCAGAGGACCGAGACCTCTGGAGAAAGGTCCTTGCCGACGGCGTAACTGTGCATGACAATGCCTGGTTCGAAGTGCTTGCCAATAAACGCGCGAAAAGAAACAAACGCGCTAACAATCCCTTACCATCCAGGGGTACACAGCACTCAAACCTCTGCACACTGTGTGGCCGAATCTGCTTTTCCCGTGTTGGTCTCTTTAGCCATCAGCGGAAGTCCAGTAAAAAACCTCCGAATACTGTCGCTGCTTAAATCATCTGTTATAGATGTAAAAGGCCAATGATGATGCAGAAGTGAACAGTTTCGGAGAAATAACGTCTCCCTGTCTTACCCCTTTTTGCAGCTGGATAGAATTCGTGCTCTGATCCTGAAGACGAACTGTCATAGTGGCCTTGCTGTACAAACACTTCAACACTTCGATGTACCGGTAATCAATCAGGCACCGCTGTAATGACTGTAGCACTGCCCAGGTCTCGACTGAATCAAAGGCTTTCTCGTAGTCCACAAACGCTAGACATAGTGGCCGATTATACTCTTCGGTCTGCTGTATAATCTGCCGGAGCGTATGGCTGTGGTCTACGGTGCTAAAGCCTTTCGTGAATCCAGCTTGTTCGGGAGGCTGAAAGTCGTCAAACCTACAAGCGAGACGGTTTGTAACTACTCTCGAAAACGGCTTATAGACGTGGCTCAGCAGCGAAATGGGCCTATAATTCTTCAAGAGGGTTTTATCACCTTTCTTAAAGAACAAAACCACTACGCTCCTGTGCCACGCCTCTGGCGTAGTACCCTCGAGGATGACGGACTTAAACAGCTTCTGAAGGACTTTAAGTACCGGTGTTCCACCCGCTTTCAGTAGCTCTGTCGTTATACCGTCCTCCCCTGGTGCCTTGTTGCTCTTAAGGTGTTTAAGAGCCATTCTGATCTCGTATAGGCTGACGTCCGGGATATCTTCGGTATAATGTCGGGTCAAACGGGATCTTGCATCGCTAGTCCTGCTAGGAGGGCTACGCGATGAGGTGTATAATTGTCCATAGATCTTCTCCTTTGGGTACTTTTCGCTATTCCTCATAGTTTCTGATTTAGCCATCCACGCCCACTTGAAAAGTTCACTCTGTATATATAAATATATATACGAGGGGAGTTCAATGTATTCTCGGTATAGGCATGAAAGAATAAGCAGAAAATTCTGAATAAAATTTATTTTTCAATGTAGGATCCCTAGGATCTGAACACACTTATTTGTCTTGGAAAATAACTTTTCAATTCCCTCCAAAAAATATTTTTCTTCCTGGTCTGAAAAATGAAGGATAGTGTGAATGGTACCCACGGATAGCTTGGTTCTTTCTGCTAATATTTTCAGTCTCACACGGGCATCTTCGAGTACAAGTTTCTCAACAATTTTTACGTTTTCATCAGTAGCGGCACTAACCGCCCCACCGCCACGAGGGTCGTCTTCAATACTCTCTCTACCCCGTTTAAATTCACTTGACCACTTCTGAATTGTAGATAATGAAGGGGCAGAATCTTGGTAAAAAGCCATCATTTCTTCGTGAATTACTTTTTGAGTCTTTCCTTGTTTTGTTAGGAATTTTATCACAGCGCGATGCTCGATTTTTTTCAACATTGTCGTATCAGTCATCGTAGTTGCCTTTCCGAAATGATATTTTGAATACTAATGGCGACAATCAAATAAAATTTTGTATTTATACCCTCAATGAGTGTCATAAACTAATGAGGTAATTTAATTACCCTCATCATTAGTGTATTACCCCGATACCGAGAATATATTGAACGCCCGTATATACATCCATACCAATATATAAAAGTGAAAATTTGACAGTTTGTTTGTTTGTTTGTGTGTTTGTTTGAGGAGCTTTTACGCTATAACGGATGGATGGATTTTGATGAAATTTAGAATGGAGATACCTAGCATAAACCCGGGAATAAAACACAGGACACTTTTTATCTCGGAAAATTGTAAGACTCCATGGGAAATCTTTGATTAATCACTGTAAGGAATGGTTGCTATCACAGAATGGTCTGTGGTTGCCATGGAAACGAAATAACAAATCTGTCAATTGCAAATTTGTCAAATGTATATTTTTTCCCGAGTATTGGTATCATACTTGAATTAGCTCAATATTGTTTTTTTGTGAATACATAACTACATTTCAATAAATTTTTGCCTTCGAATTTGTTCCCCATTTTTACCATGCCAACTATCAAATGCCAATGCATCGTAGATCATAGTGTCTCAAGTGATAGTTTATTACTAAAATAATGCTAGATAATAAAAAAGAAAAATATATGTTTTTCTCATAAATTATTTCTATAGGATAAAATACTTGCATAATTGGTCATGTGGACTACATGCTTATGTAGTGCACTGAGTTTTGAAGTAATCTCCTTCCTCTTGAAGATGCCAATACCGGTAGCCGATGCAGTAATGTCAGACATTACTACATCGGCAACATTACTACATCAATAGTGTTGTGCCACTCTAGGGTTAAGACGTTTCAACCTGCGTTTAAATAAATTACAAAAAAAACAAGTACGTACCAAGAATTGAACGTCTGTGCAGTATTCAAGATGATGGGTTGTTTTCATGATCAGATGACATGTTGGCGACTTTCTTTTATAATGTGCACCGCGAAAGATGAGACTTGAAACACCAAGTGGTTTGACTTGCGCAGTAGACGATTTATAGGTCGGAAAGAGCGAGGGAGGCGTGTTATAGCGCTGCGCATGCGTGTTACTTGCCTCGTGCTCTTCTCACCCCGTGCACTCACCGCTTGACTGCTTGACTCCTCAGCGGTACAGACGAGTGCAACCTGTGTCAGGCATCTGTCACTCTACCTACTTACGCTAGCTAATAACCTACAGATATCTGAGCCCCGGCACTACAAATCAGGTGAGGCCGGCCGCCACGCGCTTGCATTCAGACGCTTACCATGTCGCTTGTTTGAACTTTTGCTAGTAATGGCGAAACATAGCTACAAAGTATTTTAGATTATCATGTTGTTCACAAATAATATTTGATTCCTTTTTTATTGAATTAGACCCAGTTTAAAATAAATTTATCGTTTGATAAGATAGTTTTTAAAAGAATTGTTACGCGTTTGTATGAAACGCGTAACATGTTGGATAATTATGAGAGCAACTTGTAAAAGTGATTTTTTGTTTGTTGAGATATCTTAACGATTTTGGTGTCAAATGAAAGGTCTAGTCTAAAACCATTTTATTTGTTTGAATCATGTAAATCGGTTCACGTGTTTAGGAGATAATTAAGAACTAGTATAGTGAAAATGTAAACAACCAGTTTTTTTTTGCACAACTGTTCGAAAAAAGGAGTGTTATTTATGTTTTTGTTCTACGAACATTTTAATTAGTGCAAAATGTGAAAATATTATTATTGTAAGTTAATGAGCAATGTTAAACAAAGAGGTATCTAGCCTAAAGATTGAAGGTTTATTTACATTTTTTAATTACAAAAGACAGACTTTAATATTCATTTTCTATTTACCTAATTGACCGTGTCATCATATGCATCAAACATAAGATAGATTACGTGGTCAAGTAGGTAGATAGACGATGAATATTATAGTAGCAGTGGCAAGTCATAGTCTGAACCGTCAGAATTACACGTTAGAAGAGAGCGGCAACGTTTAGGTTAATATCTTAATATCGCGTTAAGCACTGAGCGCTTTTGCGAGCTGAATTGCACTTTGTTGCTTAGTAGCAAGAGTCGGTATTTCTATTAATGGTTGCGCGAAGTGCAACCATTAATAGTAGTATCTGCTATTATTTATTCTGTGCCTGTGTTTATAAATTTCTACTTTGTTATTAGTTGTGTTGTATATGAGTGCAACTTTATGAAAGGTGACATGTAATCATGGCTAACCCAAAAAGAAATTCCCTACACTCCGGATATGCTTACGCCACAATTGTACAAATTGATAAAAATACTTATAGAACAATATAAGACATTCAGCATTGACAAAATACTATTTGAACACGGTCATAAAGTACTGTGACTCCCCTCACACCTCCCTAACTTAAATCCTATCGAAATGGGTTGGGCTTCGATAAAAGGTTATGTGAGTAGAGACAATGTGCAAGAACCTCAAACTCGTAATAGATTTAGTAACAGAAAAGGTAAACCAAATAGAACCAAATGAATGGAAAGCTATATAACCGGTTGCTTGCGCATTTTGCGCGTGGTAGTGCGCAATGTTAGATATATCGCCACCCGATGATCGACTGGCTAAGATAAAAAATAAATAAGGCTTTTACATAGAACTAGATCACATAATTGTCAATTTGACAGATACGGAGTAAATTATCAGAGTAGGAAATTCGTCAGACAGCAATTCAGGGGACTCGGGTAGTTTCTAATCTTCTAATCATCATCTACGAAAACGATAATCTGTCAAGTCCTGGAACAACTGGTATTTATTCATTGTTATGACTTTTAATTTAATATAGAAGGTATTGCTATACACCTAATTGCTAATGTTGTCGAAAATACTTGAATAAATGTATAAATTATGGATTTATAACTATTTCCTACACAACTATACCTGCTCAGGCTCCCCACTACTGACGCTTGTCAAGTCTCATCTTTCGTGGCGCGTATTGTAGTGATATTGATAATGATGTTCCCTATATTTGAAGTAGGTACCTGGGTACACCATGTAGGTAAGTACTAAGTTTTAGAAATGTATACAACAACAGAATTCTGAAAACTGGATGACTTACAGGGAAGTTAGGTCCAGGGTACGGTCGTGCGGGCATGGGCGAGCCCTGTGGCTGCGCAGGCCCCGGATAGCGCTGCTGCTGCTGCTGCATGGGGCCCGGCGGAGGCGCGGGGCTCGGCCCGACCGTGCCGGTCGGGAAACGCTGAGCCATGTCACTCACAGATCAGTTATAGACAAGATTTCACTTTTTTGGTACTATCGATTGTCTCAACAATTCAACATTTAACACTGTTAACCCAAGCAACAGATCTGAATAATTAACATATAAGTGGCGATGTTGTGAATAATGTTATTCTCATGACCTCCGTCACAAGTGTAAGTAGACCTCGGGCAAGAGTAAATACCTAGGTCTAGGTGTTCTGCGAGTTGTAGTACAGATGTAGAGGTAGGCTAAATATCCGCTAGGAGTAATAATACTAAACTTGTTCTGTGGGCTAATAACCTCAACTATTTGTAACAATAAATTCAATAGCAAAACAAAAATATAGAATATAAAACAGTGTTGCCATGTCAAAAATCAGTTCGACTGTGAATCCATTTAAAAAAACGGTAGATTCTAAGAAAATACGGTAACTGCACCAGCAGGCCTAGCACGGGGTAGACATATTTTCCGCGGGGAAACGATAAAAATCGGTGGATATACAGCGGGAGCAGTGTTCTCGAACGTCAAAATGCGAAATCGGTAGAATTGCCCTCAAAAATTGGTAAATTTGTACATAGAATCGGTATATAGGAAAAATTCCAATGTAATACCTACTTATTATTAAAATTTTAATATATGTTGAAAATTGGTACCTATGTATTTTTCAAATAAAATATTTACTTACAAAACAGGCGGATTAGGTAAGAATACAAATCAATGTTTTTTAGGATTTTGTCAATATTTTTAGGCCATTCCTGCAGACAGTTTTTCATTTTGAACTTACTACGCCAATAGCCTATTTTGTCCACTGAAATTCACAGCAGTTGATTATTTCAAACCTTATTTGTGCATC
Source organism: Alsophila aescularia (assembly GCA_946251855.1). Taxonomy (NCBI): domain Eukaryota; kingdom Metazoa; phylum Arthropoda; class Insecta; order Lepidoptera; family Geometridae; genus Alsophila; species Alsophila aescularia. The sequence goes on from OX276376.1 coordinate 34,858,523, forward strand.
ACTAATTTATCAGATGACAGATTAGTATTGAACAGTTGTCTAAAATATCGAGTGTTATTTACTATTAAAAAAAAAAGAAGAAATATCTGAAAAAAAAAAGTTGCTAGTGGTGCCAATAATACCCAGCAGGGCAATTACCTACCTTGTTTCAATCAGATTTTCATTATCACGTGCACTTAATGCAGCCGGCGCGTTAGTCGATATTGCTTTTAAATTCTGTTTGCAACATCTTGGCTTAGGTGGCAGGGCCTCAGATATTGTGAGAAAATTGATCGATTTCGGTATTTCGGTAGGACAGTGCCCAAATCATAAGAAATACCGAAAAAATTGTAGGTTCGAGACATAGTATTTCCTTCGCTATTGGTTCGAGACCACGGAGCGGGAGTAGCGTTCTCTATAGTACGTTACCATTGAATTTTACCTTCGAGCATATATTGGATATATGCTCGGAGAATTTGACTTGTTAGTCTTTAGTATTTTGATAAATCCAACATACTTTCAAGAATCATTCGATCTTTTGCATCGACCCTATTAAACAAAGAAGGACTAGGGACCAACTACTCGGCATGGACCGCGTATATTAGGTGCAACGCACACAATTGGCCTCAGTCGTAATCGGAGTTGCGTTGGTGTAACACGTGCGTGTACTTAACCACATATTATTCAGAATTTGCCGCAAAAATGCCTTCCTGTTCTTTTATAAGGTGTTTTTTTCAAATGTTCATCATAGTCTAATCAGCAGTCCGAGCGTGATTGTGTAACATAAAAACAAACTTTCGTAAATGGTATTATTGGACGATAAAATGTTCAAATATTGTTACTCAAGCACACACTAACACCGCTGTTTTAAGTACCTACTACAAAAAACTACCAAACTTAACAATATTTTTTTTACATTGGTGATCAAAACCGCGGTAGAAGCTAATATTATTTTATTTCATTGAAAATTTGCTGACGGTTCCTTACATTACTTTATGTTTACGGACTAAGACGAACATACCCGATGCCCGAATCGTATTTGGTTCGAGAATTAATGTTGTTATGTCTTTTGCGCTTCTATCTGCGTATGTCTCTCTATCTTTGTTGTTGGTACATGAAGTGTACGACAGTGCAAATTTAGCTGTGTGGGTGTGTTTTCCTGTAGTTGCATCTATCTCGTCCGGGTGTAGTTTACATGAAGTTCTAGGTTGCCCCGTCCTCCTTTGTTTAATAGGGTTGATGTTCTATTGATGATAATTTCTGTGGATAATAGATTATATTTCCAAAAATGTTCGTGCGTAGCATTGGCACACCCCGGATACTTTCCTAGACCTATATACGAAAGCCGCGATCTAACTACCACATATAATTTTTGTCCAGAAATTCAACCAGTCACGGGCATCTCGGATATACCGTCCACGCCGGGAAATTTTCTTCCATTGTTTGCGTTACTCGCATCAAAATATAATTATAAAATGTTCGCGACATTGTGGTTGTACGAAGATAAACTTATAAACCCACCTTCAATAGACGGTCGTAAGTCTTATGCACGGCATAAAATCGTAGAAGAAAAAAAATTGCTCTCATTTTATCACAGATATCTTACTAATTTTGAATTTGACAGATAATTTGAATTTGAAGGGTAATTTGAATTTGACATATGCCTCGGCCTCTTCACCTTGTTTCTTACCCCCTGACCGTAGCACCCAAGGAGATTGGATTAAGCTTACCTACTCGCGCAAGAATAATCACTGATACCAAAGAGGAGAATTACGGTTACTATAAACTTTCTGTCACTAGTTGTCAACGTTCTTCAATGTCGGTAATTAATTATAAATAACTGATTAATTATTTGGATTACCTACTAAACTTTATATTATTTATTAATACTGTAATATTACGAGTGTACTCTTCACCATGAACAATACTTGCAGTGGTCCGCATTACAAAAGCAAACGGAGTAGTGTTAAGTTACACCGTTATCAAAGACTGGGAAAGGAATCTCAAGTGGGTGGAAAATACCTGTAACTTGTGCTAAATTGAAGGAGCTCAGGTCAGAGGAGCTACATAAGTTGTTTTTGTATTACAAGTTCTTATTTTATTCTATCATATTGGCCATTTGAATCATATTATCATTCATGTTAACCTAACAAACCTACCTAGGTAGGTAGATACTACTTTTTGTGCGCGCAATTCCATATAACATGACTTTACGTCTTTTATTATATGAAGTAATTAAATTTGTTTACATATAAAATGTTTTGTTTTAATTCTTATAAATTTAAATAAAAGTGCTTATGTAATTTGTGCTTACGAAAGCAATATCGTGTTGTTTGAATACCCAGCTGTAGGAAGTATATAGTAATTTATTTTATAGTTTCTACCTTCAGCAGGCCTAAACAGAAGCATTAGGAGCCGGCTGAATTGTCCATACAAACGTAATTCCGAAATCATTTTTAAGTAATTGAACCATACCTATTTCCACCTTAATATTATGGTATTACTATCTGCGCCCCGCGGCTTTGCCCGCGTGCAATCTTCTCCCCCATCCTATTTCAAAATTTTACAGTTCGCGTTACAATCATCACACTAATATTATAAATGCGAAAGTTTGTATGTTTGTGTGTGTGTGTGTGTGTGTTTGTTGCTCCTTCACGCTCGAACAGCTGAACGGATTTGGATGAAATTTGGTACCACGATAGCTTATATTATCCTGGATTAACACATAGGCTACTTTTGATCTCGAAATAGGAGTTTTTTTTTATCGTTTTCTTTAAGATTTCAATATGCGGTACAGTGGACGAACTAAATAAGACGCTGGTGGAAATTGTCCACGCGGTCGGCTCGGAGTTTTTAAGAGAGAACACAGCAAAAAAAAGAACACAGAAACTCTCTGAGCATACACTCAAACTTATGGCAGAACGAGACGAGATGAGGCTGCAGTCTTCAGTGGATATGTCGAGTTACAGCTTGCTAAATAAACAGATCTCCAAGTCGATGCGACATGATTTGCGTTCCTATAATACTATTGTATTAAGAACGCAATAGAGCGGTACAAGGGCTCCAAAGTGTTCGCAAGAGATCTGTCTATTGGGCAAAGCCTGTTGACGAAGCTGAAAACCGACAGTGGCAGCATCGTTTCGTCGAAGCCAGAGATTTTGAGTGAGCTCGAGAAGTTCTATCGGGTATGCTCGGCAATTATACACCTCATCGCGTAGTCCTCCTAGCAGGACTAGGGATGCAAGAGCCCGTTTGACCCGACATTATACCGAAGATATCCCGGACGTCAGCTTATACGAGATCAGAATGGCTCTCAAACAGCTTAAGAGCAACAAGGCACCAGGGGAGGACGGAATAACGACAGAGCTACGAAAAACGGGTGGAACACCGGTACTTAAAGTCCTTCAGAAGCTGTTTAACTCCGTCATCCTCGAGGGTACTACGCCAGAGGCGTGGCACACGAGCGTAGTGGTTTTGTTCTTTAAGAAAGGTGATAAAACTCTCTTGAACAGCCTCCCAAACAAGCTGGATTCCGGAAAGGCTTTAGCACCATAGACCACATCCATACGCTCCGGCAGGTTATACAGAAGACCGAAGAGTATAATCAGCCACTATGTCTAGCGTTTGTGGACTACAAGAAAGCCTTTCATTCAGTCGAGACCTGGGCAGTGCTACAGTCATTACAGCGGTGCCAGATTGATTACCGGTACATCGAAGGGTTGAAGTGTTTGTACAGCAAGGCCACCATGACAGTTCGTCTTCAGGATCAGAGCACGAATTATATCCAGCTGCAAAAAGGGGTGAGACCGGGAGACGTTATTTCTCCGAAACTGTACACCTCTGCATTGGAAGACATATTCAAGCTTCTGAACTGGCACGGATTTGGTGTTAACATCAATGGCGAATACATCACCTTTGATTTGCTGATGATAAACCCTGAAAGACCTTAGCGCAATGCTCAGTGACCTCAATATTGTTTCCCAACAGGTGGGGTTCCCAAATGAACATGGGCAAGACGAACATCATGTCAAATGCCCATGTCGTACCCATGCCGGTTTATGTTGGGAACGATATATCGAAGCTGTTGATCGCTATGTCTACTTGGGTCAGACGATCCAACTGGGTAGATCCAACTTCGACAAAGAGGTCAACCGACGAATCCAACTCGGATGGGCAGCGTTCGGGAAATTACGCCTTATCTTCTCGTCGCAGATACCGCAGAGCCTCAAGACGAAAGTTTATAATCAGTGTGTGTTGCCAGTGATGACATACGGCACTGAGAAGTGGTCGCTCACTATTGGTCTCATACAAAAGCTCAGAGTTGCGCAGCGTGCAATGGAGAGAGCTATGCTCGGTATTTCACTACGTGATAGAATCAGAAATGAGGAAATCCGTAGAAGAACGAAGGTTACCGACATAGCTCTCAGAGTTTGCAAGTTGAAATGGCAATGGGCAGGCCATATAGTTCGCAGAACCGACAACCGCTGGGGAATAAAGTTTCTCGAATGGTGACCACGTACAAGCAAGCGAAGTTTGGGGAGACCCCCCACACGATGGACCAACGACATTGTAGCCATCGCTGAAAGTCGGTGGTTGGAGGCGGCACAGGATCGCTAGTCATGGCGCTCTTTGGGGGAGGCCTATGTTCAGCAGTGGACTTCTAAAGGCTGACATGATGATGATGATGATGATAATGTACAAGGGCCCTCTACATAAATAGAAGCTAGACTCAAATGTATATTTTTTTTTTCTAATGTGGGTACACACTTGATGTAAGAATCGTTTTAAAGAAACCTACCCATTAAAACAGGATAAAATAAGCAGCTAAATTATAAGCTAGACTCCAAATTTTGTTGTAAGAAATGTTAGAAAGAAACCTATTAGAAATCAAGATAAAGTAAGTAAATTATAACTTCAGTACTCACTTAAATGTAAAGTTTGTTAAAAAGAAACCTACATTATATGAATGTTAAGTGGAATTGTGTTTTAATCTTAGAACTTATTATGACTTTCCAGTATTTAGACTGGTGGCGCCCTTACAGAAAGGACACTACCTCAAACAACAAGATACACCAGTGAGTGACAGCCCCTTGCTAACGAAGCTAGGTGTCCGTCACTACAGCCAGCCAATTGTTTGTACGCAGCCCAAAATTTCCTAAATTGTAGTGCTCTCAAGTGCTCTGTAGTGCCCAAATATGGCCATTTGTTCTCGATTACTTTACGAAATATTTCAATTCAAAGGGTAGCCTACCGGGGTGACGCTGCGTTCAGCGCGTCGATGTCAGCGAGCTGAATCCAGCGGACAGATTTAAATGAAACATAGCTCAGCTTTTAGTTCTCGATTGTAATTTTGCTAAACTGTCAGACAAAATTACAATCGAAGTAGTGATTTATGAGAAAAACATCTTACAAGAGTGGTCAGCCAGTATGACGCTTGCTTCAGCGCGCTAACTCCATAACAACAAAACGAGTGAATCAATATTCTTCAAATTAAGTGGAGCTGCAGTGCTTCTTTTTGGGCCCTTTGTGCCAAAAAAAACATTCGTGTAAGTCCAGTAGTTTTTGCTCGTTTGAGGCTGGAGAGATGGCCGACTGGGGTGACGCTGGCTCTGGTGCGCTACCCTGAAACTATACAATGGCTGTGACAGCAGCTTTGAGTCGTAAACCTACGAATAGTTCCCGGTAATATGGTCTTTGTGTCCGACAATTGTGTTAAAGGAGGTTATTCTCTTATCTATGTGTTGTCTAGAAAAATATATAAAAAAATGACAGTTTCCGTTATAAAACGTATTTTTCTTTTCACAGATATTTTAATCCTCTCATCATGGTAGAAGAGCGTCCAAAACGTTTATTTAGCGTTTAGAGTAGATGATGATGTAGTTAGTATGGCAGTTTAAAAAGCAACCGATGCGAGCGCATCAAGTGACGCACTTGCTACAGAAAGGTTTCAAGAACTGGATAGCACGATTTTAATAATTCTCACAAACATGATGATAGACAAAAAAGTCCAGAAAGTAATGCGTTTCGAGTCTTCTAAAGAATGGGATGAGATCAAGAGGTTATTTGACGGAGATGGAGACAATTTAGTCTACGACAATTGCCTTAAGTTCTTCGAGTACAAGAAGCAACTGGATAACATTATGGTAATACATCTTTCAAAACTGAAACATTTGGTTTAACCTGAACAAAGAGATCATTAAACTTGTAGGAAGCCATGAGTTGCCTGAGGTACTTCTGATCTGCAAGATCATAGACAACTTGCCTGAAGAATATCTTACGTTCAAATTACGGCTACTGATGTCTAAAAAAGGAAAGGACTATAGAGAGACTAACCTCACAACTCTGTGCCTTTGAACGAAACCTAGAAACACAAGCTTCTACGTCATCCAAAGCATGAGTACCCAAGCTCTGACAATAAAAGCTTCTTCTGAGAAAGAAAACAGAAAGACTTACAATAAAAGGATTAAGTTCAATTACTGTGGTCAAGAAGGACAAAGTCAGATAATGCTAAGTGGTTGAGTGATGGGCGACCTCCGAAGCCAAGTTAGAACACAAACATTGTGAATAACACAGACCTTATGATGGCTGACAGATGCTTATACCCTGACAAAGATAATTGGTATCTGGACAGTGGAGTCACAAGTCACATCACATTCAGGAGAGTTTTGTTCCATACGTTTGAGAATTTCGATTCATTACATACAGTAACTACGACAAATGGTGAGAAAGTAGATGGCACTGGTAAAGGTGAGAAAAAGCAGGAAGCCACAGTCGGAGATCATAAAGGGAATATAACCTTATGCGATGTATGGTGTGTGCCATCACTACAGAAAAACTGTTCTCTCTATTAGCCGCGCAGGATAGATTACCAGAAAGTTTTTTCGAGTATGAACCAGAGTTCTGTAGATTGAAATCAAAAGGCATAGTCAAGGTAACAGGCGAACGAACGAAGAGGTGAAGACTATTCAAACTCAATGTGAGGAATATGATGCCACCAATTCCAATCGAAGTCAATGCACTGACAAGCCAGAATTCGTTACAGATTTTTCATGAAAGATTGGCACATCAAAGCAGACTCCATGTAAAGAAGGTTATCGAAAAAGAACTTGGGATAAAAGTACATACTTGTGAGTTTTCTGAAGGATGTAATTTTGGAAAAATGCACAGGCAACCTTTCGGAACACGAGTAAGAGCAAAATTACCTAGAGAAATTATGCACTCCGACGTGTGTGGGCCATTCCCGTTCTCATACAAAGGATTTCGCTATTTAGTTTTATTTAAAGTCGATTTCAGCAAATACCGTTACGTGTACTTCATGAAACAGAAGTGTGAGGTTCATACAAAGCTTCAACTGATGTTAGAAGAAAGCAAGGTAGCTGGTCATGTCATAAGATAACTATTAAGCGACAACGGTGGGGAATTTGATAACGAGAAAACTTGCATTATTTAGTCACGAGTTATTGGCCGTACAATAAAGGGACTCTCTGAATTCATCTTACGGGATGGTAACACCAACATTTGGCAGCTCAGCAGCCCGATTCCATAACTTGGCTTCAATCGAATTCTCAGTATCGCACCCGCTAATGCCTTGCGATAGAGTCGAATTTGCTATGAAAAAAGTGATAATCCGATTGTAGCCAAGTTATGGAATTGGGCCACAGTTAAACTGAACCAAACCAACACGTGACCATACCACTAACAAACGTGACCCAAATTTTTCCCTTAGTAAAATACACAGATTAAGTATCAGAAGTAAGAAATAAATATCTGATACTTAATCTGTGGTAAAATACCAATTAAATAATAATATTTTGTTCTGGCAAGTAGGTTCTAAATCATAGAACATTAGAGTAAAATTATACCAAATAAAGTGATGCTTTGTTTCATTTAAATCTGTCCGCTGGATTCGGCTCGCCGACATCGACGCGCTGAACGCAGCGTCACCCCGGCAGGCCACCCTTTGAATTGAAATATCTCGGAAAGTAATCGAGAACAAATGGCCATATTTGGGCACTACACATACACAGCACTTGAGGCTGGGAAATTTTGGGCTGCGTACAAACAAATGGCCGGCTGTACTGACTGACACGTGTTCGGGCTCGTACGTAGCTAGGTACGTAGGCTAGCCGGCAGAAATAAAACAAATAAATGCACACCTAAAGCGCAGTACCTACATATATATATACCTATATATGTACTGTGCCTAAAGGTTGCGTGCAGCAGTATGTTCATCTGTTCCCTCATAATTTCTAAACTACTTATCATAATTTGACAAATGAGGTATCGTTGCAAGCGTCTTCATCGTAGACGCGAGTAAATGTCTTCATCGTCCGCTGGTTTTAGGCTATGAGACGTCACATTAAATTGAATATGGATATATTAAAAAAGTGAACTAAAAAAAATAGCTCCCATTGTGTTACATTTTCTTGTTACGATAAAATAAAACGCTGCAAACCTAGGCTAGATCATTTATGATCCAGTTCAATCGATAGACAAATTTTAGTTTCGATTCGACTTGTAATTTTTTTTAATAAACCGGAAGGTACGTTTTCATGAAAAGGAGAAAATCCACACATTGTCCGTGGCACTCTTATATTGATTAAAAGACTGACAGATCACAACTTGTTTGATTCGTAGACATCTGTCTTTTCCTAGAAATCAAAAATCATTAAGAAGTTGATAGTTTCCCGGTAACCCCCGTAACGTGGCCCCTCCTGTTGCCAAATCCCCGGACGCCCGATACACGGGTGGCCCCTCCTGTTGCCAAAATAAAAACTCTAAATGCACCTGGCTGCTGTGGCAGCCAGTTTTGTACAGATTTCGATTAAAATGGATTCCCGCGTTCCTTATCCAATCTGAGTGTTTTATTCTTTTAAGGGATATTTTTCCTTTATGTTTAATCACTAAATAAGTACCTATAAACTTAGTATAATAAATAGAACACGTATAAAACTTGACCTAAAATATAGACGACATTTTTTGAAAAAAAACTGTTTTTCAAATTGATATTCTGGTCACTTTTTGTACTAAGCTGTGTTGATATTTTAATGTTATTAGATAGCTACATTCATGTAATATTTGAATAATAATAGGGTGTCATCGATCTTATTTCCAAGATACAATATTTTTTCTGGAAAATCACCCCATTTTTGTCTTCATATTTTTTCCGAGGTTTTATTTCCATAAATAATATTTTCTTATGTCTTTGGTTCGGTTTGTCAGTGGCAACATATGTTCAGGCAACCACAGTGGCCCAATTACAGAACTTGGCTTCAATCAGATTGACACTTTTTTTCATAGCAAAATCGACTCTATCGCAAAGCATTATTGAATTTCACGGCTTGAAACCGTCACGGTCAACATTACGTAATCGCAGTACAGGCCAAGTTTTGTGCGATTGCGTCAAACCATTGAGCAAGGAATGGAAAATGAGTTTTACGGGAACGCAGCGACGAGAATATTTTCGCGCCAAATTCGCACGTAGTGACTATTACTTATCTGTGCCTATGTATACACTTATTGTGCTAAAGGTTCAAAGTGCATCTACCGGTGTGTCTCTATCACGTCTCTAGCATCAATCTAGGAGTATATAATGGATAATTATTTTGCTTGCAAAATGTATTACGAGCGCTGTGTTTGTAAACTTTCGCGACAGGACGCTATTTTACATCATTTTCCTTGCACTGAGAAAAGACTCATTATCTGGCTAAAGTGTATAAACCGTGATGATCTGAATAAATTGTCACCAGAACAGCTTTCGAAGCTGTTTGTTTGTCATAATCACTTTGAGAAGAAGTTCCTTACGCTCAAATCACGTCTCCTAGGGAAAGCATATCCTTCCTTATTTACTGAGGACGAGATTACGACTGGAGTACCATCTCGGGACAATGCCGGTAAGTTTGTTAATATCTCATATTATTGCTTTGGTCTCCTTTGAGTAAATAGCGACCCGCCCCGGCTACAGACGGGTGTAATATAGAAAAACAAGAAGAGGAAAATGTGAAGTTCTCGCACACTCGACCATCACTCCTCATGGGGGGTCGGAGGCTTGCTTCGGTCGCCGCCTCCCCCTCGTTACGTTCATTTCTCATATGCTCGTATTATATATGTTAATTTTGCGTGGTTTAGGAGGAGTTAGTGGCCAAACAGACAGATAGATGTGGAAAGCAACTTTGCTTTATATCATGTAATGATAACATGTTACTCAGGCAGAAAATCCACTATCTTGATGATATTCAAATGAATGCATGCCCCATATCTATCTACTATAAAAATAACTACTATACAGTTTCCCACAACTCAGCCGCCAAGCTTACTGTAATACCTTATTATTATGAATCCTACCACCTATCCAGCTGCTTAAAATGTGGCGTCAGAATACAACCGTTTACTTATAAGTTGCTAAACATTGTAATTTTTGGAAAATTTCAGAAAACATTGCAGACCGAGCATAGTTATTCTCGTAAAAGACACTTCGACCACACATACTCCCGACTAAAACCATTGAAAGGTTTGTTATTATTTTATGTTTAATAGATTTATTTGTATTTATATTCTTTAAGTGCTCGATGCAGACTAAAAGAAACTTCTCTTGAGTGTCAATTTTGTATAATTAAATACCGACAAGGTTATGGTTGAACTACTTCAACCACATTAACATTTTTACATCTGATATGATTTAAAATTTACAATGTTTTACTTTTTGGTATCTATTACAGGAAGAATTGCTGCAGGCTCCACAGAGTTCCAGAACTTACCAGGACCTTCACAAAATCCACCGACCTGTCAGCGCTCAGGTATAATAATCTTCTTTCTATGGCTCTAATTAAATATTTACAAAGATATCTTTGTAAATATTTAATGTTCATTTAATTTATTAAAACATTTATTTTTGTAATTATTTGCAAGTTTATACTCTGGTTTTAACCATGTCTGGGCATTAATGTTCCTCTCAATTACATCAATATGGTACAAAAATTTATTCTGTTTACAGAAATGCCAAAAAAACAAAGAGTTATGTTTTTAGCATTCATTTATGTTTGTATGTATGTGAGTTTCTCTATTCCACCATAACTTTTAAATGTCTGAACAGATTAAGACGTATGGAATATCGTAAGAATCCTTACATCCGCCCGAGTAATATAGGCTTCTTTTTTATATATCCAATGTGGCGGCACTATGGCTATTGATCTCATACATAAACTCAAAGTCGCACAACGTGTAATGGAGAGAGCTATGCTCGGAGTTTCATTCAGTGATAAGATCCGTAATGAGGAAATCCGTAGAAGAACCAAGGTTATCGACATAGCTCTCAGAGTTTACAAGTTGAAGTGGCAATGGGCAGGCCATATAGTTCGCAGAACCAACAACCGCTGGGGAATAAAAGTTCTCAAATGGCGACCATGAACACGCAAGCGAAGTCTAGGGAGACCCCCTACACAATGGACCGACAACATAGTGGCCATCGCAGGAAGTCGATGGATGGATGTGGTACAAGATCGGTCGTCATGGCGCTCTTTGGGGGAGACCTATGTTCAGCAGTGAACTGCTAAAGGCTGCAATGATGATGATGATGGCTCTAATTAAAAAGGCGAAAAAATATATTATTCTTTTAATTTTACAATATGGGTATCAAATTGAAGGCCTTGATAAGCATTCCAACAGTATGTAATTTATTGGCATAAGTTTTTTTTGGCAGGCAGGCGTGTTTTTTTGTTGGTTATTTACTTTTGTGTCTATTACAGAAATTATTGCTACCGGCTCCAGTGAGTTCCAGAATTTACCACGACCTTCACAAAATCCACCAACCTGTCAGCGCTCAGGTAATAATCTTCTATTGTTTCTTAGAATATCTTCCTGAATATATAATGTCTTTTTTTTTTTTTTTTGCAATTATGATAATCATCCAACAATCACTAACTCGATTTTAATATGTTTCAGGTTTGGACCGATCCAGAAGTAAGAAAGAGCCAAAACCTTCCAGAAAGCGGTTAATTAAAAAACTGAAAGATTTGACACTAACTTGCCAAATTATTTACAAAGAATATAAAAAGGCAAAACAACAGGCAGACTTTTACCGAAGAGCCAAGAGAGCTCTAAAGTTTAGCAAGGAGAAGTCATTTGAAAAACTGACTGAAAACATGAATCCCTATGCCAAAAGGATAATGAAAATGCAGATTAATTTATGCACCAAAAAGAAGAAAGGCCGTTGATTTACTGCAGAAGAAAAACTGATTGCTTTATCAGTGATGAAGCAAAGTCCAAAATGTTACAGATTTTTACATTATTGCCTTCAAGGTCTACTTTGAATAAAATGGTTTCGAAAATGAATGTTCGAACAGGGATTAGTCCACAAGTATTCGAATTGATGAAGAAAGAAGTATGTATCTTTCACTACCCATGCACAAAAACATCAGACCGTTGCAACAGGTTCTTGTAGGGAGGGGTCTCATTGTATTGTGCACGGGCTATATCTTATAGATATATTTTATCTATACCTATAAGATATAGCCCGTGATATTTTATTTTAAAATTAAAAAATAAACTAAGTATTATTTAAATTTGTTTCTAGGTTGCCACATGGGATGAGAAAAAGAAGAAGTGCTCTGTGGTTTTTGACGAAATGTCTTTAGAGTCTGCTTTGACTTATGATAAAAATAAAGACACCATTAATGGCTTTGTGGAGCTAAATGAAAAAAGAAGGGAGTTTGCTGACCATGCCCTCGTCTTTATGCTGAGAGGAGCAGTATACAAGTGGCAACAACCAGTGGCTTTCTATTACTGCCAAGGTGCTACCACAGGAATAGAGTTGAAAATTATACTGAAGGCTGTAATTTCTGCTGTGGTAGGATGCGGGCTAAAACCAATTGCGGTAATTTGTGACCAAGGTGCAGCCTTTCAATCAGCACTGAAAAGTCTGAAGGCAGATACAAAGCGTGACCAAATACTGGCAAATCAAGAACCAGGTTTGTATAATTTTATAAACTTACCATTATTAACCCATCCATACACTTGATAGCATTGGCTGTATTTATAGTAATAATAAAGCCGTTTATTCAACTACAATTCAAAAAACTTTATTCTTATATATCTTTCATGTCCATTTGCTAGTCTGCAAAAGTTGCACTTACCTCTTATAAATTAAAAAAACATAATCCCTCTATTATGAGTCATGTACTTTTTTCTTTCATTACAATTTATTCTGTTTTTGTTTTTTCAGATGGCACAGTCACAATAGATGGGGTAAACTTAAGTGTAATTTATGACCCCTCACACCTTATTAAGGGTTTGAGAAATAACTTTTTAAATAAAAATATTAAACTGGATGGGAAGATTTCGAAATGGCAAGATATAGTCGACGTTTATGAAACGGACTGCAATCACACGGAAACCAGACTTCTGCATAAATTGAATGACCAACATGTCATTCCTGAAAAGATAAAGAAGATGGTGTGTTTTTTAGAATTTTAGTCTTAGGCATTAAAGTTGGTTAAAAAAAACTATTTAATTTTTGAATTTAAACTGTTGTATACATGATATTTATAATAGATTTTGTTATTAATAGTTGTCTTTTTATTTACAGGTCAAAAATTGTGTGAAAGTACAACAGTATCTGCGGCTTTGTCATATACAGCAAATTTTTGTAAGTAATAGTACGGAAATATTAGAAATAAAATTGTATATTTCCATTATTTTACCTTAGTGAGGCGAAAATGTACTTTAACATAGTTATTATGTAACTAGCCATGCCCGAGGCTTTGCCCACATGGTCAAAATTTATGGGGTTTTTTGCGCAGTACCCTAATTATTTTTCAAAAATAAAAGTAGCCTATGTTACTCCTTGTAACATCAGCTATCTTCCAGTGAAAGTCCCGCCAAAATCGGTCCAGCTGTTTCGGAGATTAGCAGGAATAAACAGACAGACAAAAAAAGAAGCTTTTTTGTTATGAGTACCGTGTATACTTTCATATGTATTTAGTAAAAAGCTGTTATTTAGACCTTACAAACAGACACTTCAATGTTATTTATTATTATATATATTATTATTTATATGTAATGTAACCACCCACACATTGGATGGATGACATTGTAGACATCGCAGGGAGTTGGTGTATGGAGGCGGCACAAGACCTTTCGTCGTGGCGCTCTTTGGGGGAGGCCTATGTGCAGCAGTGGACTTCTAAAGGCTGAAATGATGATATGTAATGTAATCTTCTTTTTTTTCAGCTCACTATGCAGATGGCAGACCCGTTAGTGAAACATTAAAGAATACTGCAGAAATGGTCCTGTTTTTCGATAAACTGTTTGACAGCGTGAATGGGGCTTCAACATATTCGAAAAAAGTAAGGGGAAGGTGCTCAGAACAGCGGTGGTGGAAAAATTACCTCACCACATGTTTTGGAGGGAAGCCACTATAAAGTTACGAGAAAATGAAGTATGTGGATTCAAAAGGAAAAGAAAAGTCTGTGCCCTCTATAGACAATTTGGTTGTTACATTGAAAAGTTATATGAGGCTGTGGCAGACTTTCAAAAACCAAGGTATCAAAATAATGAGGCCCAGGTATTTCAACTCGGACCCAATTGAAAACTTCTTTGGTCAAGTGAGGGCATATAATTACAGAAATAATGACCCAAACTGCCACAGCTTCAACTGCACATTCAAATCATTATTGTTAACCAGAATAATCAAATTCCATAATGAAACATTTAATTGCGAGGATGACCCGGCCAATCAAGTAATAAATTTGCAGAAATTATTTAATGAAAATGAAAATGTAGAGCCGGGTCATTCCAGAACAGAACAAGGCATTGAAATGATTGTTGAGCAGGCCCGACGAGAACGGTTAAATGTTCATTCGCGGGCCTACACTGCTGGATGGGTAGTGCGGAAATTTTGTAGTAAATTAAAGTTAAATTGTGATTCCTGCAAAAACAGCCTCACGAGTAGTGGTGAGAGCAATATTCACAACTGGATAAGTCAAGCTACCCATCTGAAGGAGCAGTAAGGTGTTTTGGTACAGTCATTACTGCAACTTGAATACTTGGAACACAATGCCCATCAAAATGGGGTTTCGTCAAATATAATAAATATAATTTTGTCCAAGTATTCATTTGATTTCATCAACTGTACCGAACACAGGACAATTCTTCGCAGTCATTTCATTGCATTAACTGTGAGGTTCACAATAATGAACTGGTGCAATATCATTAATAAAAAAAGGGCACGGACGTATTCCGACTACGAAATCGTGTTTTGCCTGCGATGCAAAAAATGGCCTTGGAAAAATACAATAAGAAATTAAAAAATAAATCTTTCAAAAAGTAATAATATATGGTTTTATTTCATCTGTCTCTACATCTCATAAATTAGTAGGATAGGTACAATATATATAAGTAAATGCAGTATGTATGGGTATAGTTACATCAAAGATTTTGAATTACGCTTACTGGTGTAAAACCTCTACGGGTTATACATGCGCGTCACTGGCTGTATGCGTCTCAACTTCAACTTCTTTGTTAATGGCTTGTGTGGGGTTTCCACAATTTCGCCAATGTCGCGTGGATAGAGTGGAAAACAAACGCTGGAGATGGCCGGTTTTTTTTTTTTCTTTTTGGTCTGAGTATATATATATATATCTGAAACAACCGGGACAACACAAGACAATTAGACATACACAGGACAACACAAATATAAATTACTTAATAGGTACACATAGTAAATGTTAAATATTTGTAGTATGGTATAATAATTATAGATTAATTTGGATAAATTTACATAGAATATGAATAGTAGGAGTAAAGGTAAGGGACAGAAGGTAATTCAGATTAGTAGGACGGGGGGTTTCTGAAGGAAGCATGTCCAACAAAGAGCAGATCAGCCTCGGAGAAATGAAGAAAATATGGTCTGTAGTGCCCTCATCAAGTCCACATTCACAGAGTGAATGATCACGAACTCTTATCTTGGCCAAAAATACTGGAGTACAAGAGTGACCCAGCCTCAAGCGACAAATGGTTGACGTGGTTCTTTTGTCGATGTTCTTAAATTTAAAAAACCATGGTTTGGGAGGAATGACAGGTTGTAGTTCACCATAAAATTTTCCTTTAACAGTTTTAGACCTTTGCCAAAGAGAAGCCCAAGTGGAGCGCAGTTGAAGTTGACATGTGGAATAGAGATCGTGAACACAAATTTTATAATGATCTTTGTTACCATAAAGAGTAGCTTGTTTTGCACATGAATCTGCAGTTTCATTTCCTGGAATACCTACGTGGCCTGGGATCCATGCTAGAACGACATTTAAACCCTGTTGATGGCAATCCTACAGAGCTTCTTTTATTTCTAAAATAATAGGGAACCTTGACTTGCTTCTAAATTGGTTGGACATAACAGCTTGGAGGCAACTTTTAGAGTCGGTGAAAATTATCGTTTTTTCTATCCTGTGAGTCCTGACATATAGAATAGACTAAGATAGCAACTGATTCCCCAGTGAATACTGAAGAAATTGGTGGGCATTTATTGCTCAGTATTATTTTAAACTTAGGTATCCACACAGCAGCGCCTACATCTTTATCTTTCCCTAGTTTGGATGCATTAGTGAATATTGTAACCCAATCCCTCCATTCACTATTAATTCTTTCATTAAACAGCGTGGTGGGTTCAACGGTATTCTTGTCTATGCCAAAATCAAGAAAAATCGAGGGTTGGAATATCAGAGCGTTATAACTTACAGAGAATAGGGGATTCATGGGGAACTGGAGAACTGGGCAGGCTAGTTGAGAGTATTTGATAAAGCTGCGAATAATACATGGAAGTTTTTCCTCGGATCTGTATCCTTGGGATCGAATAAAACTGTAGAGTTCTTTAATTTTCAACAAGAGTGGGTGATCTGAATTTGGTACTAGTTTGAAGAGAAACCTGTCAGCAAGAAATTGTCTACGAAGGTGAAGTGGGGGTTCAACGCATTCAAACTGCATAGCATTAATTGGGGATGATTTCATTGCACCAAGAATAATACGGAGACATTTTGTTTGTATTTTGGTCAATTTATCAAGAACTGCTTTATTACCAGGGTCTAGTAAGAATGATCCCTAATCTAAATGGCTGCGAATAATAGCATTGTATAATATTTTTTGACAGAATGGATGTGATCCCCACCATACCCCAGAAAGGGCACGAAGAATATTTATATTTTTTTCACATTTTGTTACAACATGGTTAAAATGAGGTACACCAGTAAGTCTAGTATCCAGCCAAACACCTAGAAATTTAACTGAGCTTTTTTGAGGGATAATTTCGTTTTCATACAATATACTCAAATCAGGGACACGTCTTTTATTCGTGAATACTATGGTATTACTTTTAGTTGCTGATATGGATAAACCATGATCAATTAACCAGTTACCTAAATATCGTAATGCAGAATTCAATCCATCTTCAGCTTCTGAGATGGATTTAGCTGAGCGGAATAGAGCTAAGTCATCAGCATACTGTAGAATCTGACAAAATGGATTTACTGTGTGCTCCAAGTCATGTGTGTATAGACTGTAGAGGAGAGGGCTTAGAACTGAGCCTTGTGGGAGGCCTTTCCAAATAGTTCTGGGTGATAAATAAGAGTCTTGTGTTTTAATTAGGATGGATCGCTGCATTAAAAAACACAAATTAAACGTATTATCCTCTCAGGGATACTCAGCTGGGACAACTTGTCTCTGAGTACTGGAAGAAGGACGTTATCATAAGCAGATGAAATATCCAGGAAAACCCCTATGAGGTATTCCTTGTTCAACAAAGTGTGACGGATTTCAGTTGTTAGTATACTAAGGCTATCAAAAGTACTCATACCTTTTCTAAATCCGAATTGCGACTTGGCATGGAGGCCCTTACTTTCAGCTAACCACTCAAGCCTATGTTTAATAAGAATTTCTGAAATTATCGATAAAACACATGTGCAATAGGGCGACGTGAATTGGGGTCAGAAGGGTTTTTTCCAGGTTTCAAAATAGGGATGATAACTTGAGTTCGCCAGGATTCTGGAATATAGCCTTGCTCATAAAATATATTAATTAATTTCAAGAAGAGACATTTAGTTTTTCTGAAGATCTTGTAATAAATGAATATGGAATTCCATCCAGACCAGCGGAAGAATAAACTAAGCCATTTAAGGCTACTTGGAGTTCATCATATGAAAATAAAGAGTGAATATTCCCAATATGAGAGTTTGTTGCGTTCGTAATATTAAAGGAAAGGGAAAGGTGGACAAATGGAGGAGCAAGCTTATTTGCGAAAGCTTCCAACCAGGAAGAGGCGTCATTGGATGTTATATTATCTGTGTTATAGTAACCTCTGAACCTGCGAATTTGCTTCCAGACCAAAGAAGGAGGAGTGGTAGGAGAAAGGCTTTCACAGAATTTAGTCCATCCAAGCTTTTTTTTAGATGAAAGAACTTTTCTACATTTAGCTGCTGATCGTTGGTATTCTAAAAAGTTGTTTAGTGTCATAGTAGAATTGTATGAGAGTTCAGCTACATTGCGTGCCCGAACAATTTGTGAGCATTCATGATCCCACCACGGGGGAGAGGATCTGTTACACCTAGGTTTTTTTAAAGGAATATGTTCATTTGCGGATGTAATAATGGAATCTATAAATGTTGCATAACAGGAAAGAGGATCAGCAGAAGGACTAGGGATTAAGTCTATTTTACAGTCCAGACTGGTAGAGTACGATTCCCAATCAGCTCCAGAGACTCTGTGTTTAAGGAGAGAACTAGGAGAACATTGTGATGGAGATCTTTGAGGGAGATTTATTAAGATGGGATAGTGATCACTCCCATAGGAAAGAGGGAGAACTTCCCAAGAAATAGTAGAAGAAAGGGATGGAGAAGAAACGGTGAGGTCAACTGCACTTTTAGGGTTTTGTGTTGGTCGAACTCGAGTAGGAGACCCATTATTAATGACACATAAGTTTGCCTCATCAAACATTTCCAGCAACAAATATCCAAACACATCACAGTCAGCGGAACCCTATGCAGTGTGATGACCATTGAAGTCATCCATAACTATTACAGGAGAAGGGATGGAGGATATTATAAGAAGGATATCAGGAATTAAATAAGAGTGGGGATGAGGAATATAAATTGATAAAAAAGTAATATTAAGAGCTTGAACAGCAACAGCATTGATTTCCGAGCTGTGAGCAGGCAGGGATACCTCAGAAAAGGTCAAACAACGCTTGACAAGTATGGCACATCCTGCATACCCATCCTGGCGGTCATCCCTAAGACAGGAGTAACCCGAAACGCGATACCGAGATCCGGGAACCATCCAAGTCTCCGAGATGGCCACCACGATGGGGGAATATTTGCTAATAAGATAATATAGCTCATGAGTCTTCGGACGGAGACTTTGAGCGTTCCATTGAAGAATTTTGGACTGATCCATAGTGGTTGGATAACGATGTGAGTTGGGCAATCATTTGGGCAACGTTGGACGGTAAATTAATGGAGTTTAGTGAAATTATATTAATTATTATTGTTAAGAGCTGAACTAATAGTTGGTCTTGTGATTCTTCCCGGGGAAGAGCAGAAGGGGGTTGTGACATTTGGAGGGCGTACCCATTAGGTAAAGAGGTTGGGACGTTGGCCACAATGGCTTGGTGAGCAGTTTTGTCATATGTTTTACCAAGTGGAGCCCTGGGGCGCAGATTGTTAGTTGTTGATTTATATGTTTTCCTTGCATATGAATGAGTTGAAGAAGACGGTTGGTTCAAAATGAAGGTATTTTGATGAGGATGTGTGCTAGTTGGGACTTCTTTCACAACTTAGTTAAAAGCCCTACCTGTCTTGGGGACTTGGTTTGAAGCATCCTGGTAGGAAGATCCATCCCGGGACATAATTGTTTTTATTGTTTTTTGTCATTCCTGCTCTGGGCAGGATCTGTTGGTAGAAAAATGGCGGGCTGGACAGAAAAGGCAGGAGGATTCACTCTCTTGAACATTGCACTCGTCCCCATTATGAGGTTGAGCACATCTATAACACTTAGGGGGGGGGGGGGGGGGGGGGGGAACGGCATTGCGCTTTTATGTGGCCAAATCGGCAGCAACCCATGCATTGGATTGTGGGATATACGTAAGTTTCGACTGACAGAGATGAATAATTTGAGTACACACGTTGGGGGAGGTCCTGGCCTCTGAAGGTCAGGACAACGGTCTGAGTGGGTTCCCATGAAACGTTACCGTTATCTTTAACTTTCCTATTCAGGCGTCTAGCTTTTAAAATTTGAGTACACGATCCATGCATAGTGCATGACTCAACAAATTCATCCATGGACCAGTCAACAGGAACTCCGCGGACCAATCCCATCCTTGTAACATTATATGTCGGGATCGAGGCTTCGTATTTGTGTAACTTGAGCATTGGGTTATTTAAGAATTTGTTAGCTCCAAATATAGACTTGAATTGTATTGATATTTTATTCCTCCCAACTTTTTTAAACCATGTTGACATATTTATTCAATTTTATTTGAAAACAAAAATTGCCCAAATTTGATAGGTCTGATGGACGTCACTGAGGTCAACTCGAGAGACATGAACAATGTACGGGCCAGAATCAGTTTCCTCATACGCTCTGATGCCAAGTATAGACATGGATGGATGAGTATAAACAGTCTGGATCGAAGCCGATGCTGTTTCTTTGTCGACAATTGTTTTTTTTAGTAATATTGGGACCTACTTGATCCTCCATATGGCCCTTTTGGCGGCATTAGTTGATGGTGCCGGCGACGCCATTGTGATGTCCGGCGGATCAGGTGGGTCGGGTTCGGGGGAAATGGGATCCATTTCTCGTCGAACAATACACAAAACACTTACCACCACCAACAATAAGATATAATATATCTCATGGAGATAAAAGAAAGATGGAACTGAGTTTATTTCACTAAAAAATAAAGACCAAACTCGCTACGCGTGTGTATCCTTTCACACCAGCAGCCCGATTCCATAACTTGGCTTCAATCGAATTCTCAGTCTCGCAACCACTAATGCCTTGCGATAGAGTCGAATTTGCTATGAAAAAAGTGATAATCCGATTGTAGCCAAGTTATGGAATCGGGCTGCAGATTTGCGACCCCTGTATGCGTCTCATTCCCTTGCCAATTAACAACATACAGAAAAAAAAAAAAAAAAAAAGTCATGCAACATTAAAACTCACCACAGAGAATTTTTGTTCTACAGTCGGCGGTCTGATACGTAGTATCTCTACCTAGTCTGTGTGAGGGGCCGACTATGGTGTCGGACGGATGCAATATTATATATTTTTAAACGCACGTCGCTAACGTACTTTATTAAAGTTATACTCGTATTTACTTAAATAACGCGACCTTGTGACGAGGTCAAAACCTCTTTCATAATAATACTCTTTTGATCTCTTAATTCTTTCATAATCCATTTCTTTTCATTTTGATAGTTGGCCATTATTCATTCTAAATACAAATATCCTGTCATTTATTACATTGATTTTTGGAGCAAAAGGGAAATATGATATAAAATACATAAATAAGTTTATAACCAGTTGAATTACACTTGTAAATATATAAACGATAATACCTACATAAGAGGTTATTTTAATCCGTTACGTCAAAGTACAAAAGTCTGATCATCTCCTCCTGTTCCTGTGCTTCCAATAGTTCCTGTAATTCTGTGACACTGAGGTTTGGGTCCTGGGCTAGTGGGACAAAACCAAACCCTGGGACCGCCTCGTGACACTGGCGCCCTCAACGTCCCGTACCCAGCCCTGCTCAACCTGCCTACAAGTTCCTGATTTCTCCGTGTTTTTTTTAATCAGTGTGTTTTAATTTGTTAATCAGTGTTAAATTTTTAAATCGTCCCACAAAAAACTAGGCCATCTTGATTTAAATTTGATTTGGATTATTTGGCATACCCAGAACAGTCTTTTATTCTCAAGTGTATTTTATATTTGCATTCCAGTCATTCATGTAAGTAAGACATTGGTACCAATTCGGTTGGCACGAACTAGACTAAACTACACTAAAATTAAGTTTAGTCCTGTTCCAAGCCGATAACAATGCACTAAACTAAATTTTAGTTTGACACACCTTACATTAATTGATTGATTTTAATTTATCAGTTTAGTATAATGGTTGTTTTTTTATTCTGTTGTACGTCAGTTTACGTATAAAGGTACCTCCACAAAACCCTCGTGCCAAAAACTCTCAGCAAGAAATGAAAACCATAGACAAAAAGCGTGGTCTGTGTCAGGGCGCACGGCCGCTTGTTTGTCGTGAAATTTTACTCCACGTACAAATCGCGAGTTATACCGAATTAAAGATCACAATAACGTAAGTTTTGCTGATTATGAGCGGGAAACCCGTGGCTTTGCCCGCGTGTTCATTTCTCTGGGTTAGAAGTAACCTATGTGTTATTTTAGGACCAAAAGAACCTATAAAGTATAAAATAACAAATTTCACTCATCCGTCAAATATGTTTTATCGATTGCTTGGTTATTGTTCACCGGATTGAAATACCAAGTACACCAAAACCTTTAACCCAAAACCTTTTTAATTCTAAACCTAGTTTTTACGTGATGCGCGAACAGAAAAAAAGACAGACATGATTTTGAAAAATGTTAAGTATATTCGTTTATTTAAAGAAGCTAATAATAAAAACCGTTTTTTATTATTAGCTCCTTTGTTACCCTTTGACCTTTTGTTACTCACTGCTTTATTATAAAATTTTCATTACCTCTGGACTTGAAAAAAGAAGGGGGGTTATAATTTTAGTGTGTGTGTGTGTGTGTGTGTGTGTGTGTGTGTTTGTGTGTGTGTGTGTTTGTGTGAGGGTGTGTGTGAGGGTGTGTTTGCGTGTGTGTATGTATGTATGTATGTATGTATGTATGTATCCGTGTGGCTGTCTGTGGCATCGTAGCTCGCAAACTAATGGACCTATTTAGATGCCGTTTTTTGTTTGAAAGCTGATGTAATCGAGATCCGCATGCGTGACCGTTAAAGTAAACATGTATTCATGTATGTCACACTCCGAAGATTAAAATAGAACTTTTCAACAGCCCTTATGCGCATGCGTGAACATAACCAGATTTCCGTTTCATAAATGTACTAGTTTCTTTGAAAAACCTGATGGCTGTGTTGGTGTTTGCTTGTCGGGAAACGTCAACGCCACGTACAATTTGATCCTGTCCTGAAAACCTCTCGTTTGCTCTGTGCTAGAGTTCAAAATGTGTATAATCTTTATATTAGTACGGACTTTCCGTGTTCTGCAGCCACTTTTGTATAATAGCGTTTTTGCAAACTTTTTCATATTGAATCGTTTTCTTTCTCAACGAGATCTTTACCAAAATACCGGAATCAAGAGGCTTACTAAATTTCGAGTTATACCGAATTAAAAATCACATAAACATCAATTTCGCTAATTTTGATCTGTGCGTCCTGCCTCACCCCGTAATGTTTAATTTTTGTCTTTTGACAAATAACATTACAACATCGAGCTGACAATAGAGGGCACATATTTTTTTATAATTACTTTTTGTGACGAGACGGTCAAGTCGCTCGCCTGATGGTAAGCGTCACGCTAGCCCATTACAGTTGCAGTGTCACCCAGAAAAATGACACCCACATTCGATCTCTGGGGCTTATATAGTTACACAGTTATAAAAGCGAGACGATATAGCCCATTTTGTGATGGTCCACTTTTAAAACCTGGTACCCCGATGTTTCGGAGTGATTTTATTAACGTTTCATTTCAAATCTCACACACTGTTCGAAACATTCGATCGCGCATGCGCATAGCGGCTTATGAAAAATTCTATACAAACATCTCACTAACACAGATAATAAACAACAATTTATGATTACATTCGTTCATTATTTAAATGTGGGCAACACTAGCAATTAAATTTAGTTGTTGTCAAAATCAAATTAGTCCTGTCACAATGATGTCATAGTTTAGTTGAAATCAACAAGTGATAAAATTTTAGGAATCACTAATATAAATTAAATTTAGCTTTAGCTTAGTTTAGTTTAGTGAGTTGCTCAACAGAATTGCCGTCATTTTCGTTAATACGTACTTTGTTCCGAATTTTACTATCGGCCTACCTAGTTCCGAATTACTCTAAACTTTGACGCGTGATTATGCGTGACGCGTTAACGCGTAGTTACATTAACGCTATTTTTTTTTATATATTTTTAAAGCGTTACTATCGCACTTAACGTAACGTTACCTACAAAGTAAACACTTGGTTTTATTTGCTGGTCTCATATTAAATAAAAATGGACCCTGCGCATCTAAATAAACCAGAATTGATCTATGAATTAAAATGTAGAAATGCTGAAGTTCATACAACACATACTGCAGAAAATTTACGTTCAAGGTTATCGACCTTACTTGACAGCTCGAATACACAAGCTTTTCAGAGTCCGTATACATTTGAACAGGATATAGCCGAAATTCAAAAATGTCTAACCGTTATTTCTGCACGTTTAATAGCTTACCCGGTACGAAAGGGAACCATCACCCAGGAAAATTACCACCGAACTTACGACAGTACAACTAGAAACATTTAAAAATGTTTCAGAAAGTTTCTTCGATTTACAAAAACGTTTCGAAACATTAGAAAATCCTAGCTGCTCTTCTACAGAAAATACACACGATCATTTATCCGAACAACAAACTCAATTACCATATTTTGACCTACTGACACAAAAGCTACAAAATATTTCGATCAACAGATGAAGTCACGAAATTACACGGTTTATTTACAACGGAGATAGTTGCCCAAAAGATTTTATTGAAAAAGTAGAGGAATTCACAGTTGCTCGAAATATTTCACGTACTGAACTATACAACCACATATACGACATTCTTAAAGGAACTCCTTTGGATTGGTTTCGAGCTCACAAACAAACAATCTCGGATTGGGAATCTTTCAAAATTACATTACAAAAAGAATTTGAAATTACAGACTACGACTATAAACTGCGTAAAATCATAGATGCTCGCAAACAAAAAACAAATGAGCGTGTGATTTGTTATTTTACCGAATTAGAATCATTATTTGCAAAATTACGTGAGCCTATTTCAGAAAAAGCCAAAATTGATATTCTTAGGCGTAACTTGCGACCCGAATTCGGTCAAAGGTTATTAAAATCGTGCAAATGGTACGAAAGTTGCATTGAAATTTCCAACTCTGATACTCCTTCTACATAACAAGACTTAGCGAAGCCTTCGACTTCTAATACCCAACACAAAGTCACTGCTACACCTAACATACCACATTATCCGTACAATACCTTGCAACAACCACTTGTTCAAACACACCCTTATCCTCAACCTTACCCTGTACATTCAATTGCTGCAGATTCTAAGAAACCTGCACTACCTATATTTTGCCCTCGCTTTCGAAACGACAGCCATGCTTTATGTCAATGTCCCTACAGACATAAAGTTTGTTTTCGTTGCGGTAAAAAAGACGTAATTTTTACCAATTGCCCTGTATGTACAAAAAATTCTAAAAAACTAATTAGTGAGGAACTAGAAACACAAAATTGTAATACTAACAATAACTTTGATCAAAATGATTGGAACAATTGGCTTAAAACTATTTCAATATTTTTCAAAACATACAACTTTTCTACGCTTATTTTTGATAATACATCGGACACTGAACGTCCATACCTTAGAGTAAATGTTGGGAATTTAACCCTTAACGATTTGCTGGATAGTGGCAGTGCCATAACAATTTTAGGTAATAACTCACATAAATTATTACTTGAACATGGTTTGAAACTACAACGTGACCAAATTATCAAAGGTTCTGTTGCTAATGGTCAAACAATCAATTCAATTGGTACTATTAGCTTCCAACTTTATTTAAAAATAAGTTTGCTATAATTACTGCCCATGTAATACCCGCTGTTACTCAACCTTTCATATTAGGTATCGACTTCTGGAAAACTTTTAAGCTGGCTCCAGACATACTTAATACGGTCAGTATGCTCAAGAGTTCAGATACTCCCATGTTTATCATCAATAATAATGATACTTACTTACAGTCTTATGACAGACTTACAGACACACAATTGATTCTTGCTAATGCAGTCGTAGAACAATTTCGTAATATTTCTACCGACGTACTTCCTTTAGGAAGAACAAACCTTATTGAACACTGTATTGATACAGGTGACCACGTTTAGAAGACAGACCTATGACTGCTTTTCACGTTCCAGGTCGTGGATCTTTTCAATTTAAGGTTATGCCTTTTGGTCTTACTATCGCACCAGCTACGCAACAAAGATTCATTGATAATCTTCTTTCTGATGATCTTTCTAACGACTCTCTTTTTTATTATTTGGATGATATAATAATAGCCACAAAAACGTACGAGGAACACGTACGTTTACTTAACAAATTACATGCAAAACTTTCAAAAGCAGGTATAACAGTAAATTTTCCAAAATGTGCATTTTTCCGAAATGAACTTAAATACCTAGGCTACGTAATTGATGATCAAGGTCTCCACACAGACCCTGATAAAGTCAAAGCAATCTTAGAAATACCAGCACCCAGGTCTGCTCGCGAGGTGAAAAAGTTTCTCGGTACAGCTAGTTGGTAAAGACGCTTTGTACCCAATCTTAGCACATTAGCTGCTCCCCTCACTAAACTTACGTCTACCAGTAAGAAAGCTCCCGCTTTCAAGTGGACTTCTGAAGCTGATAAAGCTTTTAATAAAATCAAACAAGCTTTAATATCAACTCCTATTCTAACTTGCCCTGACTTTTCTAAACCCTTTGCTGTTCATTGCGACGCATCCGCTTTTGGACTTGGAGCAATGCTTACCCAAGACTTCAATGGAGTTGTCTAGCCGATGCGATACTTGTACAGAATAGATCGATATCAAAGCGCTTACTCAATATGTTGAAGTTCTTACTCGCTCTCCTTAGATAGGAGTTCCGCTTATAGTTTGTATTCACTGACGGTACATTCAGTAATGGGTTAAATCTAAGAGGTTTAGATGGAGCATTCAATTTAAGCTTACTTAACAACTTGGGACAATCAACAAGGTTAGACAGTATCTTAAGTAAGTATGTGACATCAGCTATTTCCCTTCGCTTAGAAAGCGGAAGTAATTGCATTTTTTTGCAAAAATGCAAATAATCATCAGATTTGTAAGGTATTTTTAAACGGTAGCAAAGGTACCTTATGAATTTCTTTTGAATCCGCTCAATTCGTACAATGTACTTGTCATATCGGGGATTCCATACATGTGACGCATATTCCAATATACTTCGAACGAAGGTACAGTAGAGAATTTTAAAGGTTTTGGCTTTATTGAACGCTGCGCAACTTCTCATTGTTGATTATCGACGAAAACCATTCGTTACCAACAGCAGCTCATTTTGGCACTTTCAAAACATACCATCGTATTAAAGAAAAATACTTCTGACCAGGAATGTACAAAGACATTGCCAGCTATATTTCTAAATGTGAAACATGCCTCGCTTACAAGCATCAGAATCAAAATACCATTGGTCTGATGGGTAAACCTAAGAACTGTTCTCGTCCTTTCCAATGCATATCTATTGATATTGTTGGTCCACTTCCAATGACACGTAAACTTAATAGATTTATTTTTGTAGTCACATGTTGTTTTTCCAAATATTGTCTTATATTCTCCATGAAGCGCGCTACCTCTTCTGTAATCAAACATATACTTGAGAACTTAGTTTTTATGGTTTATGGTATTCCAGAGACCATAATCCTAGATAATGGCCCTCAACTAATTAGTCATGAACTCCAGGATTTATTTCAATTTTACAACATACCAAAAATTAATTACACCCTCCGTTACTGTCCGCAAGTCAATACTGTTGAACGTTACAACAAAACAATTATAACAGCAGTTGCTTCTTTTGTTGATAATGACCATCATACTTGGGATTTATATTGAAATCAAATCCAATTTGCCATAAATTCAGCTGTTAATGAAACTACTAAATTCACACCAGCTTTCTTAGTATTCGGTCGCGAACTTGTAACGTGTGGTTCTGTATATAATGCTTCGGATCTAACTGAAGAATTGATTTTTGCTCCACGCGATGAGTTCGCTGACAACATAGGTCAGTTAAGCCCTTTATTTGCTGAAGTTCAAGCACGTTTATTCCGCGCTCATGAAACTAATGCAAAATATTATAATAAACATCATCAACACCTTGAATTTAACCAAGGCGACATTATATGGAAACGTAATTATCCCATAAGTTCAGCAGGCAAGTATTTTTCAGCTAAATTAGCTCCTAAATTTGTAAAATGCATCATAGCAGCTAAAATTTCACTACTAATTTACGACCTCAGTGATTTATCTGGTAATCCCTTAGGCCGTTGGTATGTCAATGTCAAAGACATTAAACCTATACAACGTACGTCTGAACCATAACCATCACTTGTCTACTTACATACTTTATTATAATTATGTACTATGAAAGTTACATTACTTTCATATTCCTGTACCTTACCATATATTTAAATACCTACTTATGACCATTGTAATGTCCACATTTTTAGCCAATTTTTTTTTATTCACTTCATTATCTTTTCGGATTCATTATGAATATTGACTTCAAGTCCCTACGTATTGCTTTTCAGTGCTATTTTACTTACTACATACTTTAATTATTTGGTACTAATAGTAGCTAATACCGTACTTGTTAGCTATGTATTTTTTATATTTTACAAACAATGTTCAGTTTAAAGCGAAAACAAGTTCTATATATTATTATTTACTACACCTACACACAAAATTTCCAACACTGAAAAGAGCGGCAAATGTGATTACTCTATAAACCAAGCCTAGGTCACAAAACCAGTATTATTTTATAGTTAATATGCTATTACCTACCTACCTACCTACCTTACTCATAGTGACACTATAGCATATAAACTACATACTACTACTATTACTACTACTACTCATACTATTTTAACGTTCTAACACAACGTTTATTATGTACATACACGTGCTACAGGCACGTCATACCCTAAGGTACGTATAGCCATTTTGGCAAACTAATTGTATATAAATATACACATACATACATTTACACATCACACACCACACATTCACCACACATACACATACACACATACACTCACATAATCACCCTGATCAGCGGATAGTGACTGTATAAATAGGCCTACACTACACTGTATTGGTTCCACGAGTGACCTTATTGATATATAAGGTTCCTCTTTCTTATGAGTTTTATTTCCAAGGAATGGGAATAAGACTATGAATGATGATGAATGAATGTGTGATTTATGAATTTGAATGCAACTAGGAATCCAATCAATTGTATATTGACATTGTTAATAAACATTTTCACCTAAAAATTAAAAAGACTTCTCAGCATTTCCATTATTTTAATTAATTATTTTACTATTTTAACTTTATTACCCTTATTATATATATATTTTTATTATTAACTTCTACTATTATTTTTTTCTTTTATCCTTAGCTTTTTTTTTCTCTTCTTTTTTTTTAAATAAACCTTATGTTTTAGGATACCAATAACAACAAAATTTTTACATACCTTACAACAAAAAAAAATATTTTTTTTGTTTACTATCTAAATAAAGACCAAACTCGCTACGCGTGTGTATCCTTTCACACCAGATTTGCGACCCCTGTATGCGTCTCATTCCCTTGCCAATTAACATCATACAGAAAAAATAAAATAAAAAAAATATGTCATGCAACATTAAAACTCACCACAGAGAATTTTTGTTCTACAGTCGGCGGTCTGCAGCCCGATTCCATAACTTGGCTTCAATCGAATTCTCAGTAACGCAGCCACTAATGCCTTGCGATAGAGTCGAATTTGCTATGAAAAAAGTGATAATCCGATTGTAGCCAAGTTATGGAATTGGGCCACTGATACGTAGTATCTCTACCTAGTCTGTGTGAGGGGCCGACTATGGTGTCAGACGGATGCAATATTATATATTTTTAAACGCACGTCGCTAACTACGCTTATTAAAGTTATACTCGTATTTACTTAAATAACGCGACCTTGTGACGAGGTCAAAACCTCTTTAATAATAATACTCTTTTGATCTCTTAATTCTTTCATAATCCATTTCTTTTCATTTTGATAGTTGGCCATTATTCATTCTAAATACAAATATCCTGTCATTTTTTACATTGATTTTTGGAGCAAAAGGGAAATATGATATAAAATACATAAATAAGTTTATAACCAGTTGAATTACACTTGTAAATATATAAACGATAATACCTACATAAGAGGTTATTTTAATCCGTTACGTCAAAGTACAAAAGTCTGATCATCTCCTCCTGTTCCTGTGCTTCCAATAGTTCCTGTAATTCTGTGACACTGAGGTTTGGGTCCTGGGCTAGTGGGACAAATCCAAACCCTGGGACCGCCTCGTGACAACCTGAAGGGGCAGAAATGGGCAAATGACACAAAGTAATCCCGATCCTGTTCAAAAACTACTCACTGTATCCTACTGAAATTAAAATATATGATACCCGCGGATATAAGTAACAATATCATTGTTCCCAAAACATTAATGCATTTATTTGGCTCGATGAAAAAAATGCCACACATCTGAAAATAAACAATTCCGTATATATATCCTACATTTAATGGTATTTCGATATGATATTGTACCTAAATATTACTTGTATATTCGTAGCTTGTATATTAAGAAATCGTGTCAGTGTACTATTTTTTTGGAAAGACTAACTATTTATGTGTAATTGGGATTTTTCTAGAATGTAGCTTACGCTCTTTAATTCGGAGCGATATCAATTTCGTGCCGCACTACTCTTTCACGGCAATCTACGTATTTTGCTTCGCGGTCTCTGCCAATTCTGCCATTCCGCCAAAGAGAATGTAAATATTCCGCGGTGAGCCGCGTTGCTAGGTGGACCTGCGCTACTATTGTCCGTTTTGACTTGGAGCTTGTAAGTGAATGAAAAAATGGGTAAACCAAAAGAAAAACACCCCAGATCTAGAAAGAAGCTTTACAAAGATTGCCACAAGAGTATTATCGCTAAAATAAGTACGTAACACAATAGTTGCTGTTATTGACGATTATGTATTTTTTAATGTATTTTTTAGCCTTATCCAAATTTCTGGTACAAATTCATGTGTGAATTTCTGAAAATGTACAATTTAAAATATATTACTTTTGTCGAACAAAGGAATCAGAGGACTGTGGTATTTTTTAGAGTCACAGTACAGAGTAGAAACAGTAGGCAAACACGTTACCCAAATCACACGCTTTACTTAGGCTAAAATTGGTAACACAACCACACAGTCTCAACTACTCGAGAAATAAATACTATTATATTATCGTTTCTTTCAGATCTAATAATTTCAATATCTTTTACAATGCATTACCAAGTACTAAGCCTAATCAAGGAGTTCGTGATAAAAATGTTCAAATCGTTAAAACGTAAACATATTTGTCTGTAAGTAGAAAAAAAGATTAAAAAAAATATGTGTTCGCAATATTCGCATTAGATACTAACTGCATATACAATTTAAGGTAAATAAAAATCACGTATGCATGAGTGTGTGTTTGTGTGTTTTAATTTAAATGTTCAAAATACACTTAAGTCTATCATTTTTTTTAGATCTGACTTTATATTGCTTGAAAATATCGTGCCACGTACAAGTATTGTAAAAGAAGACTGTGACACTTTTCTGTGTCGCACCCCAACTTTCGAAAGGTTAATTAGTACAAATATCAATATAACGCCTAAAAACCGTTTTTTTTACTAGCCGTTTTATTGAGATTTGTAATGAATTTAACTCACGTTAGTTTTTAATATCAAATAGGTTAGTTAGTGTTTAGTGTTATAGTTATAAATTGAGTGTGAATTTAATGTGTATCTAGATGTTTTGTCAAGTTTTGTCTGTCTATATCTTGGCCGCGCATCTCGCGGATACTACTAAATGAATACATATGAAACTTGGTGTGATACATTGTTCATACTACGAGGTAGGACATAAAATACTTTTTATCCCAAAATATTAAAGGGTTCCCACAGGATAGGTGTTGAAATTTATTTAAAAGAACACGTACCACGCTGAAACTAGTAGACGGATTTTGATGTAACTTGGCACAGTCATAGTTTATATGATAGATTAAAATTGAGGATACTCTTTATCCCGAAATAGTAAAGGGTTCCTGCAGGATAGGGATCCAAAATTATGTTTTTGTCTGCCTATCTGTCTTACTGTCTGTCTTGACCACGCATCACGCCAACAATATTGAATGAATTCAAATGAAACTTTATATGATTTGAGATCATAACACGAGGTAGAACATTGGATATTTTCATCCCGAAAAATTAAAGGGTTCCCACAGGATAGGGCTTGAACACGTATCACGTTAAAAATACTAAATGGATTTTGATGCAACTTGGCACAGTCATAGATTATATGATTCGTTAAAATTGAGGGTACCTTTTATCCCGAAAAAATCAATGGTTCCCGCAGGATAGTGGTTGAAAGTTATTTAAAAGCACACATATTACGCTGAAACTTCCGGACGAATTTTTATGTAAATTGACACAGTCAAAGTTTATATTATGTGTTAAAATCAATTATATTTTTTATCCCGAAAAAATAAGGGATTCCTGTGGGATAAGAGTCAAAAGTTTTGTTAATTTGGAAGGAATAAAAATATCCATCCACACCGTAAATTCGACGTCCATGCCACAAAGCAGAGTGGCGCAGTGTAAACGTGTCGGGTCTGCAACCCAGAGGCCCATGGATTGGATTCACGCGCTTCTAGTACAAGTTTTTATAGTTTTTGAAAACGAAATGTAGTTTCGGCTAGTTCCATACATTTACTCTCAGCGCCTCTTGCGGAAACTTGTAGGAACTAAAATTGGTAGGACGGGTTTAATCAAATGGTAGTATTCGATTTCGAAATAAAGTTTTCGAGTATTGTTTGCATTTTAGCAGAACGAGTTGCCACTTTGACAAGTTAGTGGTAGTAAACGTTGACGAATTCGATCATTTTCAAAGTATTGTTACTCGTTAGATAAATTTTCGTGAGAGCTTCATGAGACTTGTGATTTTTTATTTTATTATGATAACGAGACGGTATCTTCCGTGGATGTTAGCCTCGGAGGCTGTAGGAGCTGACCATCGTGAAGGGGAGCGACAGGAGCTTGACGTAGGCGGAGATTAATTACACCCAGTCACATCTGTTACACTAACTTTGTGCAACGGTATCGGCTCACGGGCTCACTAAAGAAGGTTTTGTCTTCTCTCTTAAGTCTATTGGGCAAAGCTGAAGACCAACAGTGGGAGCATCGTTTCGTCAAAGCCAGAGATTTTGAGAGAGCTCAGCTTAAGAGCAACAAGGCACCAGGGGAGGATAGAATAACGACAGAGCTACCGAAAGCGGGTGGCACACCGGTACTTAAAGTCCTTCAGAGGCTGGTTAACTCGGTCATCCTCAAGGGTACTACGCCAGAGGCGTGGCATAGGAGCGTAGTGGTGAGATTCTTTAAAAAAGGTTATAATACCCTCTCGAAGAATTATAGACCCATTTTGCTGCAAAACCACGTGTATAAGCTTTCGAGAGTATTTACAAACCGTCGGCTCGTAGGTTCAATGACTTTCAGCCTCCCAAACAAGCTGGATTCCGGAAGATTATACTACAGAAGACCGAAGAGTATAATCGAGCACTATGTCTTACGTTTGTGGACTACGAGAAACTGTTCGCCTCTACACTTGAAGATATATTCAAGCTTCTGAACTGGAACGGATATGGTATTAATATCAATGGCGAAAGCATCACATCTACGGATTTCCTCATTTCAGATTTTATCACGTAGTGAAACACCGTGCATAGCTCTCTCCATTGCATGCTGCGCAACTCTGAGATTGTGTATGAGACCAATAGATAGCGACCACGTCTCAGTGCCGTATGTCATCACTGGCAACATGCACTGATTATAAACTTTCGTCTTGAGGCTCTGCGGTATCTGCGACGCGAAGATATGGCGTAATTTCCCGAACGCAGCCCATCAGAGTTGGATTTGCTGGTTGACCTCTTTGTCGAAGTTGGATCTACCCAGTTGGATCGTCTGACCTAAGTAGACATTGTGCTCAACAGCTTCGATACTATATTTCCCAACATAAGCCAGCATGGGTACGACATGGGCATTTGACATGATGCTCGTCTTACCCATGTCCATTATAAGACCCACCTGTTGAGAAACAATATTGAGGTCATTGAGCATTGTGCTTATGTTATCCAGGGTTTCTGCCATGATAACTATATCATCGGTAAATCGAAGGTGAGTGATGCAATCGCTATTGATGTTAACACCATATCCGTTCCAGTTTAGAACCTTGAATATATCTTCCAGTGCAGAGGTGAACAGTTTCGGAGAAATAACGTCTACCACTTCAACACTTCGATGTACCGGTAGTCAATCTGGCACCGCTGTAATGACTGTAGCACTAGCCAGGTGTCAATTAAATCAAAGGCTTTCTTGTATTCCACAAACGCTAGACAAAATGGCCGATTATACTCTTTGGTCTTCTGTATAATCTGCCGGAGCGCATGGATGTGGTCAACGGTGCTAAAGTCTTTCTGGAATCCAGCTTTTTCGGGAGGCTGAAATTCATCAAACCTACGAGCGAGCTGGTTTGTAACTACTCTCGAAAACAGTTTATAGACGTGATTTAGCAGTGAAATGGGCCTATAATTCTTCAAGAGGGTGTTATCACCTTTCTTAAATTATAACAACACCAATTTGCT
This sequence comes from Alsophila aescularia, assembly GCA_946251855.1. NCBI lineage: Eukaryota > Metazoa > Arthropoda > Insecta > Lepidoptera > Geometridae > Alsophila > Alsophila aescularia. The sequence continues at coordinate 34,893,331 of OX276376.1, forward strand.
CCTGTGCCATGCCTGTTGCGTAGTACCTTCGAGGATGACGGAGTTAAACAGCTAACTACACACTGGAAGAAGGGCAACAGCGTCCTACGAGTATATATTTGTAATACTGCGAACACATCAACAATCCAACTGCCGAGCGTGGTGACTACGGCAAACCCCCCCCCAATATGATAAACACAACTGAAAATACGGCCCCTGGGGACTAAGGGCCATCTTTTCAGTGGTGGCTCCATTATTCCTGGCACCGGTAGCAGCGATGGCAACGGTGGAGCAGGGGGTGCTAAGAATCCCCGGCAGAGATCCAGCTATCCACCCTCACGATCTCTGGACCTGGCAACCTATAACGCGTGCACCTTGAGAACCGATGAGAAGTTGATAGAGCTGGAAGAAGTAGTAAGTAAGTTGCGCTGGGGTATTATAGGGTTATCAGAACTCCGAACAGAGGGAGACGATACGATGATCCTCAATTCCAGCAACTTACTCAGTTACTTGCTCTGTTTCTTCCAGTGTGTAGTCACCCCTTACGACATCCATGGGAGGATTGGGAGGGGTCTTATTCTAAGCCGAGACCGCCACGGTCCAAAGTATTTTAGACCATCTTTTTAATAATCTTTGTACAGACTTATACATATTGCTTTATTATAAGTACAGATATTGATTACTTCAAAATTAACATATCTTTGGAGCTAGGGGTTAAAAAAAGGAACCCATTATATTTTCGGGATAAATTGTGACTTCAATTTCAACCCAAATTTTGAATTAAAATAGTAGTTTCGGCGTGATGCGCGGTCTAAATAAAGACAGACAGACGGACGTACAAAAACAGTTTTAGCTTCCGTATGGAATATAAATATAGAGTACTCTCCAAAAAATAATATTTATTGCTTCAAAATTAACATAGCTTTGGCCCCCGATCCCGCAGGAACCCTTTATTTTTTCGGGATAAAGGTACCCTCAATTTGAATGAATTATATAATCTATGACTGTGCCAAGTTGCATCAAAATATGTTTAGTATTTTTAAAGTGATACGTGTTCTTTTAAATAACTTTCTAGCCCTATCCTATTCGAAACCTTTAATTTTTCAGGATGAAAATATCCAATGTTCTAACTCGTATTATGAACTCAAATCATACAAAGTTTCATTTGAATTCATTCAATAGTGTTGGCATGATTTGCAGTCAAGATACAGATAGACAGTAAGACAGACGGACAGACAATAACTTAATTTTGGACACATCCTGCAGGAATCCTTTAGTATTTCGGGATAAAGAGTATCTTCAATTTTAATCCATCATATAAACTATGACTGTGCCAAGTTACATCAAAATCCGTCCAGTAGTTTCAGCGTGGTACGTGTTCTTTTAAATAACTTTCAACACCTGGTGTTGGTAAATAACTTTCAACACCTGGTGATATTTTCATCCCTTTGGTAAATAACTTTCAACACCTGGTGTTGATTTAAAAACTGGTGTAATTGTTATCTCAATCCGGTGAGATAGAAGCCGAGCAATTGATAAAAGTTTTTTTGACGGCTGAAGAAATTTTGATCAAATGTTGGTATAATGGTCCTGGAATAGCACATTATGGTACTTTGAACCTAAAGAAAAGACCACGCGTGGGAAGCCGCGGGTACAGCTAGTATTTATATATAAAATACTCCCCTTACGCTAACAAAACATTAATCTCTCCTGTTTAGTTTGTGATGGTGTCCCAGATAATGCAATGTTCCCATGGGTAAGCCCGTATTTCCTATATAGTCTGTGGTGAACTACAGGTGAACCTAAGGGGTGTAACTATGACCAATGACTTTCTTTACTATAATCATGATCCAAGATTATATCATGACTATAATTAATGTAATTGAGCACATTCCACTTGTGAAGTATCTGATCAGTGGAGGTCAAATCTAGGACGCGATATGAAATGAGGTGGAGTGACGCGGGCAGGTCGCGTAGCAACCAGGGTTATCGCGTTTCTGTACCATCATGTCGCCAAGAGCTGCTTCGAGATTATTCCCAATCATTATTTTATTTACCGAATTATTATTAAACAATATCAAACCTGTCCTCTGAGTAAAAACTTGTATTAGCCGACTAAAGGATTGGGTAACCTTGGTTTGGTGGCCCTATACTATATATCAACAGACCGCTTAGGTACTGTTTTATTCAATCCTATGTCTAAAACCACCTTTAACATCAACAACATCAACATCAGCCCGTATTCGTCCACTGCTGTTCGTCCTTGTGAACGCCACTGAGCCCGATCTTCGGCTCTCTTTATCCAGTCGCTACCGATGGCCTTTCGCAAGTCGTCACTCCACCTGGCCGGCGGGCGCCCTATACTACGTTTGCCTAAACGCGGTCTCCACTCTAAAACTAGTTTACCCTAACGGTTGTCGGTTCTTCGAGTTATGTGACCAGCCCATTGCCAGTTAAGCTTGCTAATTCTTTGAGCTATGTCGGTTACCTTAGTTCTCTTGCGGATCATCTTATTTCGGATTCTGTGCTTTAGAGAAACTCCGAGCTTAGCTCTCTCCATAGCTCGCTGAGCTACTTTAAATTTGTGGCCCCACCTTGAGTGTCCACGTTTCGGCTCCGTAGGTTATAACTGGCAGAACACACGCGTTTCGACTTAACTCTAGACTTTCGTGTTTAGGCACTGTTTTTTTTTAAATTTTATTTATTACGGACTAGGCAATTGTTTGACCAAGATCTCACATGATGGAAAGCGATGAAGTAGTCGAAGGTGTAGCACGCTTGCCTATTAGATACCTATTCACTCTTGTCTTGAAAACACCTGGGTTATGATTTACTGGAAACACTGACGAGGGCAGGGCATTCCACTCCTTTGCAGTTCTTATAATAAATGAGGAATCGTAACGCTTCGTTCTTGTATGAGGTATTTCAACCATAAAAGGGTGGCGCTTTGCGGATCATCTAGTCGTACGGTGATGGAAAGGTGATGGGGGAATCAGATTGTGCAGTTGTTGTGCACACTATCCATAGTGCAATCTGTAGAATACCAAAAGGCTTGCTACCTCGCGTCGATGCGCCAATTCTCCTGACGGCTTACCTTTCGATGTTACTTGGTTTCAGTGTTGTTTGGCTTACCCAATTGCATAGTCTGCCCGACGTAAACATATTTCTGAACAACTTCAAGGGGGACACCGCTAACGACGATCGGTTGCGGGGTAATAAGGTGGTTAAACATAACCTTGGTTTTATCCAGGTTCATCCCGAGACCGATACGACTAGAAGCGTGAGCTAGGTTGGTCAGCATTTGCTCGAGATCCGGCAGCGACTCCGCTATAAGGACAATATCATCAGCAAAACGGAGGTGTGAGATGTTATTGCCATTTATATCTTAAACATATCTTCCAGGGCGTTAGTGAATAGTTTCGGGGATATGACATCACCCTGTCTCACTCCCCTGAATAGCTAGATAAGTTTAGTCTGCCGAGGTCTAAGTCTAAGGTCTAGTCTTCGAGGACAGCCCAGGTGTCGACAGAGTCAAAGGCTTTCTCATAGTCCACAAAAGCAAGACACAGGGGCTGGTGATACTCTTCAGTCTTCTGTATAACCTGCCTCACTGTGAGGATGTGGTCTATGGTCCCGTACCCCTTTGAAACCCAGACTGCTCAGGAGGCTGAAACTCATCAAATTTTCTCGCTAGACGATTCAAGACTATACCCTCGAAAACAGAAGGCTCAGAAGCGAGATGGGCCTGTAGTTTTTAAGGAGCGTTTTATCTCCTTTTTTGAAAAACAAAATTTCCATGCTTCTGTTCCACGCTTTTGGAGTTCTCCCATCGTTCAGAGCTGAGTTAAACAACTTTTGAAACTCTCGAAGTTCAGGTCTTCCTATCGCTTTCAAAAATTCCGAAGTATCTCCATCTTCCCCTGGGGCTTTTCCATTTTTAAGCTGCTTGAGGGCTATCTCAATCTCGTCTAGGCTGATTTCCGGCAGGTCATCGGTGCAGTGGTGGGTCAATGTGGCTCGAGCATCCTCATTGCTGGGTTCGGGTCGTAGAGTATGCAAGTCGTACAGTCAGCCATAGTCTAGTCTATCTCAGCGAGAATCTCCGGCTGTGAGGTGACGGTATTGCCACATGATGGTTTTAGCTTCGTCAGATGAAGCCTCCTCAATTGCTGGGCTAAAACTTTGGTCCCCCGATTTTGCTCAATAGCCTTCTATAAATCAATAGGTTCTTCAATAGGTTTCCAGAGCAGCAAATCGGTTTTCCAGATGAAGTTGGAACTGTTCTGATCCCACGGCGGTTTGGAGCTGGTTTGGTCGGAGCGACTTCATCAGATGGGATCTTTCCAGCTTAAAGTTAATACTCAGAGAGCCTCGTAGTAGTCGGTGGTCAACACTGGTATTAAAGCTGTTGACCACGGCGACATATCTGAATATGTGCCTTCTATCCATCATGATAAAGTCAATATAATTTTTCGTCACACCATCTTGGCTTTGCCACGTCCACTTTCTTTGGGACTGTTTCTTATAGAACGAATTCATTAAGAAAAGCTCGTCTTTCTCTGAAAGTTTGACAAGCATTTGCCCACTGTGGTTTCTGCTTCCATAATCGTGTGGACCAACCCTCGATTCGCTGCTGTTCTGTACTCCCACTTTAGCGCTAAAATCCCCCATGACAACTTTGTAGTGCATCTTCGTGGTCTTGTGAAGAGCTTAAGATATGTCTTCATACATATCTTCCATCAGTGGATCTTTTAGAGGAGAGGTTGAACAAGACAACCTCAGACCTTGCGATGTGGTTTTCCACCAACGGCCTCGCGCTCAACCTGAGTAAACGCACTTTATCACTTTAATTTATCGGGCCGGGTGACGAGGCTACTGTTGGTTTCAGGGATGGTACTATAGTAGAACAAGTAAGAACCTCAACATTTCTAGGTTTTGAAATTGATAGCGTTGACATGGCAGTTCCATGTTCAGAAACTATGCGGGAAAGTAGGAAGTGCATGTTACGCGCTCAGTCGAGTGTCCCGGGTGGTGACCGCGGAGGTGGCGCGCGCGTGTTACTTCGCGACGGTGCACTCGTTGCTGTAGTACGGTGCAGAGCTTTGGGGAGATGCTCAGAGTAGAAACACGTCTTCCGCATGCAGAAGCGCGCCGTCAGGGCGATAGTACGAGTGCCGCAAGACACCTAGACCCTATTTCAAAGAACTTGGATTTTTTACGTAACCTGTCATTGTGTTCCTTCAGGTGGCAGTGTACATGAGATCAAATTTGCATTCTTATAGGAGACACTGTGACATGCACTCTTATAATACACGTAACGCGAATAAGCTCGCAGCAGTCCAGTAAGCTGACTCACGTAATGGGCCCTAGTGTGTATAACAGGCTTCCCAGGAACATAATCGGAGCTCCCAGTATGGCCTGCTGTAAAATTAGACTGAAACGCTGGCTAATCGACCAAACGTTCTATTGCTTTGACGAATTCTTAACTTATCAGATTTCCGTAAATTTATTAAATTGATCCTATATTTAATTATGTCTAAAAGGCAAATATTAATAAGTAAGGTTAGTGTGGTAAATTATTCTATGTCTGGAACGAGCGTAGTATTTGGAACTGTTCGAGAGGAAGGCGGCAACTTGGAGACGAAGACAGCAACTTGGAGAGGAAGACAGCAACTCGGAGAGGAGGACAACAACTCGGAGCGGAACACAGCAACTCGGAGAGCAGGACAGCAACTCGTTCTCAACTGCCTCGGAGTAGGTTCTCGGTCTGATGAGGAGTTTCGGTCTCCAACTTCAATCTTCGACGATGTGGTGGAACTGGTTCTGGAGCCGTCTTAATTATCGGAGATCTGCGGGTAAATCAGATGCCTAGGGGCACTTTAACTTCCATACCAGATCTCAACGGACGAGCTCCCTTCAAATTAAATCCGTCTTGGTTTTCGGCAGGTGTTCCTCCTCCGAGAAACTTCGGGGTCAGGTGACGTCACCTCCCAGGCGAAGTCATCGTAACTGGTGGAGAATTGATGTACTGCAGTCTTGTAGATCTTCTTCAATAATCTATGAGTTTAAGGGGGAAATATTTAAAAATAGTTCAATAATTTCAAGATTCACTTTTACCAATGAATGGACAATTTTAATTTTTACACTATTATTTATTTATTTTAACAGTTTATACATTGATTTTAAAAAGATCAAAGATCTTAAGGGCAAATCACTTGTTTAGTTTATCATTTCTATATGTTACTTGTTATAAATCTAGATGATAACTGATTTTTTACACAATTTCACAAATTATTTAAAATATTTCCAGCCTTTCACAGTTTATAATTCGAGGCCAATATTTTTTACACAATCTCACGAATGATTTGATATCATTTACAGTCCTTCACAATTTATTATTAGAGGCCAATAGTATCAGAGGCCACAGCCAAGTTAAAAAGTTCAAAAGGTGACTCGAAGACTATCCGAACGTAACTGATGTTCTTCCCAAAACATCTATGAAAAGTCCTAATTTTGAAAATAGAATTAAAATAGAATAGAAGACAATTTAAAGACAGTGGCAGCAATTCAGACCTTATGTAATCCATTGTAATATAAGCCCTGTTGGCTTCGTAACAAGGTATTTTTTCCCCTGGCATCTAACCCTCACTCACTTAACTATCACTAAAGCTTGTCAGCGTAAAATCAACTTTGTTTCCACTCGGCTGGCTCACTGTCCCGATTTGTCAAAACGCTGTCTCAGAACTTATCTGAATTTATCCAAACGCTGTTAGACAGCGTGTAAAAAACCTGTTTTAATTACGTTATTAAGCGGTGCAGCTTAAATTGACGTAAGTTTAGAATATATGTCAGGGGCAAAAAGACCGTGTTACAAGGTCGACAAGGTGTTAAATTACATTTGAAGAAATTTAGTCTAGTTTAGTTTAAAGAGTAAATGACCAAATTGCTGCCAATATTGAGAAAATCCGAAGTAAAGCTCTTCGTGACATTAGCTGGTGAAACAGTATGTGAGTTAATTTTCTTTAAACTTTTGTTTTGTGATACTCTGGACTTGACTCTTTTAAAATTATATTTTATTCTTTAAAATTAGCTTGAGAATTGTCACTCGAATAAGATTGGTAATAATTTTTATCACGTACCGAGTCATCGGAATCAAAATCAAAGTATAACTGCAGTGTTGATGTATTTTCAGTTGTGCTACAATTGACATTCAGTTCGATGTCATTACAAAACGAGGGTTCTTCGAACAGCATGACTTTGTTGCAGGCTAAACCCATAGATTCTGATAGTATCAACACATTACAGGTTAAATATTCTGATGGCACCACTTTGTTGCAGGTTAAATCTATCGATTTATTACCTGGATTTGTTGAATATTTTTGGCTCTGAATAGTTAATTGCTAAGTTTCAAATTTTGTTGTATCAACTTTTTTTTTCTTCAGGAAAAGCTTCATTTCAAATGTTTGTAATATTCTTCAAATTAGACTAGTGATGCGAATCGTATGTTATTTGCGTTTCACAAAAGGTTTCAAAAACACTTGAGTTCAAAGAATAGGGCCTGACTAAACCTGACTTTTAATATAATCTTCAGTTGCGGGCTTGGTTTTTTTTTGCTTTTCTTCTATATTTACAGCCTTCGTATATTTTTCCTGGTCAGTATCTGTGACAATACTAGATTTTTTTGTAGCCATCTTAAAAATGGTTTTGGCTCTTCGTGAAATAGCGGAGCAACTGTAACAAGTAAATAAATTAGAAATCATAACAATAGGTCCCTAGCGTTTGTGGATTATGAAAAAACTTTAGATTCAGTCGAGACCTGGGCAGTGCTACAGTCATTACAGCGGTGCCAGATTTATTACCGGTACATCGAAGTGTTGAAGTGTTTGTACAGCAAGGCCACCATGACAGTCCGTCTTCAGGATCAGAGCACGAATTCTATCCACGTGCAAAAAGGGGTGAGACAGGGAGACGTTATTTCTCCGAAACTGTTCACCTCTGCACTGGAAGATATATTCAAGCTTCTGAACTGGAACGGATATGGTGTTAACATCAATGGCAAATACATCACTCACCTTCGATTTGCTGATGATGAAACCTGGAAGGCCTAAGCACAATGCTCAGTAACCTCAATATTGTTTCCCAACAGGTGGGTCTTAAAATAAACATGGGCAAAACGAACATCATGTCAAATGCCCATGTTGTACCCATGCTGGTTTATGTTGGGAACGATATTATCGAAGCTGTTGATCACTGTGTCTACTTAGGTCAGACGATCCAACTGCGTAGATCCAACTTCGACAAAGAGGTCAACCGAGAGAAGAGGAAATCCGTAGAAAAACGAAGGTATCAGAGTTTGCAAGTTGAAGTGGCAATGGGCAAGCCATATAGATTGCAGAACCGACAACCGCTGGGGAATAAAGGTTCTCGGGTGGCGACCACGAACAAGCAAGCGAATTGTGGGGAGACCCCCCACACTTCGCTTGGATGGACCGACGACAATGTAGCCATCGCAGGAAGTCGGTGGACTATGTTCAGCAGTGGACTTCTAAAGGCTGACGTGATGATGATGATGATGAGGACCCTTACAAACCTACCCCCAAAAATAAAATGTAACGTTACAAAAAAAAATATAGAAATATTAGATAGTACTAGCTTTTACTCGCGAATTCAACCGCTTTAAATTTAATAAAAGAAAATAGTAATAAATAATTTAAACAGTATTTAAATTTCTATGCAGGAATCCTACAGTCGATAGCCGCATTTTAGTGTAGTTATGTGGGTTAAATGCATTTTAGTGTTGGCATCATAGAAAAAAATATTATGCTGTCATTTAGAAAATACAGTTATTGTCTTATAATACCGTTAACAAGTTTGTGAACTCTGATTAAAAATATATCGAAATACAATGCTAAAATGGAGTTAAGTGTATTTAACCCCATTTATGTATAGCATTTTCGTAAACGGCGTTATAGTAAAGGAGAAGTATACCACAATTTAAAACAAAAGCTAAACTAGAAATTAGTTAAAGTACTTTAATTGCATTATTGAGTACAAAAATCAATTAACGGCAATTAAACCAAGCAACCAATGATACACGTTCTAGTAAAAATAACAGTTCATAGCTCTTAACAGCATTTTAGGATAGCAATGATACTTAACTGTGTATAAGCACAGTATACAATGAAATAAAGCCAATTTAACGGCTTTTTTTATCTCCATAATTATAAAAGCTATGAAAATATTGCTTAGATGAATCGATAGAGTTTTTTTTCTGAGTATGATGACGTTTAAAAGTAAAAATCATCCAGATGTTAGATAACGGCATTATAGCTTAAGGACGGCAGTACCAGTATTATAACAATAAAACAAAGAGGCGAGGTTGAACGAGTTTCGCGTACAACCTTATCCCTTTGTTAATATTAGTCCTAGTTCAAACAGTATTACAAAGTTAAGTTTCGGTTATACAGAGAGAAATACAATATTAAAAATTGAATCAATAAAATGAAATACTAGAATAGTTTATATGATGGGTTAAAATTAAGGAAACTTTTTTATCCCGAAAAAATAAAGGTGTCCTGCGGGATACGGGTTCAAAGTTATGTTAAGCATGAAGTAAAAATATTTATTTTATCGGAGGGTACTTTACATTCGATACTGAAGACAAAACTGTATATTTAAATTTTTGTCATTCTGTCTGTCTGTTCGTATCTTGACCACGTATTACGCCGAAACTACAGAATGAATTCAACTGAAACTTGGTATGATTTGAATTCATACTACGTGGCAGGACATTGGTTACTTTTCATCCCGAAAAATTAAAGGGTTCTCGCAGGATAGGGGTTGAAAGTTATTCAAAAGAACCCGTATCACGCTGAAACTACTGAACGGATTTTGAAGTAACTTGGCACAGTGATAGTTTATATGATGGGTTAAAATTGAGGATACTTTTTATCCTGCAAAAATAAAGGATTTCTGCGGGAATTCCAAAGTGTTGTTAATTTTGAAGTAATAAATAATATTTTTAGGAGGGTACTTTATATTCGATTCTGAAGCCAAAACTGTGTTTTTTTTCATTTCTGTCTGTCTGTCAGTTTGTCAGTATGCAGGAAGTCAGTGGATGGAGGTGGCACAGGATCGCTCGTCATGGCGCTCTTTGGCGGAGGCCTATGTTCAGCAGTGGACTTCTAAAGGCTGACATGATGTAACATTTGATATATTGTATTAATAGTTTATATAATTTTTTACCCATAATTAGTTCGAAATTTAAGTAAAGACTTATTTATTCAGTGATAATATCTCGCAATGATTGCAAAGTTGAGCCGTAGTGTCGGTCACAGAAAATAATTCTCTGTAATTTTAGATGGATATGTTCTATAACATGGCAATTTTTTATTTTCCTCCTTGAAAGAACTACGAACATAACGACGACATCAAAAATTCAATATCTATATATTTTTTTTCGTAAATTGCTTTAAACATGTTTGTAGTGTTTGTCACGATGTACAGTCGGTCACGCAATGCATAGAGCCAATTAAGGCTTTTGAGGACAGATTAATTTTGAACTTAAGCTTTGTGAGTGTTTTTGTTATTTTTTTGTATTTGGATAAAACAGCAAAAAAACAAACAAAAGAAAAAGGAACTTCAAATCCAATTGGTTATTTGAAAAATCAACAAAATAATATAATTTTTTTTTGAGGAAAACAACATGTTTTTTTTTTTTTTTTTTATTTACTTTTCCCGCGCTTTCGACGCTATTAACACCGCGCTACTTCTTTCTAAGCTTAGTTTTTATGGGTTTGACTCCGCTGCGCTTAAGTGGTTGTATGGCTTAAGTGGATAGCTATCTTTCTAACCATCACCAGTACGTAGAAATGCATCTAAATTCGGGCGTGTCACTATCCTCTGCCCTCACAGCCGTAAAGAGAGGCGTTCCTCAAGGTTCAATTCTAGTCCCAATTCTTTTCATTTTATACAGTGCCGATATCATCAAATGCTTACAAAAATGTTAATATCACATTTACGCAGATGATATACAGGTATATATACCTTTTCATCCAAAGGACAAAAAAAGGATTTCATTGATGGTGCCATACATGATCTTAGCGAAGACCTGCATAAGTTAGCCACGTGGTCTGAAAATAACTGCCTTTTGCTCAAAACTACTAAAACAAAATTTATGATTTTGGGTAGTAAACATCAGTTAGCTTCATTATCGACGAACGTTAACTTATCACTGATGGGTGAAAAAATAGATCGAGTCTATGAGGCGCGTAACCTTGGTTTGAATGTTGATGCTGAACTGAGGTTCGAAAATCATATAGCTGAATCCATCCAAAATTGTTTCTATAGGCTTAAGACAATATACAAGCTAAGACCATACCTCTCTGAAGAACTTCGCATACAACTTGTCGAATCCCTCGTGCTGTCCAAGTTGAATTATGCTGACACAGTGTATGGTCCCCGTCTGCTCTCGCGAACTGAGCGTTTAATTCAGCGTGTACAGAACGCCTGTGCGAGATTTTGTTTTTCAATGCCACCGCGAATTCACGTTACTCCTTTTTTAAATCGGCATTACATTTTGAAAATGAAATCTCGTCGCAAGTTTCACCTGGCATGCCTGCTTTTTGGTGTCGTAAGTTACCAGGATCCCTCATATTTGTACGACAAGATAAAGTGGTTATCTGATAGCAAGAAATATTCTAGTAGGCATGGCTCTCAACAGTTGTCAATACCGGGGCACCGTATTACGTCTTTCAAAGGTTGCTTCCGCTATACTGCAACCAAGTGTTGGAATAATCTGCCACCACCAATCCGGGGGCTAAGAAATGTATACTCTTTTAGGCGTAAACTCAGGCAATATTTAATTGATGAGCAGAGGCAGCATGGCAATATTAATATAGACATATCGTTTTTGTGATATATATATACTTATTATTATTATTATTTTTCTTTGAAATTCATTTCTTCTCACTTATTAGTTGCACGTAATAGTAGAGATTATTTCGCTGCTACCCACATGCGTGGTATTCATAATAGTCAGTGCTACCATTACGCAATTTTGACGACACTTTCTTCGTCAGTTATTTGACACCATTCAGAGACTACATTATTTGATTCCTTTGTCGTTGCTATATCTTAAATATACTTTTTTATTTATTTATTTATCTATGTTTATTTAAATTACTTATATGTAAATATTATTATTATTATAAATATATTATATATATGTATTTGTAAATGTATTCATATTTAATTTAATTTTTTATACTTATTCTTGTATGTTTATTTTTTTCCGCTCCCTCTGGGCTTTAGCTGAAAACCAGCGCTGCGTGCCTTCGGCAAACAGCCTAATGCTGAGTTAAGGCCCATTCATCACCACTTTAACTATCTACTTTTACCTTTTCTTTGTTTTCTTTTTCTATTGTACCTACTTAATTATTCGAATTATTTGTATCTTTTATTTTTGTGTGTGTTGAATAAATGTATTTTCTTTCTTTCTTTCTTTCCTTAGTTTACTCAGCATTTTGGGAAATCAAGCCATAATGGTAAGATGGAATAGGAGACGAATGGTTTTTTATTGAACTTCTGATATGTTTCTAGTAACGGACGTGGAAATCCGCTACAACAAGAGAGGTATCCAGGTAATCCTACAACTTAAGAATGTACAGGTACTCCATAACTTATGTGATCTGTGGCTCCGCTAACAAAGCCCCATAGAAAAACTAAAGGTTTCCGAGAATGGTAGAATGTTCAGAAACTTAACTTTCCTCAGCCATTAGGCTGAATCTATCTATGTTCTATCCTTATAACAAAGCAATAGGAACGAAGAAGTCAGTACAAAGAAGATAATTTAAAAAAATATGTTTATGTTTACTTAAAATAAGCTACTGACTCAGAATACCTAATAAATACAAAACAAGAATATACTGTTTGATTTTGAAAACAAACGCGAGTGAAATTCATCTATACTTATAATAAAACTGTAACGGGTCCAATTCTGTACATTGAAGATATTTTGAAATTTTCTTTTGGAGGATACTCTTTATTCGATACTGAAGCCAAAACTGTTTTTTTTTATTTTTGTCTGTCTGTCTGTCTGTCTGTCTGTATCTTAACCGCGCATCACGCCGCTGGAACTACTGGATGAATTCAAATGAAACTTGGTATGATTTGAGTTCATACTACGAGGTAGGACATATGATACTTTGCATCCCGAAAAATTTATGGGTTCTCGTAGGATAGTGGTTGAAAATAATTTAAAAGAACACGTACCACGCTGAAACTAATGGACGGGTTCTGATGCAACATGGCACCGTCTTAAGTTATATGATGGGTAAAAATTGAGGATACGTTTCGTCCCGAAAAATTAAAGGTTTCCTGCAGGATATGGGTGGAAAATTATTTAAAAGAACACGAAGCATGCTGAAACTATTGAACGGATGTTGATGAAACTTGGCACAGACATAGTTCATAACATAGGTGAAATTTATGGATACCTTTTATTCCGAAAAAATAAAGGGTACCTGCAGGATATGGGCCCAAATTCTGTACATTAAAGATATAGTGAAATTTTTTTTTGGAGTTTACTCTATGTCGACAATGAAGCCTAAACTGTATGTTTTTTCATTGTTGTCTGTATGTCTGTCTGTCTGTATCTTGGACGCGCATCACGCCACCAGAACTACTGGATGAATTAAAATGAAACTTGGTATGATTTGAGTTCATACTACAAGGAAGGACATAGGAACTTTTCATACCGAAAAAGTAATGGGTTCTTGCAGGATAGGGGTTGAAACTTATAACTTAAGAACACGTACCACGCTGAAACTAATAGACGGGTTTTGATGCAAATTGGCACCGTCTTAATTTATATGATGGGTTAAAATTGAGGACAATTTTCATCCCGAAATATTGAAAGGCTTCTGCGGGATATGGGTCCAAAGTTATGTTAATATTTAAGTAATAAATAATATTTTTTGGATGGTTCTCTATATTCGATACCGAAGCCAAAACTGTTTTATTTTTTATTTTTGTCTGTCTATGTGTTTGTTCGTATCTTGACCGCGCATCGCACAGAAACTACTGAATGAATTTAAGTTGATGTTATGAAACTTGGTATGATAATCATACCACGAGGTAGGACATTGGATACTTTTCATCCCGAAAAATTAAAGGGTTTCCGCAATATATGGGTTGAAAGTTATTAAAAAGAACAAGTATCACGGTAAAACTACTAGACGGATTTTTTAATGCAAATTGACCCATTGACCTATACTTATTATAAAGCAATAGGTAAAAAAACTATTGGACCGATTTTTATTGTCAGATAGCTTAGGGTTTGATTTAAAAACTGGTTTAATTGGTATCTCAATCTTGTTAGTTAGAAACCGGGCAATTGATAAAAATATTGTTGACGGCTAAAGAAATTTTGATCAAATGTTGGTATATTGGTCTTTGAATAGCACATTATAGTACGTTGAATCTAAAGAAAATACCACGCGTGCGAAGCCGTGGGTACAGCTAGTATTAAATATAAATAAAACGGCTAAAAACTCACGAAATAGAAGATCTATATATATATATATATATATATACTTATAATAAAACTGTAACGGGTCCAATTCTGTACATTGAAGATATATTGAAATATTTTTTTGGACCTTACTCTATATTCGATACTGAAGCCAAAACTGGTTTTCTTTTTCATTTTTGTCTGTCTGTCTGTCTGTCTGTATCTTGGCTCGGCATCACGCCGAAACTGCTGAATGAATTTAAATTAAACTTGGTATGATTTGAGTTCATACTACGAGGTAGGACATAAGCTACTTTTCATCCCGAAAAATGAAGGGGTTCCCGCTGGATTGGGGTTGAAAGTTATTTCAAAAAACACTTACCACTCTGAAACTACTAGACGGATTTTGATGCAACTTAGCACAGTCATAGTTTATCTGATGGGTTAAAATTGAGGATACTTTTATCCCGAAAAAATAAAGAGTTCCTGCGGGATAATGTCCCAAATTCTGTAAATTAAAGATATTTTGTAATTTTTTTTGGGGGCCGTTCTTTATTCAATACTATAGCCAAAACTGTATTTTTTGATTTTTTGTCTTTCTGTCTGTCTGTTCGTCTGTCTGTCTGCACCTTGGAAGTGCATCACGCCGAAAATACTCAATGAATTCAAATGAAATTTGGTATGATTTGAGTTCATACTTTGAGGTAGGACATAGGATACTTTTATCCCGGAAAATTAAAGGGTTCCTGCATGATAGGCGTTGAAAGTTATTTAAAAGAACAACGTATCACGCTGAAACTACTTGACGGATTTTGTTGAAACTTGGCACAATCATAGTTTATATAATTTATATAATGGGTAAAAATTGAGGATACTTTTTATCCCAAAAATAAAGTGTTCCTTCGGGATAATATACAAAATTCTGTAAATTGAAGATATTATGTAATTTTTTGATGCTGTTCTATATTCAATACTAAACCCAACACTTTATTTTTGTCTGTCTGTATTTTGGCAGCGCACCACGCTGAAAATACTTAATGAATTCAAATTAAATTTGGTATGATTTGAGTTCACACTTCGAGGTAGGACATAGGATACTTTTTTTTAGCTTAGGGTTTGATTTAAATCTGGTGTAATTGGTATATCAATTCGGTGAGTTAGAAGCCGAGCAACTGATAAAGTATTTTTGACTTCCGAAGAAATTTTGTTCAAATGTTGGTATATTGGTCCTGGAATAGCACATTATGGTACTTTGAACCTAAAGAAAATAACACGCGTGCGAAGCCGCGGGTACAGCTAGTATTAAATATAAATAAAACGGCTAAAAACTCACGAAATAGAAGATCGGAAATACTCCGACCAGTTCCGGACTATTTTGAAGTCCTTCACCTGGGAGTGTTATGCCGACAAGCCGCGACGAGCGCTACGAACGTCAGCACGCAACTGACGACGCGTGCGTGGTGCGGGTGGCCCAGTGGGCGGCGACTGCGGCGCTCGACTATGTTGGGCCTGCACAGTCACTTCGTTGTCTGTCGAGGAGTCATCTCTGTCACTCACTTCCGTTAACTTTGATTGTTGGCATACTGCGCTCGTTATGTCCGGCTCGTGACCCCACATTGTAGTCCCAGTGTCAGTCGCATCAAGAACTGGTCTCCACGCCGAAGGAATAATCCACCCACGATCCCGGTTAAAGTTAGAATGGCGACTTATTTCGATAGCCTCCCGTACCTTTCGAGTAACAAAAAACTTCTCCCTCGCTACGCTAGCACAGAAACCCTATCAAAACGCAAATAATGGCCAGAGTCCGGGATGTGGGCGTGTTCCGCGACCGCTGAACGATCGGTATCCATATTCTTGACGCTTCTTATGTGTTCAGCTATTCTGGTTGAAATGTTCCTTGGTGTCTCACCAATGTAGCTTTCACCGCAATCGCAAGGAATCCTGTACACACCTGGTCCATTCAACAACTCCTCATCCTTAGGTGAACGCAGAAAACGTTGGAGTTGTGATGGTGATCGGAACCACGTTCTTATACCATACCTCCACCGCAGGTGATGACCAAACTTGTCAGTAACCCGTTTAATGAAAGGCAGATAAATTGGGGATCTATCCACTGTGTCCGGTCTCTTACGTACAGTAGTACTGGCCAAGCGGCAACATTGACGCCAATGGTAGCCATTGTCTTCCAGCACTCCTCTGACATGCTCTAGTTCAGCGCTGACATGCTGAGGATGACATATTTGCAAAGCCCTGTTAATCAGCGTCCTCGGTACGGAAGCCAGATGTGACGGATGATGGTGAGAATCCGCCTGCAGGTACTTATCCGTGTGTGTCGACTTCCGATAAACGGTATGAGCCAACGTGCCAACGTGCAACGTGCCGTGCGTGTGTCTTCTACTTCGTGAGTTTTTAGCCGTTTTATTTATATATAAGAATATACTGTATTTAAAAATCGTTTCTGTCTGTATGTTTGTCTGTATTTTTGTTTGCGAATCACGTAAACACTATGTACTGGACCGATTACTGTTTTCACTGTTGGATAGCTTAGAGTTTAACATAAAAACTGGTTTACTTGGTATCTCAACCTGATGAGTACAATTCGAGCAATCGATAAAAAACATTTGAAGTCTGAACGAAGTTTGATGATTCTGGTACTTTTGGTTCTGGAATATCACAGGATCCATATATCCCAGAAAAATGAACACGCGATCAAAGCTTAGTCTATATACTTATAATAAAACTGTAACGGGTCCAATTCTGTACACGCGATCAAAGCTTAGTCTATATACTTATAAAAAAACTGTAACTGGTCCAATTTTGTACATTGAAGATACCTTTTTTTTTGGAGTCTACTCTACATTCGATACTGAAGCCAAAACTGTATTTTTTTTCATTTCTGTCTGTATTTCTGTCTGTCTGTATCTTGGCCGCGCATCACGCCGCTGGAACTACTCATTCATTCATTCATTTTTAGCCCGTGTCCGCCCACTGCTGAGCATAGGCCTCTCTCTGTGTACGCCACCCATCCCGATCCTGTGCTGTGCGCACCCATGTTCGACCCACGATCTTTACTATGTCGTTGACCCATCTCGCCACTGGACGACCGACACACTGGTTGTAAAGGCGAGTCTTCAAACATTGTGGATATTTGGTTGATTTTAGAATGTCTTCAAGCTTGCCAAATGCAGCCCAGCTGAGCTCGACCCTCCTAGATATCTCTCTTTGTTGATGCTCTTTACCAAAATAAATAGTATGTACAAGATAGACGTATTTATCGACTGTCTCTAGCCTCTCGTTCCCTACAAGGATGTTGTGTTTCGAGTTGCCAAAGACATTCACCATAACTTTCGTCTTGTACATATTCATTTTTAAGCCTGCGCTCAAAGAAGCATCATAAAGTTCTTTCAGCATAACTTCAAGGTTATCTAGAGTCTCTGCAAATAGAACAAGATCGTCTGCAAATCTCAAGTGAGACAAGTAGGCACTATTGTTCACTCCTGATTTGTCCCAATCAAGTGTTTTGACAATATCTTCTAAGACAGCCGTAAACAACTTGGGTGAGATGGTGTCTCCCTGTCGCACTCCTCTATTGATGGGTAAACGGTTGCTTAGTGTATGCAGTCGTACTTGCATAGTTGCTGAGCAGTACAGCAGAGTGTGTGGATTTACTCCGAGAGCACTCTGCTCTCGGAGTAAATCCACATATCGAGCGTCGATGTGACAGTACCCTTTTTAATACCCTTTTTAAGCACCCAAGAGCATTTTAATATTTACTTTTTTTAAAGCCTTTTTCGTACCTATTGCTTTATTATAAGTATAGATATATGAATGTGTCAATTTGCTTCAAAAAATCCGTATAGTAGTTTCAGCGTGATACGTGTTCATTTTAATAACTTTCAACCCATATATTGCGGAAACCCTTTAATTTTTCGGGATGAAAAGTTTCCAATGTCGTACCTGGTAGTATGAAGTTTCGTTTGAATTCATTCAGTAGGTCTTGTGCGATGCGCGGTCAAGATACGGACAAACAGACAGACAGACAAACAAAAATAAGAAGCAAAACAGTTTTGGCATCAGTATCGAATATAGAGAACCATCCAAAAAATATTATTTATTACTTAAATAATATCACAACTTTGGACCCATATCCCACAGAAGCCCTTTAATTTTTCGGGATAAAACATGTCCTCAATTTTAAACTATCATATAAATTAAGACGGTGCCAAGTTGCATCAAAACCCGTCTATTAGTTTTAGCGTGGTACGTGTTCCTTTAAATAAGTTTCAACTCCTATCCTGCGAGAACCCATCAAATTTTTCGGGATGTAAAGTAGGTATTCTATGTCCAACCTCGTAGTATGAATTTAAATCATACCAAGTTACATTATCATTACCAACATACAGTTTTTTTAGGCTTCATTATAGAACATAGAGAGAACTCTAAAAAAGAATTCACTGTATTTTTAATGTACAGAATTTGGACCCATATCCCGCAGGAACCCTTTATTTTTTCGGGATAAAAAATATCCATAATTATCACCCATCTTATAAACTATGTCTGCCAAGTTGCATCAACATCCGTCCAATAGTTTCAGCATGCTACGAGTTCTTTTACATAATTTTTAGCCCCTGTCCTGCGAGAACCCATTATTTTTTAGGGATGTTAAGTATCCTATGTCCTACCTCGTAGTATGAACTCAAATCATAGCAAGTTTCATTTGAATTCATCCAGTAGTTCCAGCGGCGTGATGCGCGGCCAAGATACAGACAGACAGACAGACATACAGACAGAAATGAAAAACATACAGTTAAGGCTTCATTATCGAATAAAGAGTAACCTCCAAAAAAACACAATATCTTTAATGTACAGAATTTGGAGCCATATCCTGCAGGAACCCTTTATTTTTTCGGGACAAAAAGTATCCATAATTTTCACCCATCTTATAAACTATGTATGTGCCAAGTTGTATCAACATCCGTCCAATAGTTTCAGCGTGCTACGTGTTATTTTAAATAATTTTCCATTCCTATCCAGCAGGAACTCTTTCATTTTTCGGGATGAAAAATATCCAATATCCTACCTCGAAGTATGAACTCAAATAATACAATATTTTTTTTGAATTCAGTGAGTATTTTCGGCGTGATGTGCTGCCAAGCTACAGACAGACAGACGGACAAACAGACAGATAGTCAAAAATACAAAATACAGTTTTGTCTCTAATATTGATTATAGAACGGCCTCCAAACAAAATTACTCAATATTCTCAATTTACAGAATTTGGAACATTATCCCGCAGGAACCCTTTATTTTTTTGGAATAAATATTATCCTCAATTGTTACCCATTATATAAACTATGACTGTGCCAAGTTGAAACAAAATCCGTCCAGTAGTTTCAGCGTGATACGTGTACTATTAAATAACTTTCAACGCCTATCCTGCAGAAACTCTTTAATTTTTCGGGATGAAAAGTATCCAGTGTTCTACCTCGAAGTATAAACTCAAATCATACCAAATTTCATTTGAATTCAGTGAGTATTTTCGGCATGATGTGCTTCCAAGGTACAGACAGACAGACGGACAGACAGACAGACAGACAACAAATACAAAGATACAGTTTTGGCTTTATTATTGAATATAGAACAGGCTTAAAAAAAATTACAAAATATCTTCAATTTACAAAATTTGGGACATTATCCCGCAGTTACTCTTTATTTTTTCGGTATAAAAAGTATTCTCAATTTTTACTCATTACATAAACTATAACTATGCCAAGTTGCAACAAAATCCGTCCAGTAGTTTCGGCGTGATACGTGTTCTTTTAAATAACTTTCAACGCCTATCCTGCGGGAACCCTTTAATTTTTGGGGATTAAAAGTATCATATAACCTACCTCGTAGTGTAACATGTTAAATCATGACTCCAAGTTAGAATTTTGTTATAGATCCCGATTAAATAGAATGTATTGGGTACAACGCCATCTGGCGAGGAGCAGCGTCTTGTCTATTAGACCAAGTTGTGTTTTCTCCGTATCTGAAAGCCAGACGCCGAGTTTGTAAAAAACGCCACCACGCGCGCGCCACTTTCTTCGTTGAAGGAATAATGAAAGCTTTTCTTGTTGAAGACAGATTGATCTAAGAATCAAGAAATAATGATTGAATTTGCCTATGCGAGTGAAAGGGAAAAGTTTTCATCTACTGTATAAAAATAGATAAAATGGTTAATCCACGCAGCGACAGCTAGCGACAAGAGGCGTGAACTGGAAGGAAGGTGTAAACGAAGCGGTGGCCTCTGACGGGCGGTAGCGGGGCTTCTGAGTGTTGCTATTATTAATTGACGTTCTAGGAATATTTCGGGCTCTGGATAACTTTGGACGAGGACCAGGTTGTTTAAAAATCCGGAATAGTTCACATCTTTAAGTTGGCTAACAAATCGTAAATTCAGAGGGCAGCGATTCATATGTCGAAAATAATTTACATCTACAAATCGCTTGCGATGGTCACACCATGGAATGTTTTGACGTAATGGCGAAATCACATGAAAGTTCCGGAGAGATTCTTTTTTCTATATGAAGTTTTTGAAGTAAACAGCGGATGCTGATTGGAATGTGCCAGAACTGGCTGGAGGACAGTGACCTGTATAGCTAGGCCGACAAGGTCTGCTTTATGATGCAAGTGGCAGAGTTGTTTCTGGACTGTTCTAGACAAGCGGAAGTTCGATGTCAGAGTAGAATGCTACTCGAAGTGCAAACCAAAGTTCGTATATATACATGAGAGAAGCCTGTGGATTGGATTTTGAATTCGGACGTAAAACTCAATTTAGTTTACATAGATGGCACGTAATTGAGATCGGCGCAGGCAGCAGAACAACACGCAGTTTCTCTTGTATGGACAAAACGACCGTGGCACGCAGTCCAGAACGAAGCTGCTCTGTTACAGGCGAAATAAGTATACGAGTGCAAAAGGCAGGTTAAAATCGTGCATCTACGGACGGCTGTTGTCGTCACCACTGCGAGCTGCTGTGCGCGATCACCCAGAACTCACCACCGTTCGTGGAAGAAGCCGGTCTACGAGGGACTCCAGAAGGACTCCAACGGACCACCTGTCCAGTAGAAGACACCAGGTACCGATCGTGGGAGACACTGAAAGCGTTCGAGTGCAGCGGAAGGCTCCGTTCGTTGAGAAGCAGTAGGAGCTGATCGAGTGGAGTAAGGAGGCGTTCCGCGGCGGCACGCGAGACGACGGTACGGCGTCCCAGGAAGCTTCCAGGTTGGTCCACTCCAAATCATTTTGAGTCAGCGAGCTACGGTAGTGAGGGAAGCCTTCGCCTTCTAACGTGTTAATATACTGTTGAAAGATACTTTCTGTTTCACTTTCTGTTTTAGAGTTTAATATCCCTATGGGAAACACAATCTTACACACACACACAATCTGTTTGCACAAGTTCTCTTTTAATTTAGAACATTCTGAGGCAAAGACAAGACAATTCCGTTGCGTTGTGACCAATTTCTTGATGACAGACTCTCTAAGTTTTTACTAGCCTATTCTATTGTAAATTCATATCATACAGGCCGAAGTTATGTACTATAATTTATATGTTTGAGGAAATTGTAATTATATTTGAGAATTTTGAGTTTTGAGTATTAAGTTAGTAGTATTTCCTATTATAAGATCTTGCTGTTTAGAATTATTTTGATGCAGACAAACTAAATTAAGTGTAAAATATTTCTTTTTGAATTCCTCAGTAAAGGGGAGAGTACCAAAACTTTGATAACTCATGTGTGTTTTTTATATTTTTGTAATAAAGCCCTTTGTTATTGAATTTACCATCTTGTTTTAATTCCTCGCCTTTACCTGAGAAGGAGGTCCGTTTCCTTAGCCGGGCAACGGTCCTTTCAGTAGTATGAACTCAAATCATACCAAGTTTCATTTAAATTCATTCAGTAGTTTTAGCGTGATGCCTAGCCAAGATACAGACAGACAGACAGACAAAAATGAAAAAAATACAGTTTTGGCTTCAGTATCGAATATAGAGTATCCTCCAAAAGAAAATTTCAAAATATCTTCAATGTACAGAATTGGACCCGTTACAGTTTTATTATAAGTATATAGATAGATTATAATTAGGTAGACACATTACATTTAAAAGTGATAGGTGTCAAAGTAACAGTTGTCAAAGTGTCTGATGTCAAAGTGACAGGTGTCAAAGTGAAGTTGAGGGGAGGGTGGGGTAAGTTGGGGGAGGATGGGGTATGTGAGGGGAAGTTGAGGAGGGTGGGGGATGTGAGGGGAGGGTAGGAGAAGTTGAGAAAAGGTGAGAGGAAGGTGCGTTAAAGTGATGATAAGGAGGAGGAAGGTTGAGAGAGGGTAGGAAGATGTGATAGGAAGGTGGGGGAAAGTGAGAGAAGGTAGGAGAGGGTTAGGAGAGGGTAGGGGAAGTGGAAGAAAAGTCAGGGGAGAATTTTTGTAAGGTACATAGTACCAAAAATATTTTAAAGGTGTCAGACGATTTTCTACCTTATTGACATGAGATAAATATCTTGTATTTTATTTAAATTATTTTGACTCAATGAACATAGAAAATGCCGAATCTGACTATATCTGATTAATGTCAATAAGGGTCAAAATTGTATGATGCTAATTTTTGTAATGTATATAGCTGCAAAATTATTTTAAAGGTGTCAAGATCATTTTCGTCCTTGTTGATTTTTTTAACGTATTTTGACTAAATTAGGTAACATAGTATATACCGAATCTGTCTAAAACTAATGTCAATAAGGTCAAAAATCGTCTGATACCTTTTGAATGATTTTTAGCTCTATGTAAATTACAAAAACTAGCGTCACCAATTACTCCTCCCCTCCCTCCAACCTTTCCTCAACTTCCCCTACCCTCCCCTCACATTCCCAACCCTTCCCTACCTTCCCCCATCCTCACCTCGTATCCTACCATCCTGCCCCAAAATTATTTCTCCCTCCCTTCACTTAATCCCACCCTCTTTTAACTTTTTGACAAGTTCCTCTACCCTCCCTAAGCTATCAAACAGTGAAAACTGCAACGCAATCGGTCCAGTAGTTTTTACGTGATGCGTGAACAAAAACATAGACAAACATACTAACAGACAGACAGACAAAAAGCCAGAAACGATTTAAAAAAAAACTTGTTTTATGTACACTAGACCTAGTGTCATTTCATTTAAAAGTATCCCATGCGTATTATTCCAGGACCAAAAGTACCTAAAAGTATTTAATAAAGTACATTTCTTCCAAATTCGTTCAGCCAACAAATGGTTATTTATCGAGTGCTCGGCATCTAATAATCGGATAAAGATAGCAATTACCCCAGTTTTTAAGCCAAACCATGTGCTATTCAATAGTGAACCGCATCGCAATATGTCCAGTAGTTTTTACGTGATGCGCGAACAAACAAACATACAGACAGAAACGTTTTAAAAAAATAAATTTTTGTTCAGTAGCTTATTTTAAAAGTACCCTAGACCATTTTTTTACTATCGTTTTTGTACATACTTTTTCGTACTTATTAATTTATTAAAAGTATAGATATATGTATATTATATACATTTTATCATATTTAATTTATGATAACACGAATCTAAGTACGTATTCAAAAATAAACTTATCTAGTAGTTTTTTATGTATATAAGTATTCCCCATCACTGACCGCAATGTTATTATTATTACTATTATTATTATTATGAGCCTGTAGTGTCCCACTGCAGGGCAAAGGCCTCCCTCCCCTCCTTCCAATTTTCTCGATATATAAATTACTGTCCTTCCAAAGTTTGCCTGTAAGAAATTGCTGATATTGATAAGACCGCATATTGTTGTACGACATTGTATTTTATGTATAAGTACCTACTTTCATTTTGTTTTCGATTAAGTGATGTGTTTGTTCAATAAAAACTTATTGTAGTGTATTGTTACATTTGTTACCTATAAAAGTACAAATAAAACAAAAAATAAAATAGTGTTATGCCCACTCTTCTTAGTTTTCTAACAGAAGCAGTCTGACAATTGAATCCATCAGCACAAACTTGTACTTACGGTCCCAAACCTAACCTTTTTTCGCGATAAACAGTAGTCTGCGCGGACGAAGTCGCGGGCTTATAAACTAGTACCTAATATAGATTACCTACTGGCATAACCGCAATCTTACCTTCGTTTTAGTATGCATCAAATCAAAAGGTTGAAAATCTGTATAAGATATAAAAATTTGTTGTTTAATTAACAGACTTCAACGGAGGAGAATTCGACTGTATTTTTTGACCGAGCGAGCGCAAAGCGTCTCCGTTTCAGCTTAGGCAAAAATGCTTTTGTATGTCCGGATCCTGTCCTCCTCTATAGGTCGCATTTCTCAACCGATCTAGACGAAACTTGGTATACAGGTAAAACGAATTCTTAGAATTTTTAGGCCTAAAACGTAAACCGTAAAACTTAAACGTAACCGTAACCGTAAAACCTACGTACCTAGTGGGATTCGGCAGTCTGGGCTATAACCACCACGCCGGCTCTGTTTGGGTCAGTGCTACATGTGGTGTGCGGAGTGCAAGAGTCGGGAGTCGGGGTTCTGTGGCGGAGTGTGATGCCGGGTGCCGGGGTTGCCGGGGTCGCGCAGGAGGCGCGGTGTGGGGCGGTCGAGCGGCGGCGCCGCCTCCGCCGCACCCAGCCGCCGCGGCCGCCCGCGCCGCTCGGCCAGTCCGCGTCCAGCGCGCTCGCCGTCCGCACGCGCCGCGCTCTCTCGCGACCGACCCCGTTCCGCGCACCCGCCGTCACCTTCCTTCTGGACTATCCGTAAGGAGTTGCGGTTCGCATCTTACCGGGCAGCATTAGAGTCCTATCGCTATTTCTAATACTGTCAGGTAAAGATGTCCTCCGCACTCCACGTTCGTCGTTAGAGAAGATCACGCCGCCGAAGGAAAGGAACCGGTCTTCGACGAAGACGCTCGACGTGTGGAAACACTGATGACAAACGTATTCAAAGAGGAGCGGTGCGGATCTGACGTTTCGTTCAGGTAATGGATGTCGACCGCGTGGTGGGTGCCGCGTGCGCGCTCCCGCGCCGCGGTGGACGTGGCTCCGGCTCGGCTGACTCGCGACGTTGCGCCACATGTGTCGGAGCCAGACCGGTCCAGAATCAGTTTTGTAATCGGCCACCCGAATGTTTGGAGTGTCTGCGGCGACCGGTTCGACGGCGCCGATGGCGACACGTCGCGTCGCTCGTCCCGCGAGAGGCTCGCTGAACGAACTGCTGTACCTATAGTTCTAACATATGTCCGACCGCCGGCGCCGGCCGGGGTCGCGGTCCAACGCTGCGGCACCGTTACCGCGGAACCGGTCGCTGATCGGGATCCACACGTCGTCGTTCCGCATCACACGTTATGTTTGCCGTTGAACATATGCACACGCATATTATTCTTTTCACCATTTGCTTGTAATTCATAGTGCATACTGCCATCTGCATTCACAACGTCTTGCACAATGCACAAACACTTTCAGTAGGAACCTAACTGCCATGACCCGTTAACCCTCACCTGTCGCGCGTACGTTTTAATAATTAAAACACAATAGGTTTCCGTAAACAACACAGTCGACGGGGAAAAAACAATGTTGCATTCTGCTTCTCATAACAAAACTTACCTACCGAGCAAGAGATGAGAAAACTATACCTCTGCCCAATCGTTGCAGGGTACAACAATTATTTCTGCTTTTGAATACATAAATAAAATATTTATTTGTGCTGCTGAAGCAAGCAATTTTGTTTCAGTTGGAGGGTAAGTAAGGACCCTCCAACTGAAACTAGATGCTATCGTTCGTAATCCTCGCACTGTTGCGTTTACTCCTCGCCGCTCACGTAACCCACTTAACTAATTAAAATTCCTCGTGGCGGGCAATGAGCACGCGTTTTCGACTCATTAACTACAAGCCGAGCGCGCGCCTGCGCCTGCGCCGCCGCCGCCGGCCGACCGTGGCACAGCCCACAGGCTCTGCCGAGACCCCTCCACGACTTCTACTCGCTTTGATGCTTGCAAGTGCTTGCCCAATACATCCGCTCCTACTCCACACCATAGATAGATAGATACATAAATTTATCTATTGTACACACCACAAAAAAAATTAACAAAATAAAGGAACAATAGTAGAATAAGTGTCACAATGGGCGGTTATCCTTATCGCTAAAAGCGATCTCTTCCAGGCAATCTTTGGATGGCGAGGATTTGTTATAATCGTGAGAGAATTTAATATCATAGTGCACCCCGCACTGATATTAAATTACTAGAGGGAAACAGTAAACGGCTTAGGCAGGCCTTCGAAGGGCATTTAGTATTATTATAATGAATCGCTCAATAAGTGTTATTAAGTGTCACTGGCTGCTTCGTCGTGCAGATCATAGCGGATTTTCGTGGGAGAAACAGATATTTTCCATACTTCAGGATAGCTATCTTGCAAATTACATATAGACAGAAATCTATTCGCTGATCTAATCTATCTAGTGATAAGGCACATCATCATCATTTCAGCCCTTAGCAGTCCACTGCTGAACATAGGCCTCCCCCAACGAGCGCCACGACGAACGGTCTTGTGCCGCCTCCATCCACCGACTCCCTGCGATGGCTACAATGTCGTCCGTCCATCGTCTCCCTACACTTCGCTTGCTTGTGCGTGGTCGCCATTCCAGAACCTTTATTCTCTAGCGATGTCGGCTCTGCGAACTTTATGGCCTGCCCATAAGGCACATACACTTCAATGAATAAGGATGTTTGCTCGCGGTAACATTGTGCCGTTCCCAGTCACATCAAGTCTGCCCGAACTCGACGGCAGCTCCTGCAAACTGTCGCATTATGTTTAATTCAAGACGTCTTGTTGATTATTCTTCGCAAGATGTGGTGCATTATTCATAAGTGGGTGGAAAGTTTTGGCTTTCAGAATATTAAGATGTGGGTCAAGGCCCAGTGGCACCGCCGCGACGTCGACGACGATCCGCTTTCTGGCATTTAAATGCAACCTCAATTTTTCGGTTCTTAATTAATGTTACCGCTTCCGCCTCTCACGCGTGTCAACTTGCTACACCCGATGCCCAAACTACGGATACCATGCGGCACATCTTGTAATAAATTCAAATTACGAGCATAATAATATGTTGTTTTTTTATTTTATTTACACAGTTGTAGATAAAAAAGCTTACAGTTAGTTCCAAAGCGCTTTTTATCTTAAATAAACAGACAAATACATATTCAGGTAAATAGAAATAATATATAAATGCAATGTTAACTTAGCAATGTTATATGGTGTGCTACAGCACATACGTACCTAATTAGTTATTGCGTTATAATTAAGTCGTCATCTCAGCTTATACATGACATCAATGATATTCTACCTATCTATTTATATACACAACTGGATATAGGAAAACTTTACCTAATGGCAGTTGTTCCAAGTGTGTCATCAAGACAACCCTGGTCTGCGTGCTTCTGCTTATCTCATCGAGCCATGTTGTTGAAGATCCAGTGTTAGCCAATTTTTGCACTATTCCTCCTGTGATCATCCCTTCTTGCCAAGTGCTGACCCACTTCACTCAAGCTCTTATTAAATTATCTGTTCTCAAGTCACAGGCCTAATTATTTGTATACCTGTTGGTTAAGGCCGTCTTGCAGTGAATTTTTGTCCCTCTCATCCGTGATCAAGTAGAGTGGGACAGATGATACATCTCGGGAGTAACATTTAAGGTTTTTATTTCTTTTTAGGTAAACTAAAGCTTAGAACAAAAAAGTATCTAAACATTTTCTCAATAATAATAAGCTCTTTCTCTTGGTACATTTTTGATTTTAGTGAGGGGATCTCTTTCCCATCAATGTTCTAATTGCATAAAGTAGTGTTACTTTGATATTATTTTCTATCGAGTGAATTGAAACAAATCATGTTTCTGTGTTCAAAAAGTAAGAGATAATATGTGAAATTTTGACGTTGATACCAATTTCATAATCAGACGTTCAAGAATAATCGAAAATCGCTAAAAATGATAGAATCCGGCCTTATCCTTAGCAAACCAATGTTTTATAATTTGTCTTTGTGTCTAAATCAATAAGTGCGATGGGCATAATTTACAATCCAGCAAGGCACCCTCAATGCCTCTTTGAGCAACTCTTATTTCATATACTCTTTGTGAGGGGCCATGCTTCGGCACAACAGTTGGAATTGATAGGATAAATTGGTATTACTCTTGAAGTATTGCGGGACGTTTGCGTTGCAATGTCGTCCAAGTTCTTAAAGGCGGCCTGCTAAGTAGGTATCAATCAATCCTCTAGTTTGTCTTCTAGGTTTTCAAAGGAGTGCTGCAAACTTCTAGGGATTTCCTATATCTACCAGTAAAAAGGCGTTCTTGAAGTTTTCTTGGTTCAGTCCATCCATTTCATCCAGTGCAAACCTAGTTCACTGATTTATTGTTAACTTCATGGTATCTGATTGACATCCCGACTTTGTCTTGCACATACCTGCTTATAGAATTGTAACAACCGTTAATCTTGTTAACCGTTCTGACAAGAAGTTGTCAGAACTGTCGTACGAGTAACTTGTTACGAGGGAGAAGGTGTTGGATGGTGAGCGCAGGCTCCGCAGCGGTGCCGCTCGCACCGCGGTCGGGCCGGAGCCGATGTGCAGCAGCGTCGCCGGGCATGCGGCTGAGTTCGCCTACATTCGCTGCGAGAGTCGATAAGACGCCCGGTGAAAGCCACAGTAAATTAATCGCTCAGGTGTATTCCGCTTTCGAATTGAATTTTTATCGGCATCGGAGTGTCGCTGCGTCGGGACCGGTTCTTAGCTTCCTATAGGTGTGCTCGGCGTGCATCTATTTCGGGAGTCGTTGACCGCGGGTTTGGCACTGACGGCGGCCGGTTTATTCTGTACGTGTCGGAGCGCCGTCGTACCGGGAGCGGCCGCTCGCCGGTTTCGTGTAAACGCGGGCGTATTTCAGGCGATGACGTAACGCGGGAGTGCGTCGTCCCCGGCCGCCCGAGGGACATGCCTAATCGAGCATAATGATATTAATAAGCCGGGGGCGGGCCGCGACTCGCCCTCGCATAAACCACGTTTATTGCCCATCAGGCGCATGCGATCCCGACACAAATATGACAGGCGACATCCCGCGTCGCGCTGCATGCACCATTGTGGCCAACCCGCTATTTATACCGCCCGGAGATGAGCTGAAGCAAACCCAGCCGGACTCTTTGCCGTACCATCCTGGCTGCGAAGAGCCTGCACGAAACTGTCCCCTCTCAGTGCGGGCTCTTTCGTGGCACGTTCACTGTCGCGAGATGGGCGGCCGCTATCTAGCACATGTGTTGGTGCGGGGCGCGGGGTGCCGGAGGCGCGGGCTATCACTAGCTATGCGTGTCGCCGCGCTGTTGCGCTGCAGCATGCCTTACTTCATTTTCATTAACAAAAATTTAACTCATCCAAATTAATAGTTTTGAGTTCAAATTATAGTTCGGGTAATGGTAATGTTAATTATCTATGGATAAAATAGTGTTGAGATCTATGACTTGTTCAAAAGTGACGAAAAATCCCTATATCCAAGAATTCGCATTTTCATAAGCATTCACTATCATGCTTATTATAGCAGGAGTTGGGATGGCTTGGATTGAGGCTGGCAGGGGAAATGCACAATACACCGCAACCATTTCCCTTCATCACGAATAATTATAACGATAAGTGCCGCAAAAGTTGTGCCAGGAACCCAAGCTTACACTCTGCTACATACATGAGTTGGGATGGCTTGGATTGAGGCTGGCAGGGGAAATGCACAATACACCGCAACCATTCCCCCATTACGAATAATTATAACGATAAGTACCGCAAAAGTTGTGCCAGGAACCCAAGCCTACACTCTGCTACATACAGGAGTTGGGATGGCTTGGATTGAGGCTGGCAGGGGAAATGCACAATACACCGCAACCATTTCCCTTCATCACGAATAATTATAACGATAAGTGCCGCAAAAGTTGTGCCAGGAACCCAAGCTTACACTCTGCTACATACATGAGTTGGGATGGCTTGGATTGAGGCTGGCAGGGGAAATGCACAATACACCGCAACCATTCCCCCATTACGAATAATTATAACGATAAGTACCGCAAAAGTTGTGCCAGGAACCCAAGTCTACACTCTGCTACATACAGGAGTTGGGATGGCTTGGATTGAGGCTGGCAGGGGAAATGCACAATACACCGCAACCATTCCCCTCCATCACGAATAATTATAACGATAAGTGCCGCAAAAGTTGTGCCAGGAACCCAAGCTTACACTCTGCTACATACATGAGTTGGGATGGCTTGGATTGAGGCTGGCAGGGGAAATGCACAATACACCGCAACCATTCCCCCATTACGAATAATTATAACGATAAGTACCGCAAAAGTTGTGCCAGGAACCCAAGCCTACACTCTGCTACATACAGGAGTTGGGATGGCTTGGATTGAGGCTGGCAGGGGAAATGCACAATACACCGCAACCATTCCCCCATCACGAATAATCATAAAGATAAGTACCGCAAAAGTTGTGCCAGGAACCCAAGCCTACACTCTGCTACATACATGAGTTGGGATGGCTTGGATTGAGGCTGGCAGGGGAAATGCACAATACACCGCAACCAAGCTCCCATCACGAATAACAATAAGTTCAGCAAAAAACTGTAAACAAGACATAAGTTCAAAAATTAAAACTCTATTACCGTCGGGTAAAATAAAGCCTATGACACTTGCAATGAAGACGAATCGATTGATACCTCGCTTCTCAAAATCGGGCCAAGTTTTAAGTTTGTACACATACCCCTTACTTTGTTTCGCCATAGTTAGGTAAAAAATATAGCTTAACTGAAGACAAATCGATTGACACCTCGCTTGTCAAAATCGAACATATAGGGGCGACGCTATGGTGGAACATCCACATATTATATATATGTAATAAATATACATACATACATACATACATACATACATACATACATACATACATACATACATACATAGACTGTAAAACTCATTACCCTTCCCTTGATTTGCCGTCGTTGGGTAAAAATAGCAGACATGTAAAAATTATACCAAGTTATTTGCCTAGACACGTTCAAGGGTCTTAATATTGTTCAGTTCTTTAATGAAATTGGATCTGAAAAATCAATAGCACACAATGTTTTCTTCATCATCAGCCTATATCTGCCCACTGCTGGACGTAAGCCTCTCCTAATGCACGCCACTGAGCTCGATCTTCAGCTCTCCACATCCATTTTCTTCCAGCCGCTTTTCGCAGGTCGTCATTCCACCTGGCTACAGGGCGTCCTACACTACGTTTGCTTAAACATGGTCTCCACTCAAGAACTCGTCTACCCCAATGGTTATCGGTTCTTCGGAAAATGTGACCAGACCACTGCCACTTAAGCTTGCTTATCCTTTGAGCTATGTCGGTTACCTTAGTTCTCCGTCGGATATCTTCATTACGAATCTTGTCCTTCAGAGAAACACCAAGCATAGCTCTCTCCATAGCTCGCTAAGCGACCTTAAATTTGTGAACTAGTTTGACCGTGAGTGTCCACGTTTCGGCTCCGTAGGTCGCAACTGGTAGTACGCACTGATTGAAGACTTTTGTCTTCAGGCACTGCGGTATGGGCGACGAGAAGACATGACGAAGCTTGCTGAATGCTGCCTAACCCAACTGAATTCTTCTGTTGGCTTCCTTCTCGAAGTTGTTCTTACCTAATTGTAATATTTGCCTAAGGTAAACCTACTTTTGGACAACTTCAATAGGTACACCATTGACTGCAATCGGTTCCGGGTCATTAAAAATAATCTTGGTTTTATCTATGTTCATTCCCAGACCGATGCGTCGAGAAGCATCAACTAGGTTGGTCAGCATACTTTGCAAGTCTTTCAGCGACTCCGCCATTATGACTATGTCATCGGCAAATCGTTAGTGAGAGGTTCTCCTGGTATTGTACTTGGACACTCATAGTCGCGGCGTCATACAGAAACCTCAGCCCTTCGATGTATAGCCAGTCCACTTGACAACGCTGTAAAGACTCAGAACCGCCCAGGTTTCAACGGAGTCAAAGACCTTCTCATTGTCCACAAAAGCAAGACACAGGGACCGGTTATACTCTTCAGACTTCTGTATAACCTGCCTCACTGTGTGTATGTGGTCTTTGGTGCTAAATACTCCTCAAAACCCGACCTGTTCAGGATGCTGGAATTTATCAAGTCTTCTTGCGAGACGATTTGAGATGACCCTTGAAAACAACTTATAGACGTTGATCAAGACTGAAATACCAGTAGGTAGCTAGTTCTTTAAAAAAGTTTTGTCCCCTTTTTATAAAGAAGAATACTACCAAACTTCTGCTCCACGCCTCTGGAGTTATTCCACTGTTAAGGACGGTGTTAAGGTTTTTTCTCTTGTGCCTGTCATAAGGAAATTGGCATAGATATAATAGATAATCAATCAATAAATCGTACATTTTACGTAAAATAAAGACATTGCGTTACTTCGAGTACATTTGGTGGTCTTCGTACACTGTGCTATTGGTTTATCGTCTTATATATATATATATATACATATATATATATATATATACTAGCTGTGCCCGCGGCTTTGCCCGCGTGGTCATATCATTTAAAAGTAGCCCATACGTTTTATTCCAGGACCAAAAGCCAAACCACCACCAGACCAGTTGTAGGTTTGGTCCAGAGGACCAGGAGGACCAGGACCAAACCTACAAAGTACAATATTATACTACATTTCTTCAAAATTCGTTCAGCCGTCAAATAGTTTTTTGTCGACTGCTCGGTATATAATCATTGAAATAAGGCACTGCCTTGCCTTTTTATAACGCATATTCTGTGAAGTACGGCACTCCGTACTTCACAGAATATGCGTTATAACACACTTGCACTTCTATGACACTTCATAGAAGTGCACGTATTGCAATGAAATGAACGCATATAATAAAATGTGAAATAAACGCTAGAATAAACGCACCGCGTTCTACCGCAAGGCAGTGCGTGCAAGGCCTAAGATACCAAGTACCCCAGTTTTTAAATCAGTCGCAAGGGCTTGAGAGAAGGAGGAGGAGGAGCCAGCGTTGCCAGAATGTTACTTTTGTAACATTTTACGTTACTTTTGACCCTCTCATGTTACTTTTATGTTACATGACTATAAATGTTACTGTTACGACTAAAACAAATATAATATTCAAATTTTATCCAGCATTAAATAAATAATCGTATGCAAGTATTTTCTACTTTCAAGGCTTCGGTTTACAAAGCACTTGAAAGTATTTTAAACCCTGGTTTTTATAATGAAAGATTCATGACATGAATGTGTTAAATTTATTTTTTTAATTAATAAATTACTATTTTACTATAAATAATTCGCTTAATTTCGCTGCGCGTTTTACAACTAAAGTCGACTTATTCTATCAAAAAACACAAAAAACATCTAAATACATTTTAAGAGCCTTTGGGGACCATAAAGTAAAAAAAAGAAGAAAACGTGTTGTTCGATTTCATTCAACGTTCAAACCACTTCGTAACAAACCGTTTGCGTGTTTTAAGGGTAGACAACGCCATCTAGTTTAAACGAAGTAACTTGTTATCATGAACGTCTTGTTATTGAGTAGAGAAAATTATCTCCGAAGGTAAGGTGGCACAGATTAGAGAGTAATTAAGGTGGTGAGGTAAATTGGATGGGGCATCAAGGGTAGGTCATTATTATGAGGTCCATACGAACAAATTTTAATGCAACGAAACATTGTGTTCTTAGTACAAATATTTTTTTATGATGTTTCTCAGAACGACGTACTTACTGGCACTTTAACTGGCTCTTAATAATTACCTACCTACCTATTTTTGAGCTTTTTCAACACGATATGAGGATTGATTTGAAAAAATAAAAGTTTTCTATACTTTCTCTGTGAAGAGCAATACATGTACCTACCTCTGTATGTACACATTTCAATACCGACAACTAACCATTTTGCCAGTAAGACATTATGAAGAAACCTCCGATATAACTATATAATTATGTAGGTACAAACAAATAGGAATGGGAATTATGTTGGTAGTACATTATAATATCTCAAAGGAAGAAACAATCGATTTTGAAGTTCATATCAATTAAAATTTTCATAAAATATTTAATGTACAGATTTAGCCCAGTTACAGTTTTATTATAGATATCAAGGAAAATGTAAAAAATAACGCATAAATAATGTAAAAATCTTTTAATTATGGAGCAAAACATTTCTACAGCGCGTGATTTCGATCCACGTACGCCTGGATTACGCACCCATGCATCTGTCCAACTGGGCCAGTGAGCCTCGTAGGAGAATGACGAAATTCGGTACCAGTCTAGTCGTAAACGGATGTATGATCACTTTAAATTTAACACAACTTTGGACCCATAGGCTGCAGGAACCTTTTAATTTTTTGGGATAAAAAGTATTCAACATTTTAACACATTATATAAACTTTGACTGTGCCAAGTTACATCAAAATCCATCCAGTAGTTTCAGCTTGATACGTGTTATTTTAAATAACTTTCTACCCCTATCCTGCGGGAACCGTTGATTTTTCCGGGATAAAAAGTATCCTAAATGTTAATCCAGTACATCAGCTATGATTCTGCCAAGTTTCATCAAAATTAGTCTGGTAGTTTCAGCGTGATGCGTGTTCAAAGAGACAGACAGACAGACAAAAAAAAAAAAAAAAAAATAACCTTTTTGCACTCCATATCGATTTTGAAGTTTATCTCAATCAACATTTTCAAAAAATATTGAATGTACAGATTTAGCCCAGTTACAGTTTTATTATAGTATAGATAGATAGAAGATAGATGTATGGATGTATGTTTGTCCACGTATTTCTCAGAAACTACAAGTCCGATTGCAAAAACTCTTTTTGTAATAGTTTCGATATGTTTCAACTTAGTATAAGTTTCATAATAGTGCAAGTTTCATCAAAATCGGTTCAGATTTTTCAAAGTTAGACTGTTAACTCTTTCCAGTAGGGTTTTGTTCATAGCGAACGGAATTAAGTATTTTTTTCTAGGACTACCCTAAAGACCCATTTACACTTTGGTAAGTGCTAGTCTGCTAGTGCGAGTGAGAGGTGCCAAGTAGATATTGTCAAGTATTAATTAAAGTGATAAGTAGGTATCCACTCGCACTTATCACTGTAGGTCCACACGGGCTAAGCACTAGGCACTTGTCACTAAGAAATCAATGTGTAAATGGGGCTTAACATATCTAAAATGTATGAAATAAACATTGAGATATATGTACATGTACTAGATAGAGGCTCTATGCAGAACGCGAGCTGTGCACCGTCAACCGTGCGACGAGACAGCCGCGCCCCGCTCACCCTGCATCATACCGCGCATACGACACAACCACAGAATAAATACACAACGTCGTATGGCCGGTTCCTATATTCTATAAGTTTGGTATTATCAAGAAAAGTTTAGACACCTATTACATTTATTTACTACTATACATAAAAAATGTGTTAGTTTGTTCGGCTTCTATGCGTTCGCGCTTCGTTCATCCGATTGAGTTGAAACTTTGTAAAGTGGCTGTTGGCACTTGCGTGAAATATGTTGACATAAAAAAATAATGAAAGAAAATATACAAGAATATAAAGAGGCTTTGAACTAGTAATCAATAAATTATTGATACTGTAAATAGTTGATGATCTATCGTATCTATACAGAAAAGAGTTGATAGTTAAAGATTTACTGAGAAAATTGTGTTTACTCTTCCTTATAATTATATAATGTTGTAACTAAGTAAAATAAAAGATCTACTGAAAATTATAGTAACAAAATTAACTTTATTTTTACCTAATTGCGCCTCATAGCTCGCCCATGTGCAAACTTTGCCACCCCCGTTCCAGGGCTTTTTTTTTCAAAAATTCCCACCTTATTGCACCTTTAAGATACTCAAGGAATATTTCCCCGAAATTTAAAATCTCAAAGAACACCGCTCTAGGCTGTGCGTTGTCAGTCAGTCTGTCAGTTTGTCAGTCAATCAGTAGGTATGTCACTGTTATGTTTTATATGTAAACTTTTAATTCCCTTTAAATAGTATGAGCTTATTAAGCTTTTGCCTCTGTGTGAAATAGCTCACAGAAGGATCTGTTCGGGCTTCGTGATGCAGTCGAATTTTCGGACCAATAAGGGCGACGCTATAGAAGAACATCCACATACCCACATAAACATATATATACATACGTGCATAGTCTGCGCATACATACATATGTATGTACATACATAGACTGTTAAACTCATTACCTTTCCCTGTCTTCGCCGTAGTCGGGTAAAAAAATGATAAAAATAAATAATTACCTACGCAAAGATGCAGATCATTATTTTTCAAACTTTGATTGGCTAATTTTAATGTATGTGTTCATAAAATATAAGTATACAGTGGCATTTGTTTGATTTTTTCTCATTAAAGTCTTTATTTCATACCATATCGCTCCGTATGGAAATAAAAAAGAGCTGACGCCAGCCATATTTGGTAATTCAAATTATATAGTTCATGTCACTCCCTCAGCAAATACAAATCTAACAACATCTTACACATTAAAATCCATATCGGTGTTTACATTGTGGCAAGCGACAAAAAAGCACACACATACATACATAATATTACATCCACCCAAAGAAACATTATCCCCTTCGGTCCAGTCGGATAAAAATAGGCGTTTCATTAACATACATTGGTAATCTTGTGGTAACAATGTCACATCTGTTTTACCTACTCTATGAATTTCACCTACAAATGGCGGCCTTGCGGTAGAGCGTCGACTTATGTTACAAATTGATAAAAATAATAGCAAATTAATTGAATTTACAGATAAAAAGTGACTCCATGGCTTTTATTTTTGGTTTTTGAAGTGTTTTTACAATACTTCAACGCACAAGAAGGCATTATTACGTTACGGCGAGTGCGTGGCACAGACTTAGTGACATTGAGCTTGAGAGCTCTACCTCGTCTCGCAAAAGGCCCGGTAAGGATGTTAGCTCTAGTACTTGCACATATATATCTAAATGGAAATTAAAAGAATTTAGAAAAAAACACTTCTGTTTTTTTAATTAGCTTTGTACATATTGGTTTCGTCGTCATAAAAAAGTTATATACGACGACAACAACAACAACAGAAATAAAATACTACTACATTAAGCACTATAATGAACTCCTCGGCCTTCAGACTTGAGACATATTCTTTAAAAGCTTTTATTTAACTTACAATGTTTGTATATATGTTTGTTTAGGTCAAATCTTGCAATCTGAATTAAACCACTTCCTCAAACCTACAAAGTTGAAATTTTGCATGTTGGTTCAGTTCCGATGACAATACATTTTTATGGTAAGCATGACCTGAATCGACATCCAGGATTAGCTCTAGATAAAGCAACTCTTCAACGGTCAAACACGAAAATACACGAAATTTTGTGTACGCATTTTATTATGATAGCCGGTTTGAAATTTTACCATGGTTGCTGCACTTAGGGTTGTGTCCTGCTGCCCTATTCATCAAGTCACGGAAAGTTTTCGATTCCGGCGGAGCAGCTTTTCGCCGAATTAATTCCCGATCTGATAGATTCGATTATCGTTATTCAGCATTCCTATCGGAAAGTGTTTCCGTCAGCTTCCGTGAGTTTCTTGCAATTGTGCATTTACGGAGAATGTTACGTAAAGGTAGAAAATTGACATCATGGTAGAAAACTTTTTGATGTTCATTAACACGAATAATTCTGTGTTTTTTTCATAATATGTTACGAAGATATATGTAACTCAAATTAAATAATTACTTACACACCTCATATTGTATATTCAGAGGATAAACTTTTTTGTAGTTTAATATATTTTTCTCAAAAACTTTTTTTTGACTTCTATAATATTCTGTGATTTTCGAGATTCCCTATACTCGAGATCCGATGGAAACAAAAATTAATATTCATTTGAGTTGCAACGGATCTCGAGATCCGATGGGAACACCGAGCGAGATCGGTTAATTAGAAATTCTGATATCGTGATCCGATGGGAAGTACCCTATGTTAGCAAGCAAAAATAACAGTATATTACTGTACTGTTTTTGTAAAGGCCTCCACAATCACGAACTCCATCTAAATATGGTATTTTAATTATATTAAAGTAAATTACTCTAAAATAATACTTAATAAAAAGGTAATAATATAAGTAAGTAAGTAAGTAGTGGTAAGGGTATAATATATTAAATTGATGGGAACGTATGTCTCGTTTTGTTACCAAAACTATTTCAAGTTGGACATAGGATAGGATAAAATAAGTACCTAATACCCATTAGGTACTGTTTAAATGTCTGGATTATGAACCCATTATTATTTATTATGTTATTTTATTATCTCATTGTATTATCCTAGTTTTCATTGAATAAAAACTAGGGTCCGGCGCCCAAACAATGACTACACTGTAGGTGTATAAAGTCCAGTAGGTGTATAAAGTCCAACGGCAAATCGCCATCCTTTTATGATTGAAATACCTCGCACAAGAACGAAGCGTTACGCTTCTTCATTTATTATAAGAACTTCTAAGGAATGGAATGCCCTGCCCTCGTCAGTGTTTCCGGTAAAATATAACCCTGGTATGTTCAAGTCAAGACTGAATAGGTATTTACTAGGCAAACGTGCTACACCTTCGACCACATCATCGCTTTCCATTAGGTGAGATCGTGGTAAAACGATTGCATAGACAGTGATAAAAAAAATATGGAAACGAAATAACAAGTCTGTCAAAAAACATCAAAAGCTAGGTATATAGCTCTTGATGTCTCACTTTTGCATTGTGGCGACTTTGTTGTGGGACGAGTCGCTGAACTAGCCGTTTTTAATATACAAGAAGGAAATAGGATGCTTTTTTCGCGATAAACAGTAGTCTGCGCGTACGAAGTCGCGGGTGAGAAAACTAGTTTAAAATAAATTGAAAGGCGAGCAGGTCGCTCGCCTGATGGCAAGCGTCACCCCTGCAGATAACAATTGCACTGTCATCCAGAACATTGTATTGCAAAATGTAGCGCGTCACTGCACTGCGCTCGTCATCCTGATACATTTGTTTTTGAGTGACTTGCCTTCGTCGTCTGTGACGGCCAGTGCAGCGGGTTGCCTCGGACCAATTATTTATTCTGTGCTCGGACACTTTCGTGTCTAGTTGCGTATTGATACAGCTAGAAACGAAAATTTCGTAATTGGATTTCGGCCTATGCATATCTTCCTGCCCCTTATTGTGATAGGAAAAGTGTAAGTGGTTGTCGGAAGGCTTCCGGGCAAAGTGCTTCTTTGTTGGCAAATACTCGACAGCCTCTGAGTTATTCGTTTAGCTCCTTCAGGCATCCGTCCTATGAAAGAAGAAGAAAAAGAAATAAGTTTATTTGCTACAATTACAAACAGAAATAATTATAAGAAAAACTAAAATAATAAAGCTTAAAAGATAATTGCAGCAAAAAGGTCCTAACTCAGCATAATGCTGGTTGTAAAACAACCAGCGCTGGTCTTCCGTTGGGGCCTTACGGTGACATCACGGCACGGACACACACTCAGCAAAACAAAAATAAATATAAAAAGTAAAGAAATAAATGAACCTAAAAAATGCAAACACTAATTTTAACATTACAAGGATGCACTCAAACTGTGCTCATTACTGTGATTTTAACTATGTGAATGTGAGAGTAAAAAAACTATTTTTAAAA
This sequence comes from Alsophila aescularia, assembly GCA_946251855.1. Classification (NCBI taxonomy): domain Eukaryota; kingdom Metazoa; phylum Arthropoda; class Insecta; order Lepidoptera; family Geometridae; genus Alsophila; species Alsophila aescularia. The sequence continues at coordinate 34,933,605 of OX276376.1, forward strand.
GTGGAAAAATACAATAGTTATGAGTGAAAGAAGGAAAAAACGGACGTCATTATGTCGTCGTCGAACTGGCAGCCTTTATGATCCAGGAGTCAGCGTCATAACAAATGGGGAAAATATCTAGTAATTATCAGACGGTGTAAGTTTTGTACTGTTTCATTATAATATGCTTCGGTCTTTCCACACTTTAACCAGTTAGGTCACAGTACACGATAGAAAGCTTACAGTTCCAACCAAAGCACTGTTTATCTTTAATTATAAGGTAAATTCTGCCTACCTTAACCTTGATACTTGAGGATACGTTGATCTAGCTTTGATTCCATCATCAAACAGTTTCATTTGATAGTTTAAAGTTAACTTCATCTTGTTATACTCGTCCTTACAGATTAGCGATGCTATTGCAGAATTGCAGATAGACGTATTATACAATAACAAGACTCAGATAATCACTACAAAAAAGTAAAAACTGAAAAAACTGAATAAACTGAACAACAAATAATTGATTGGTTTTTGTTTGCAACTCATACTCGGCACACAGATGTGATGTACCTACATACATACCGCCTCATATGTGAGGATAACACAGATACTTACATACGATAAGAATTACGTTGAGACTTTTTTATTTTCGGGTGTCATGTTATCTTTAAATAATATTTAATTTAATTGTAACGTAATCCAAAATTTATTAGAAATTCTTTATCGAAATGGCACAATACAGTGTCGCTATTGGCGGTATTATCGCATAAAGTACTGATTTTATTATTATTTATTCTTCAGCACAAAAACAATTGTATAAGGAGGACTTAATGATATGTAGCATTTACTACCAGTCAAACTGAACGTGTAAGAAAAATGATGGTGGTGCAGTTTTTTAACCTCTAAATGAGCTCGAGTTTCAACAAGACATTAGGTCGAAAAGTAAAACCTGACTACTGTCAGGTAAAAAAATAGCCGATGACACTCTCAAGATGAATATGAATCGACTGAAAGATCGCTTGTCAAAATCGGACAAAGTATTAGTTTGAACACGTAACCCTAACTTTTCTTCACCGTAGACGGGTAAGAAAAACCTATGACACTATACATGAAGACAAATGGATTGATACTTACTTGTCAAAATCGGACCAATACGCGCTATGGTGGAACATCCACATACCCACATACATAGATACATATACTGTTAAACTCATTACCCTTCCCTTGCTTTGCTGTAGTCGGGTAAAAAGGCTTCTTAAATCACTCGTGATGACCCCGAATAATTTGAGGGTTATTTTTGTAACAGTATCTACCTATAGGTTAAAGTATTACAAAGTATACTAATAATGCGAGTAAAAGCTTTATTATAAGTAGGTATCGGTCACTGAAGTACCCCTTCCCCCTTGGATTCCCTTGGACTGCTAGCACCACACATCATGTTGAAAAAAATGTTCGGTAACTCTTTATTTAGGTAATAATGTACTGTTACCGTTGTATACAGGTAAAATTTGTAACAATTGAATGATTTTAATATTTTGTATCGTAAGTCGAAAGATACTAAGGACAAATTAGTAGATGAAGTAATTTTAATCTGAGTCTAACTGACTATCTTACACGTGCGTGAGTTATGTCCGTTTTATGAATTAATGATAATAGTCATATTAACACGCGATAGATTTCAAACTCAAATATACTATTAATATAGTATCAGTCAGGTAAATTATGTACTGTACTTGTTTTGAAACATGGCTAAGTTTCTTCAGGGTGTCGTTGATGTCTTTCCCAGGCGGGGTGCTCCGCCCCCCGCCCCGCGCCCTCCCCCCGGGCAGCCGAGCGCTCGCCTGCAAAAGACATCAACGGCCTCTCGCTCGCAGACTCATTTGCTCGCATTAAATTTCAATCTAATACGATCACGTAATCATCGTGTTTCTTACACCTATTTAAATTATACTTTAAAGGGTCACGGGTTTTTAAACAAATAAACGGAGTTGATGTTCAATGTTAACATACTTAATAAGAGATGGGTACTTATGTCTAATTTTCACATAAAGTCGAGTTTTCAAAGCGTAGTGAGAAATAATTATGGACATACTCTCTACGCAATGGCTTTAAGTTTACAATTTGAACGAGAATAATAATGAATGCCGAGTTTGATCCAGGAGTTGTGGTCGCTCTGCGCGGTGCTGGGCGCGGTGCTCGGCGCAGTGCTCGGCGCGGGCGCTTGGTGCGGTGCTCAGCGCAGTGCTCGGCGCGGGCGCGTCGTGCCTTGTTTGAACAGCTGAGTGCGGAAGGTTGATATTCACGTTGAATCGATTAATTGTAGCTACACAGAAGAATGCGTGGTGAGGACGGCCTCTAGCGGCGCCACGTCCTCTTGTTAATAACCGTTCACCCTTCTCGAATGTAATAGATAGACCGTTCGCGCGGCGCGGCCGTCCATTTACTTATCCTGTTGCGTGCCGCGACTGACTATCGTTAGCTCTTACATTGTTATTGTGTCGTTATAAAAATGCCAAGTACTGGACAGCGTGGCGACGGCACGGCAGCGGCACGGATGCGGACCAAAATATGCACGGAGCGAGCGCCGCTGCGGGCGCATAGTCGGTCGGCTCGGGCGGCCGGCGCTCTCGTTAATACATAGTTAAAATTGACAGTTTCAATGTCTGCGATGCTCCGGTGAGAAGATTATTAGCGTATTATTTTTAGAGAACAGTGTTATTGTTGTGTGTGTTGTTGGAGCGTGTTTATTTATGCGTGCGCGTGTGTGGGTGCGGACGGCGCGGCGAGCGCGACTATAAATACGGCGCGCTGTCGCAGCGTGGCCGCGAAAGAATGCTCTTCATTTTTATCGTTTATAATTATGGCTCAGTATGCAAACAAAAAGAAATATCCTTGGCTAGAGGCAATCCAAGACGATCGTTCGGTCGCTCTGCGACTGAACATCCACACGGGAGCAGTGCACGAGGAAAATGTCAAGCGCCGGCGCCATCTACGGGTTTTAATCCTAACATACAAACTGTAGACTATGTGCACTTTAATCTTATTTGCTAATGTAATATAATAAGAGCAACATTTATCAACTACAGATAGTAAGTCTCATTTAACATAGGTACTTAAAACTATATAGACTAACGCATACATATCGTTAAATTTCCAAATAACCATCAACGTTCAAACAAAATACTTTAATTTCTATTCGCGTTCTTTGACAGTACAATTATTGTGAAGCTAGTGCATGTTTCAATATGCAGTACACGATGTCAAGGCATAGATAATGCATCCCCGGTTGAGCCACTGGATTTCCCACGACCTTCAATATATAGGCCTTCAATGATTTGTGTGGGAGACATCCGCAAGAATACGATGCCCGCGGCGCACCACTCCACAAAGAAACTGTTGCCAATAAAAACAAAAAAGACAAAATCGAAAGTGCTAAAAAAAATTGCGAAAAAAACTAAAAAGAGGCAAGAATTTAAGTGAGAATGGTTGCCATCATCAACCAACCATCTTTAAATCATTCTGGATCCTAAATGGTCATTCGAAATGAAACATGATAAGAGAAACTTAAGATGATTTTCAAATACCTAGTCAATACATCTCTACACTTCACTTAGTTAAATTAAGTGTACACAACGATTCCACCGGGTTCCCACGATTGGAAGCAGCCTTGGTAACCTTTCGAAGTTAGCGCGTTCAGCACCGCGGTACAGCTTCTTTGACCTCCTGTACGCCGGCCGCCATGATGAGTTTCCTTGTGGTGCAACTTCATCTTGGGGAATAAGAAAAAGTCGCAGGGGGCGATATCGGGGTAAAGGGTGGGTGCGGCAACGTTGGAAATGACTTCAGAACAATGAACAATGAACGAAGAATGGGACGGCGCGTTGTTGTGGTGCAAGATCCAGCTGCCCTCGTCATCATCATATACCGATTCACGCCACTCCTTGTTAGTCTGGAAGAAATCGCTTTAAACGATAAGACAGCCAATTGTACTCTTTTTATATTAAGTAACTCAAATGTATTTCATTATTGTGTATTTTTCTTTGGTGTGCAATAAAGTGTTTATGCATATTCTATCTATCTTGAACCGCTTCGACCATTCAAAGACGCGCGTTTTTGACATGTCTCCGTACACCAACTGCATTTCGGACGATTTCCGAGAGTTTTCATTAAAAATTGGATCACAACACGTTGCTTAGCATTCATTTTCACAACGCGACTAAAAGGTTACTTACGGAAAATAATCATAAGAGACAAAAGAAAAAAAACATATATAAGAAAAAATAAAAGAAAGTCCCTGATTTTCAAACACATGTTTATAAACGACGTAGTGTTGCCAGTTCCCAAGTTATAACTAAATTCCAGGAACATAATTGCCAGAGTGATACGTAGATTCGATCAAAACTGTTGAAACTAAAATAAGAGTAGGCGGCATCAAAACAACGAAGCGGCATAAAAATACAGTTTTATAGTAACGGTCATGTGTGCATAGGAGATTCATAACGGCCGGCGAAGGCACCGGCGCGGGCGTAGGGCGGCGCGGGCGAGGGGGGAGCGGTAAAGGTCAGCCGCGCACCTGCTCCGCCGCATTGCTGGCCCATTTATCACCACCTCGCATGCGCACGCGCACAGTGCGGTGCCTGCTACTTCATTGTCATTACTGCCCAGCCTTAACAGGTCACAGGCATTCGCGATGTACCTACTCCATGCATTGTAGAGAGCTGCATGTCTACTGCACTCTGCAGTCACATCTTCAACATCAAAGAGGGCTCACCACAACAATAGAAAGTGGCTGTGGTTTACGTGAATAGAGTCGCTGCTTGAATGCGTTGTGGTCGGCATAACCATTGCAACTTCTGGTTGCGTTGTGGTCATGGTCCCACAAATTCACAATATATTGGACAGGAAACTCGCGAGAGCAGTTGCTGATCGGTGGCCCAGTTCTGCTCGGGACGCAGTCTATTACATCAACTACCTGTCAGTTAATACATACTGCATCTATGTGGTTTCGAATGGTATAGGTATATCTCTTGTTCCATGATACATTTCCCTAGTTTTCAGCAACGGTTTGAATGTCATCCGGTAGCCCAGTCAGTAGCGGGCAGAGCGGCACAGCGCCGCATCGCGCGCTATCGCGCGGTAGCCTCGTATCGGCAGTGCCTATCACTTCCTTATAATCGGTTCTTTATCTCTGCGATAACGGTTTTTGGGTATGCGGCTATCGCCAATTTTTAGATAGCGCTCTGCTTCGTCGACAATTCGATATCCATGATTTGTCACATATTTTAATGTTATAATTATCTAAGTACTAGGAACATTCAGATTTGATATTGTGGCAAAATGTATGCTCTATGCATATTGTATGCTGAAGTAATCAACGATTGTTAACGTGCAGCCGGCCGCTGAATGTAGCACTTCCAAACTGGACGCGTTGTGTAAATGAGGCGCTGCGCTGGCACAGAGAAAGCTGGCTGTCGACGCCGGCTAGTGTCGCGCAGGGCGGGCGGCGGGCGGCTGGCAGCATGCGGTCCAGAAATACGGACTGAAGGCTTTGAAAGCTTTCTTTTTCATTCTCATTTTCCTTTTTTATGAAAACCTGAATGGACCTAAAAAAGAACAACATTATTAAAGACTTTTGAGCTATTTTTAGGAGGTTTTCAATTGGCCTGTTTTTTGTGTCCAAGGATCTTCTATGATCTATCTATACCAAAGAATCCACACCAATATATAAAATTGAAACGTTGTCTGTTTGTTTGTTTGAGGAACTTTCACACCAAAACGACTGATCCGATTTTGATTAAACTTTTTAAATATAGGTACTGTACAATAAATAGACCAATATTGGTTACTTTTTATTACGGAAAATGGTAAGTTGCCACGGGAAAACTGGGAAATAACGATTACTCGATGTAAGGAACGGACGTTGCCTTGGAAACGAAATAATAACAAGTCTGTTAAAAAGCATCCAGACCGTTGACGCTATACTTTTGCATAAAATAAATATATATATTTGGGACAATTTCACACCAATTACTTAGCCCCAAACTAGGATACCCTGTAATATGGGCACTAGATAATGGATAAACATACTGTTACGAGCTGGGGTTCGGATAAAATTTATGTACGCTAATTAACACCTTTATTCGAAAAACCACAAAAAGAAATTAATCCAACAAATAATGCTCAAACACTCTTTAACTTGACTGTACACTCTTATCAATTATCACTGAATACTCGCTTCGAATCACTTTGATCGTTTCGTTTCGTCAGCCAAATCAGTAATGTCCCAGGCAGTCGATGCGTGCTCTATTTATACCTCGACCGACGTTTCGAGAAGGTACTCATAACTACTCGTATGTACTGGTGGTAGTCGGTAGGTCTTTGAACTTTCAAGGTCGGCGGCGCCTTTGAGTTGCCGCGCCGCGCCGCGCCTGTAGGTACTTAAGGCCGGCGGCACCTTTGATGTCGCCGCGCCCGTAGGTATATACCTACCGCGCGCTCTGGAAACTTCTGTAGGTACCTACGCTCTACGTGTTTCAGAATGTTCCTTTAAATGTAGGTATTGAGTCATTTTAGTACCTACTGTTTTACTAAGAATCGACTGGCGTAACAATACATAAATACGAATATCACATCCATGACTCGGAAACAAACATTTCTGCTCATCACACGAATGATTGCACCTTGCAGGATTCGGACCCGCAACCGTTTGATTTCGTTCCCAGGATCACTAGCCACTAGACCAACCGGCCGGCATCGGTTTTTCCTGTGAGAGATTTAACTCTGCTGGCACATGAAAGGGAAATTTCCTTTTCAAACTCAAAACATACTTAGTTTACCTAAATTTTATTGATTTGATCTTACTATAATATTTTATGTGATCTCCTTGTTTAAGAGATATTAATTTTGACTTATAAAAGTGCTATTATTTTGCCTATTTACAATAAAATCTTTGACTTTGACTTTAATGTCCTAGACGAACAAGGATGCATTTTTTCGCGATAAACTGTAGTCCGCGCGGACGAAGTCGCGGGTGAAAGCTATCACATATAATGTAGAGCGAATGTAGAGCGAGTATTACATGTAATGTAGCGTTAGCTAGCACATATAAGATCTTTGGTAGGTATGTTCCTCTCTCATATATGATATTTCTGAACCAATTTAATCTTTTTTATTTGAAATGATACTTATATCAAAATTCATCAAAATTGGTTGAGTCGTTTTTTAGCCAATCCATTTGAATTTGAGTTTTTGGTTCCAAAATATTATTGTACCACCAAAGATTATAACTAAGCTCCATCAAAATGTCGAGTTGGTAGTTGGAACAGTGTAGTCGTAACGCGACTAATCTGCAGGAGGCCAGCAGCAGCAGGCTCGGCCAGATCTCAAAGAGCGCCGGCACGCACGGCACGGGTCCGGCACGCACGGCACGGGTCCGGCGCGCACGGGACGTGTCCGGCACGCATTGCACGGGCCCGGCACGCACGGCCGGCAACCACGCGGGGCGGTCGGCGACCTCGCGATCTTCGGTGCCCGCGCAGTCCGCGCCCGCGATTAACTTTATACATTATATAGAACGCACCTAAATTACCTGCCGTGAGCCTGTATTGCTCTTCAGCTGGTTATGTCAAATACCGTTACGTTTCTTGCTTTCAGATCTCGTTTGGTGCTTAATTCTTGTTTTAAAATCCGTCTCCGACGTCCTCTCCTCCCGTAGCCCGCACTCTGTTGTGCGGGCGCTGCGCCCGGGAACCTACTTCGTTTCATGAATTTAAAATGACTGCTAAACTGCAAGAACATTATGCCTTTACTCGTATATCGTACTTATGGAGATACTTTTGAAAAAAAAAACAATTAACTTATATACTTAAACAAAGTAAGTATATACCTAAGTTACCGCGACTTTGTCCTCGCGGACTACAGTTTATCGCGAATAAAAGCACCCTATTTTCTTCTAGGATATTAAAAACCAATGCAAAAGTAGGTACGACAGAATGACAGACTTGTTCATGACTTGTCATTTCGTTTCCATGGCAACCGTTCCTTACAGCGAGTAATCAACATTTTCCAGATTTCCCATGGAAACTTACAATTTTTCCGGGATAAAAAGTATACTATGTTTTATTCTAGGGTATAAGCTATCTCAATTCCAAATTTCATCAAAATCCACTCAGCCGTTATTGCATGAAAGCTCTCCAAACAAACAAACAAACAAACAAACACAACGTTTCACTTTTATATATTGGTATGGATATCTTCTTCATTCTCCAGCCCCAAATTAATGTGTATTTAACCTGACTGAGCTATTCTTATAATAGTGACTAGTTTATTTAACTTTCACTTTCGTTCGTGACTCGGTTGACCTCCGTTTGAACTTGAAACGGTACCGTGATGAACCTGAAATTAATACTTAGTACATAGAATAAATGATAGTACTAGCTTAGTACTTCGTTGCGCAGCGCTATAGCGACGATACTTTGTAGTTTGCGAAATTGGTTGTTTGAATGATTTTCTTGTGGTTAATATTTTTATTCGAAACGTGATACATCAAATCAAAAATCAAATCAAATCAAAATCATTTATTGAGAATATAGGTGAAACAAATGGTGGTAAAAATAAATTGTAATATATAGTTCACTACATTTGGCCTTTCAGGCTTTCAATAATCACAAATAAAATCTAAAAATAAAATTAAAATTGAATATAAAAAAACAACAACATAAAAACTTCAATAACAATTCAAATAATAATATTAATATTAATGGTGTATGAAATCTCTCAATCAGTCTTACACACAATAATAAAAACAGGTCAAATAATTAAAGTAAAATGTCATCTAAAAATAATAATTAAATTAATGGTCATGTGTTATTTAAATAAAAACTTTTGATTGGATAATGTCAGAAAATATAAAAAATTGATACAGTCCAATAAATATAAAATGTTAATTATTTATATATCAGACTTGTCATCTAAATAGTCCTTTATACTGTAATATGTCTTTCGAATTATTATTTTTTTAAATTTAAATTTAAAAATATTGATATTCGTGCTCTCTATGATTGTTTTCGGTATATTGTCGCGAGGCTGTCCCCGGGTTTGGGTTGCTCCCACTATTCCAGGACACAAACCTCAGTGACACAGAATTACAGGAACTTCCTTCCGCTTGATTCTAGCACACGGCGGGAGCAGACTCAGCAGGCCAGAGTCTGATATCGCCCGGCTCTTGCTTAAAAGAGTTCCGCGCGAAGCCGTTCATCGAGTGCAACGCGATCGGGCGCTGCAACTCAACGATGTTCCTCAAACCAGAGCAGCAGACTTTCAGATTTTTTATATTAGTGTTAGCGAAGGAAGGACGAAAGATATATTTTTGCCAATTAAATCAATGAAAACACTAAAGTGGAATGTTTTTCTATTTTTGACCAAAAATGAATGTGTATGACAGGATATTTGTATTTAGAATGAATAATGAACTATCAAAATGAAAAGAAATGGATTATGAAAGAATTAAGAGATCAAAAGAGTATTATTATGAAAGAGGTTTTGACCTCGTCACAATATGATTGTAGATACGTGGGGTCATACAAAACACACTATTATTAAACAGAGCCGTTCTGTTACTGGGAAAGCGTATTTTATTACAGTGACGTTTTATTATTATTATTATATTATTTATTTAGCGACTCAAATAAATCTAAGTTACATCTAACGAAATACGAAATTTCATAAATATACAGGCTTGGCAAGGTTAACAAATTAAGATTTAAAAAATATGGCTTACAGCTGTTTATTTGTTTCAATTTACACATTGAGCGTACGCATTTCTTTTGAGCTTTAAATACTCTCTCTTTTTCCACGAAATTTCCCCAAAACATTACTCCATATCGCAACACAGATTCCACATAACCATAATAAGAAGTCAGCACTGCCGATATATTTACAACTTTTTCAAGCATAAAAAGTGCATAGGAGAACCGATTAAGCCTTGAACATATATTATTAACATGGTCATTCCAATTCAGTTTGGAATCGATAAAGAGTCCTAGAAATTTAGTATTTTCTACTTCTTGAAATTTATATTCAGCATAAATAATGTTCAAAATACCTGATTGGGTACGACTATTTGTAAATGTCATAATGTTGGTTTTGGCAAGGCTTATGAGCAAGTTATTAGATTGCAGCCAACCAATAATAGTTTCCAAAGTTACATTAACACACGGTTCAAGACATGCTTTCTCTTTATCTGTAAATATGATAGTGCTGTCATCTACAAAAAGTACCATACGCTGATCAATGACTCTGGGTAGGTCATTTATATAAACAATGAACATGAGAGGACCTATGATACTACCCTGAGGAACTCCATATTTAACTTCTCGAAATTAATATTTCATTTTTAGTGTTCGGACAAATCTTTCTAACTTGAGTAATTTGTTGTCTATGACTCAAATATGATTTCAAGAGATCTAGCACGATTCCTCTAACTCCATACGTTTCAAACTTATTTATTACGATTTGTGGTCAACATAGTCGAAAGCTTTCATCAAATCCATAAACATGGCGCACGCATTCTGTTTTTTGTCCAAACTTGTCATTATAAAATTAAGAAAATTGAAAACTGACAAATTTATCGTTTTTCACTCTCTAAAACCTGCGCCTCCACCAAAATGTTGTTTTTTTCTAAATACGTGTAAATATTCTCATAGATGACTTTTTCAAATATTTTGGTAAAAATAGGGATTAAAGCAATGGGACGGTAAAATTGCATATCCTCTTTGTCATTCTTTTTGAATATGGGTTTAACACTAGACGATTAGACGATCAGCAAAGCGCCACCCTTTCATGGTTGAAATACCTCGCACAAGAACGAAGCGTTACGCTTCTTCATTTATTATAAGAACTGCAAAGGAGTGGAATGCCCTGCCCTCGTCAGTGTTTCCGGTAAATTATAACCCCGGTGTGTTCAAGTCAAGAGTGAATAGGTATCTACTAGGCAAGCGTGCTACACCTTCGACCACATCATCGCTTTCCATCAGGTGAGATCGTGGTCAAACGATTTCCTAGTCCGTAATAAAAAAAAAACAATTGTTATTTTTAGTTTATTAGGGAAAATACCATTTAGTATTGATAAGTTTATAATATGGCTCATAATTGGAGAGGTGATAGTCGATACTTGTTTTATGACTTTAGTACACACTTCATCATATTCAGTACTGTTAGTATTTTTTAAATTCTGAATTACTCCATAAACGTCAAATGGATTAGTCGGGTTCATAAACATAGATTTAGAATAATTATTATTTAGTGTCATTAAATTTAATTTGGCGTTAATGTCGGGTTTTACTTGGTCAATATAAAAATCATTGAATGCTTGTGCTATGTCAGCTGGATTATCGATTATTTTACCATATACATTTATTAGTTTAATGTTTTCTTTTGGCAAATCACTTTTAGTATTATTTATTACTGCCCATGTAGCTCTAGATTTATTAACGGCAGTTTTAATCAGATAATCGTTCTGAGCCTTTTGTGTCAATTTAATTATACGGCTGAAACGTGCAGAGTAATTCTTGTATTTGCTTTTTGCTTGCTCGTTTCGATTTTTCCTATAGTGCCATAAAAGATTTCGTTTGCGCTTAGAACATAGCTTGATGCCTTTCGTTATCCACTTTGTTCTTTTGCGTGTACTAACTTTTTGTTGTATTATAGGGAAACACAGGCGATAAAACAAAGTGAATAAATCATGGAAGCTGTTAAAAGCTTCCTTAGGTTCACATGAGCTGTATGTTTCATTAAAAGTTAATGAAATTAGGGATTCCGCAAATTAGGCAACATTTTCTCTACAATAGTCTCTCTTTTCGATATATCAATGTCTCAGTGAGCAACTTTCCTTAACTGGGCATGATAATAACTGTGCTGTATGATCCGATAAGGCGAATTCAAAAACTTTACCCTTACATTATACAAAAAATTGTCGAGGCAAGTACCACTGATTGGCCTAGTAGGTTCATTTATGGCGTACTTAAAGTTATATATTTGTAAAAGTTCTTTAAAACTTTCTACGTCTTTAGTCTTTTCCAGAATATTTATGTTGAAATCTCTACATAAAATAACTTTATTTTTCTTACAATAGAATTCGTGAAATATTGAATTCATAGTAATAAAAAAGTTTCTAGATGTGTACGCGAGCTCTTTGGAGGCCTATATTTACAAATTATTACCAGTTTAGGCCCTACAAGTTCAACTGCACAGCACTCCATGACACTGGGAATACTCTTTTTTACTATGGTTTGTATAGCATTAAAGTGATGGTTATTCTGTATACATGCGCCACCGTGGCGACTTTTCCGTGCATAAAAGGATGCAAGGCGATAGTTTGGAATGTTTAATAAGGCGGTATCATTTTGGACCAGTGATACAAAGGACATCTGCCGGTCTTCCCTCATTTATAAGAGAATCCACAGATACAGTGAGAAGATTAGATTTATTTATGAGACCATTTATATTTTGATGCAAGATATGGACATGTTTATATACGAAAAAGATTAGGAGAAGGATTAGGAGAATGCACTGCATTGGTCTCGTGAGAGGTTTTAGATAATAAATTGAAAACGAAAACCCTCGTAGGTGCGGAGCCAACCGGTGCTTTTATGGGAAAAATGTATATTATAACATCGTTAGTGCAAAAAACAGTTTATTTTTAACTAACTTGTAAGTTTTTAGTTATTTATTTAGTTATTTCTAAAGTGTACTGTGTTCTACTTGTCAAGCTCTTTCATTTGATACCCATATTAAGGGTATTGAAAAAAAGTAATCCGGCATTTTGTCATGGTGCCCATCTTAGATTTGGAATTTTTATGGTGTACTGTATTCTACTAGTTAAGCCCTTTTATTTGATATCCATATAGAAGGGATTGAAAAAAAAAGTATACTGTCATTTTGTGGTGGCGGCCATCTTGGATTTAGAATTTTCATGGCGTACTGTATTCTACTAATTAAGCCCTTTCATTTGATACCCTTATTGAAGAGATTGAAGAAAAGTATGCAATCTGCCATTTTGTGGCGGCGCGGCGGCCATCTTGGATTTTGCAATGATAGTGTATAATTGTATCGTCATTAGAATTAATGGCGAGTACCATATTTCAGATCAATCGGAAGGGAGTAAAATTTCAATTACTAGATTTAAAACAACAAATAAACAAATAAACTTTAAATTTAAAAAAAAGAATGTATCACGCTTTAATACCATTAAACTGAACTAAAAAGTAACAAATAAATTCGTTTCGTTAATCCTGACGATCCTGATCATAATGGGACAACATTTTTAAATTATTGAATTGTCATCGGGCCCTGTTAAGTGTGCAAAATTTTGAATTAATCTGACCATTTAAAATCAATCAGGTCAAAAATTGAGTTGAATGATTCCGTTACATACAAACAGGTGAAGCTAATAAAATCGTGTTAAAAATCAACAAAAATACATCAAGCTAAATAAAACCGTTTATCTTTAGAAATGTGAGCGGCTGAACGGATTTGGATGAAATTTGGTACCAGAATATCCTGTAACCTGGATTAACACAAAAGCTACTTTTTATCATCATCATCATCATCATCATCCATCAACTTAATCCCTGCGGGTGAAACCGTGAGGCGCAGCTAGTAAGCTAATAAAGTAATCAACAAATACTTTTTCTCCCCACTACACAGTAATATCACCATTGTTCACCCTCATTCCTGATCAATAAAATTAATGCAGAAAAGTCAGCATGGAAATCCATTACTGCACAGTTTTACAGTGCGGAAAGTAAGTATTGAAATCCATTACTGCACTGTTTTTTCAGTTACATGACTCATCACACTGATATTTTAAATGCGAAAGTTTGTTTTTGTGCGTCTGTGTGTGTGTGGTTGTGTGTACGTTTGTTACTCTTTCACGCTCAAACGGCTGAACGGATTTTGATGAAATTTGGAATGGAGATAGCTTATACCTTGGAATAACACATAAGATACTTTTCATCATCATCATCATCATTTTACTTCACTATTGAACGGTGAACGGATTTTGCTGATATTTGGAATGGAGATAGCTTGGAATAACACATAGGATACTTTTCATCATCATCATCATTATCACCATTTTACATCACTCACAAACGGCAGAACAGATAATGATGAAATTTGGAATGGATATGGCTTATAGCCTGGAATAACATATAGAATACTTTTCATCGTCATCATTATCATCATCATCATCATCCATTACGCGGTTGAAACCACGGGGCGCAGCTATTATTGAATGAATGCATTCGTCCAATAGAGATTTAAAAATAGAATGTACATATTTTTTAATATGAGCGCGGAATTGGCGCGAATTTAAAAGTCATTGTGACTGAAAATCGTACTGCTTACATTTAGGTAAACAATTATGATATTACGAGTACTATGTAGTGGAAAGAAAAGCAGATTACTGACATTCGCTCAAGTGACTCCTGCTGAGCTCGTGGTTTTAGAGCCCTCGCTAAAGCTACGGCTCCAATCTAACCACTCGGTGCAGCAATGAGTCACTTTCCCTTGATGCAGTAATCTACTATATCATTTGCTAGATTGCTGTATTCGTGTCAAGCTTGTTGAAGTGTGAAAGCCAAAATCAGTTCATTTCTTGTTCTGTTCCTTCTGCTTTTCTTGTTTTGTGTGAGGGTACGTAGATAGGATAGGGTACTTATATATTTGTAGGTAAGTATATATTGCATAATGACAGCTCTGTTTGGCACCGACTTTAAAATACTATTTTTTATCTCATGTTATAGGTATTTTTGTATTGGTATTAAAGTTTTTTTATTTAGAAAAAGTAATATTCTGGTTCAATTGTAATTATTTTTATTATTTTCAGTGTTTGTTTCTAATATTTAAAATATGGAGTCGATTAAATAAAAAAAACTGTCTGCAAACATACCACTACTAAAAAGTGTTACATTTTCTTTGCCATTACGCCAATTAAAATAGGTATGTACGTATAATAATTTATTTACACTGGAAGTTAAACCCAAAGGTGCAACACAACGGTTGCTGCGTAATAGTCATAAGGTAATTTTTTGTTCTCTTCTAAAGTCACATGCAGTCACTATTTGATTTTTAGCAGTGCTTAGCGAAAGCACAGAATAAATAATAGTACAAGTACAGAAGGATAACTGAGTAAAGTCATTTAAATAAATAGCGACTCTCGCTACAACGCTATAAAGTACAATTTAACTCGCACGGCGCTGCGAGCTTTCAATTATATTTACCTAGAAGGCGCTCGCCCACCGCGTGCAGGCTAGAATGCACCGTATCACAACGCGCGAGAACTTCCATTGCTCTAACCGTATCAGAATCGCTCTGTCCCTTTTTCGCTCGGTAGGGTTGTATTACGATATGACTAGGTACTTGTACTACTAATTACTCTGTGATATATTATGACTTAGATATTGTAACAGAATAAATAAGTAATAATGTATTATGTTATTACTTATTATTATAAATTAAAATAGTTCTATTACATACAATGACATTCTTATCAGAATAGACCGACTACCTCATTTTTACTACCTATCTATCCCATTTTCAGAACGCCGATAAGTTTAGTGAGATACCTACCTACGTGTCGTTGATTGATTATGATTATATCCTATAGGTATTGCACTTTGATGAATAAAGGTGCCTGTCTGAATTCCATGCTTTTCAATGAGGAAAAATAAATTGCTACCTACGTAATAAAAGGTATTAAAAGTATGTAGGCTACTTACTAAGTCAGCACAGTAATTCAGTTTCCGATCAACAATACCTACTATAATCAATTATAAAGTTGCGTTGATCGATTTAATAAACGACTTTATTTCTGCGTGGAAAAACCTTAAATATGCTTAACTTCGGTATGGAACACAAATGAAATAACATAAAACTATAGGAACCTAAGTAATAAAAAAATATCAATATCTAACTACATAACTAGGACCTATTATAGGTATTACAATTTATTACCTTTATATATCCTTTGGAAGCGTAAAGAATGACAATTCGTCATTTCTATCACTATTCAAACAGCTGAATGCTATGCAGTAATTTCTAGCTTTCTTCTTGGTACTCATAATTAAAACACGAATAAAGTTTGTCAATAACTTTACGTAAGTAGGTGCTCTATCGCTAAGTACAAGGCGCGCGACTCATCGAGCGCACGCTTGACACTCGACTGAACGGACCCGAATATTGGGTCCTTGAATTTATTTGTACTTGTTGCGGAATGCGACCGCCCTGGCGAAAGCTTAAATAGGAAAAAGAAATATTTTGATGGCTTCCATCGTCAGCTCAACTGCACGAAGTTCAATCATTTGATTGTTGGGTTCCTTTGACTAACTTCCAGATCCATCATCAGACCTTGGATACCACATAAAGTCAAAGTCAAAGTATTTTATTGTATACTAATTGTACCCGCGGCTTCGCAGGCGTGGTCTTTTCTTTAGGTTCAAAGTACCATAATGTGCTATTCCGGGACCAATATACCAATATTTGATCATCATTTTTTTAGCCGTCAAAAATACTTTTATTAATTGCCTGAGTTCTAACTCACCGGATTTAGATACAAATTACACCAGTTTTTAAATCAAACCCTAAGATAGCTAACAATGAAAACCACATGTCGATCGGTCCAGTAGTTTTCCGTGATGCGTGAACAAACAAACATACAGACAAACAGACAGAAATACACGATTAAAAAAAAACTTGTTCAATAGCTTTTTTAAGCACCCAAGAGCATTTGTTTATTTATCTTGTTTGTACAGCCTTTTTCGTACCTATTGGCAACTATTATTTATTCTGTGCTATTGCTTTATTATAAGTATTATATGACTGTGTCAATTTGAAACAAAAAATCCGTCCAGTAGTTTTAGTGCAATACGTTTTCTTTTTAATAACTTTCAACCCCTATCTTGCGGAAACCCTTTAATGTTTCGGGATGAAAAGTATCCAATGTCCTACCTCGAAGTATGATTTTAAATCATACCAAATTTCATTTGAATTCATTGAGTATTTTCAGCATGTTGCACTGCCAAGGTACAGACAGACAGACGGACAGACAGACGGACAGACAGGCTGACGGACAGACAGACTGACAGACAGACGGACAGACAGACGGACAGACAGATGGATAGATAGACGGACGGACAGACGGACAGACGGACAGACAGACGGACAGACAGACGGACAGACAGACGGACAGACAGACGGACAGACAGACGAACAGACAGACGGACAGACAGACGGAAAGACAGACGGACAGACAGACGGACAGACAGACGGACAGACAAAAATAAAAAAAAAAACCGTTTTGGCTTTAGTATTGAAGATAGAACGGACTTCAAAAACAAATTTAAAAAATTCTCCAATTTACAGAATTTGGGACATTATCCCGCAGGAACTCTTTATTTTTTCGTGTGTATGCTCAATTTTTACCCATTATATAAACTATGACTGTGCCAATTTGCAACAAAATCCATTCAGTAGTTTCAGCGTGATACGTGTTCTTTTAAATAACTTTCAACGCCTATCCTGCGGGAACCCTTTCATTTTTTCGGGATTAAAAGTATCCTATGTCCTACCTCGTAGTATGAACTCAAATCATACCGAGTTTCATTTAAATTCATTCAGTAGTTGCGGCGTGATGTCTAGCCAAGATACAGACAGACAGTCAGACAGACAGACAGACAAAAATGAAAAAAAAAAAAACTGTTTTAGCTTCAGTGTCGAATATAGAGCACCCTCCAAAAAAAATATTGAAAATATGTTCAATGTACAGAATTGGACCCGTTACAGTTTTATTATAAGTATATATAGATTTATATTATATGTATATAAATATACAAGTGTAACGATAGTTGTTTTTGCGTAGGGTTGGGTTTGTTTAGCGTGGGTTTTTTTATTGTGTGTATATATTTATATATATTATATGTATATAAATATATAAGTGTTTTTTCTGGCCTTAGCTTTCATTTCATTTATATTTTACAATTGTTCAATTTCGGTAGGGTTTGTTTAGCGTGGGGTTTTACTTATGTTATAATTTCATTTTACCACTTATCATTTGTCTGACTTACAGTTTTAGCGGAAGTAAGCTATAAATTTTGATTTTGTTCATATTAAATATGGATTTCAGCAAAGTAACGCTTGAATCTATCAACTTTAAGCAATGCTGTTTAGAAGGTTGTATAACTTGAAGTGTAATTTCTAAGATGGGAGGTATGTTGCATTTATGTACAATAAGACAAGCAGACAAATATTTTGAACCCCGGTTTGCGTTACCTTACCACGTAAGCGCTAAACTTATTATAATTCTGTTTGCTCTGTTAAATGGTCCATAGTTTAATCATTTTTAATTAACTTAAAAGATGGTATATATTGCATATATTTATGCCTCGAAGTGCGTATAATAATAACGCGGACGAAATTACGAGCTACAGCTTATCTGGCTTAAGACAATAATGTTTATTTCTCAAAATAATAAATTCACTTACATAATAAACTTAATTATATAGGTACTTAAACCTAAGGTTAGACATACTTTTTGGATTAGCCTGTGATATAATGAAATGAAACGTACTCAAGTAATAATGATAGAACTTCACTTTGAAGTTCGTTTGTTCATTCTAATATAATGTACAAGTTTATAAAAAAGCGTCATTGGGCTTAGCACACATTATTTATGACTGAACTCATTTTTAATATTATTAAAAAGTAAAAGAAAAGAAGTATATAAGTAGTTTTAGATAACTTGCATACACATCTATCTACTGATACGATTATATTCCTAGGTTCCTAATGGTAGTCTAATGATATTGCTTAGCATGAATGACGTTGAAATAAACAGCTTATGAAAATACGAGTTCAATATAATATAGGTGCAAGAATTTTTACAAGTAGGTAAGGTAATACTTTCCTAATCGTACCTACTCGAGACGGACTGAATAGAATACAAATATGTAAGTAGGTAATGCAGATATGTGAAAGGGAGGTGTTCGATTACGAGAGAATTAACGTGACGTAAACATAAAAACTGCAGACTGCGTCACAGGGCGGCGCGGGCGGCGGGTTCACACTGCGGCGCAGAAACCAACATGGAGGTAATTCTAGGCCTCAACACAACACTCCTTGATGGCCTCTCTGGCAACGGCAAGAAGGGCTCTAATGTCTACCATAAATTAGATCATAGGGCCACCACGAACATATTGAAGTCTCAAATCGTAAGCATGTCAAGATCCAGAGATGTCTGGATTGATTTTTGTACCGGAATCAATTCAAAATCGAGGTAGCCGATATATCGTTTTCTAATGTCTATCAAATTATCTCCATCATGTCGAGGTAACGTTTTGTTGACTACATTCGATTTGGAATGACCGGACTGAAAAAATTCTTGAATTTTACGAGACAGGTAATGCCCTATGCTCTTGGTTTTATACTTCAAATCTTAGGAATTTCCCTTCAGTTGGTGGAATTGGTAATGCCAGCCCTCTCTATTAAGCGCGTCACAGACGGCTAAGATACGATAATATTTTATCTTAAGATAAAATATCGCTCGCTATACAATTTATATGAACCATCACAAACGGCGAAGATAATATATATTTGAATCTTACAGTATCTTAAGATATCGAGCGATATGGAATTTATTAAAAGATGCCATCTACGAAATATATCGTAAAAGATACAAAATATATATTAATATACTATCTTAAGATACAAAATATATCGTAATATGCTCTACAGGTTGCTCTGTTTTGTATTCGTGACGGTTTTTTTAACGCCTAACAAAGAGACGGGTGTTATAAGTTTAGGGTGTGTATCACTGAGTGTATGTGTTTGTGTGTGTGTGTGTGTGTGTGTGTGTGTGTGTGTGTGTGGCATCTTAGCTCCCAAACGAAAGGACCGATTTTGATGCGGTTTTTTCTGCTCGAAAGCTGAAATGATCAAGATGGTACTTAGATATATGGGTAGAGGGAGGAGGGAGGTGAGAAAAAAAGGGGGGTGAAAATTTATGAGAAAAGTAAATATAACAATATCTAATTTTCCAAACATTTTAGTTGTTAGGCAAATAACCAAACTTGTTATATTTGATTATTAACTAATCATAGTTGAATTGCCATTGCCTTAAATAACACATTTTTCCCATGACGATTGCAGTATCACCAACTACAGTAAGAAATGTCTTTAAGACAGTAAGACAGTACTTTGGATTGTAAAACCTTGCACGGACCGAGGAACCTATTTGCAGTATTTTAGCTGATTAGAGTATTTAATGTCTCCCTACTCCCTATTCTTGATTACGGTGACGTCTGCTATCTTTACCAGCTAAATAAACTAGAGCGTCTTCAAAATTTTTGTATTAGTTTCATATTTGGATTACGCAAATATGACCATGTCTCCGAATTTCGAACAAAGCTCAAGTGGCTTCCCATACGTCAACGTCGGAATGCTTATATTATTGTCCCTACTTTACTATATTTTGTTTCATACTTCTTCGCCACATTATCTCAACGAACGTTTTGATTTCTCTAGCATGTCAAACTCTCGTTTTTTAAGGTCATCAGACAACTTACTGTTTAAAATTCCCATACATAGGACCTCATTCTATGATCATTCCTTTACGGATGAAGCAGTTAGATTGTGGAATGATGTGCCAGTTAAAATTAAACGTGCACCTTCTATTGATGCTTTTAAAAGTCAAGTAAAAGCCTACTACTACCTTTCACACTGGCTACTTTTTTATCACATCGTATATATTTTGAGTAATATATATTTAATTATATAAACAAGTATAATGTGTATATTTATATGTATATATTTGTATGGTCGTTATGTTTTGGTATTTAGTTGTCATTTCGATTTAAGTAGATATAGTTATGGTGTTGTTGTTGTAAGAAAAACCACCGTTCGTAATTTGTTTATGTTAATCCTCTCTATGCACGGTAGTCTGGAAGAGATCGCTTTAAGCGATAAGACCGCCAATTGTAACATGTTTTTGTTAGATTAAGTTTATTAATTGTATATTTCTGTATTGTGGTGTTTCAATAAAGAGTTCATCTATCTATCTAATGTCGATTTGAATTTTAAGGACAAATATAATGGCCACTGTGGCCAGTACTTATTACCAGTGATTGGAGTAGGTAGAATGATTTAGGATCATTGATCTCAAACGTACATGCTAATATGGACAAGCCTTCGAAATTCCGGCATTTTAAAATTATTAAGTCATTTTTTTCCAGGATTTCAAAATTATTACGTGGAAGAGTAAGGTGGGGTATGTTTGTTTTTTCTTAACACTTTCAACACCCCAGGAGCAGCATAGGTGAACGGCATTCCATAAAAAAACTGTGGTGTCCAAAGACTTCCAGTAAAAGCAAAAAAAAATATAAACGGGATTAGATCAGTAATAGATACACTTAATAATAATATGTACCTATAACAACAATTGGTTTTCATCTTACACCATTGCTAGTGTAGGGAAAAGGGTTTCGGGGCTCTGCCCCCTTCCCTTGGCTCGTCTTCACCTGTAATTACAGGTGTGTCATTACTGCGACTAAATTAAATTTTATTAAATTAATTTTAGGTGGGGTTTTCCGAGATCACCATGTGTCTGGGCGATCAGTCCCTGCCGGTTGAGATCCCTGGTTGCCCAGAGGAGGCACAGCGAACCGATCAGCGACCAAGATGGCGACCCTCGGTTGCCCTGCCGTTCTCCTTATCTGTCTTTCCCTTTCTTTGCTTTCTTCTTCTTCATCAACTTCTGCCTCGTCCCGTTGCACGAGGTCTCTTGAATAAGGCTTCAACTTTATTTTTCCTGCTACGTCGGGAGGTCTCACATGTAGCGGCGCAATACCGCGTTGCTTGCTGCTGTCGGCTCGATTAAACATCGCTGTTGCGAGTCGTCTGATGAAGCAATCTATGTTTTCCATCTGTAGGTCCCACGCTATAGTGGCGTTTCGGACGTAACGAGGGGCGCCTACTATTGTTCTTAGGCACAGGTTTTCCTGGGCCTGAAGTTTCTGCTTATAGTATTTAGATACAAAGGCGTACCACGCCGGGGCTGCGTACGTAAGACGCAATCTAATGTACGTCTTTTAGATCGACGTCTTTGTCCGGAGTGGTAGCTTCGACGATAGGACAGGGTAGAGTTTGGTGCGGGCTCCCTTCACCTTCTCTATCGTGGCCGCCACTTGTCTCTGGAAGTTCAGACGTCTGTCGATAGTGACTCCCAAGTATATAAATTCCCTTTTCCATAGGACTTCTTCTTCTTTGAATTTCAGTGGAGTTGGCAAATTTCTGGTGTTTATTGCCATTCTCCATATTTCAAGCCATTCAGGCAGGACATCCAGGTTTTGTTGTATGCGTTTGGCTGCAAAAGCCATCCTGTATGATGACGAGTGCCGCGTCATCCACGTAGAGAGCTAGCTTTACCTGCCTGACGACAGGGATGTCGTCGGTGTACCAGGCGTAGCATATGGGCGAGAGGCAACTTCCCTGTGGGACTTCTGCTCTCACTGGCCTCTCGGTTGAGAGGACGTCTACTTCTACCGCCACGGTGATGCGGCGGTCCTTTAGAAAGGATGCAGAAACTTTCAGGGTAGCTCAGAAATCAATGACAACGTAAAAAAATAGAAGTATTTTTTCTTAAAATGTAATAAGTGAAAAGGCAATAAAAAAATTGAATGAACAACAAGTAAAATAAAAAACTTAAAAACGTAAGGTAACCGTAACGTATCCAACGACTTCCAGTAAAAGCCCAAAAAAGTATAAACGGGATCAGATCAGTAATAGATACACTTAATAATAATATGTGCCTATAACTCGGCAAACAGGGTCTTTTGTCACCTTATCTCATACCCTGTACGCATAACGGTTGCGACCATTCAGAACAGAGTATCCTGGATGATTCATTTACTGTTTGTCAGAACAATGCGCGCGCGCTCACATCGTAGGTAGCTGTCACTTACTTGCTGCTATTGAAACTTCAAGTCAAACGTGGTCGATTTGGCATTTTATGGAAAAGCATAGTGAGCAAAAAAAACTAACTTATTTTTTTATTCGATAGATACTTAAATAAAAATCAAATTAAAACATTTCATAATCGCTTCTTTTAAATTTCAAATGTAGTAGTTACTAAATCACTACTTTAATACATAAGAAAATCATATTAAACTCAATCCCTTAAATATCGGAACTTTCCAGGAAGAAACGCAAGTCCATCTTATGACATCATGATGTAAGTACGAAAAAAAATTTGAACAAAATAAAAATATGTAGCTTATTTCCGCCAAAACTGTAAGTCAGACAAATTATAAATGGTAAAATTAACAAAAATAAACCACCACCACCACCACCAACACCACCACCATTACCATTACCATTTATCATTTGTCTGACTTACAGTTTTGGCGGAAGTAAGCTACATATTTTTATTTTGTTCATTTTAAATATGGATTTCCGCAAAGTAACGCCTGAATCTATCAACTATAAGTACGAAAAATCATTCTACCTACTCGCTCCGATCACTCATTCGATTTTTGTTTATTTATAGTGTAGGATGACTCTACTATCAATTAACTTTCAACATTCAAAAAGATATTTATTTGGGTGGG
This sequence comes from Alsophila aescularia, assembly GCA_946251855.1. Classification (NCBI taxonomy): domain Eukaryota; kingdom Metazoa; phylum Arthropoda; class Insecta; order Lepidoptera; family Geometridae; genus Alsophila; species Alsophila aescularia. The sequence goes on from OX276376.1 coordinate 34,957,238, forward strand.
GTCTGCCCGTAGACAGAGAAGGTCTGCCGTACGGATTAATGTGCAGTGGGTCTGCCCCACGCGGTGGCATTTGCGGGGGCAGACGGTAATAACACTATACCATTGGTACAGAATACCTAATAATACCAATGGGAATTATTGCCCAATGAGGCATATATCCTGCCTTTACCATAGGGAATGGAAAAAAAAACCTATGTAAAGAGGTGATGCCGTATACTTTTCTATGCAAAGACGCCGACCCAATGCCAACCACGTAGGTACGTGATTACTACTACTCGTATATTATATTTATGTGAAATCCTTTTTTACTTTATTATGACATTTCGTCTTTCTTTATTCGCAGCGGCCGATAGACCCTCGACATCGATTTTTCATATATGCGCTTTGACGTCATAAAGATATTATAGGTAGTACTTAAAGTTTTTATGAAATCGATGCAAAGTAAAAGTCATTTGATCTTATTTATTGTTGTTTATGGGTCACATTACAATGAGATATGGCATTTTCAGTACTTGGCTATGATTCATGTGATATCAGACATGACAGATAGTTAAATATTTAAACGGGACTTAATCGCGCTGAAAACTTTTTCTCGTGACCACGATCAATGCAACTTGATCGAAACGTCGAGGTATATAAATATTAAGTTTTCAGCGCGATTAAGTCCCGTTTAAATATTTAATTATGTGTTCGAATCGCGAAAGTATAAAAAACAGACATGACAGGTTCTTTATATAGACATTTGTTACGTCATTGGCCGTTACACAATTTTACCCTCTTGTCCACTTTTTGTCAGATGAACACAAAGAGAAACATAATTACGCTTTCTTATTATTTGCCCTATCGATTGACTATCATTGATGGCCGAGAAATCGTGTTTTCTTTTTAAAATTGCGGAAGTTTAGTTATAGATAAACCGTTTGCTTCTACTCATCGGTTGGAGATACACCAGACAAAATACACCAGTCAGAACCAGGTATACTATCCAACACTTAAAACCACATTTCAATCGGTCCAGTAATTGTTTGTTTCAAAATGGATGCTTGACAATCGTACCTACACGACGTCTGTCTTGTTTATGAATGAAAGTTAAGCTATGGTAAACAGCCTTTTTATTTTAGTTGAACCTCTATTGAGTAAGCATAATTCAACCTCTTTGGATGAACATGATATTATGAGACAAATGACTTTAATATTTATTATTTTGATTGGCTCCGCACGTCTAGTGCATTTAGCCACCAGCGTCAATTAAAGATACTTTATTCAGAAAAAAACAAATAATGTACTTAAAAATATGTTAACCTAAACCTAGCTAATACTAAACCTACTCTAATAAGCCGTTACCAGCAGACAGCATTCCCAAAATGCTGTCAGTATTACCACGTCATATGATAATGCTTATAGTCCTTGAGCAAAATAAAGGCCAGCATTTTGGTCACGTGTTGATTTGACCAGTAAAGAGATAATTATTTCAAGTTGCAAGATGGTTCAAAAAAGATGGAGACCACGCCTCCAAATCATAAGTAAAGAACACGTCTTGTGTGCTTTATTATCGTCAGTTGCAGATTCAATGGGGTAACTGACAAAGCATGTAAAATAAGTTGAGTATAATACTGCTCTTTCAAATGGTACATTAAAAAAAATGCGTTGAAAAAATGACAGTTACACTACACATTTTAGGTGTGCATTATTCAGATTTCCTTCGAAATAATGATATATTACCGTCGGCCACCACGAACGGCCACCACGTGGAGGCAGACGGTAATACTTACGGCTATCGGCCACCACGTATAAGAAATGGTGGCCGATGGTAATACACTTATGGCTATCCACGTATGAGAAACAGTGGCAGACGGTAATACACTTATGTCTATCGGCCCCCACATGTGAAAAGTGGGGGCCGATGGTAATACACTTAGGGCTATCGGCCCCCACACCCAATATTATTTTAAATAAAAAGTGAAATGAAATAATAATTTAGTAGATAGGGTTTACCAAAATAAAACAATAAAATTAAAGAATAATTATTTATAAATGGTTTTCCAAAGCAACTAAAACGAAATTCCCAATGACATATTATTATGTATTATTGTGTATTCCCAATCCATATTACCGACATAGCTCTCAGAGTTTGCAAGTTGAAGTGGCAATGGGCAGGCCATATAGTTCGCAGAACCGACAACCGCTGGGGAATAAAGGTTTCGTGGACTTCTAAAGGCTGACATGATGATGATGATGATAAATGTATCTATCTATGTATCTATCTATGTATCTATCTATTATATTGTTTTTTTTAATAATGCTTATTTTGTCCAAAGGTTTTTCTAGCCACGTAACAAAATATAAAGCTATATGATGATCGTGGACACCTATCTAGGTATCGAGAGCGGCAAGAGTAACATCGCGAGCATATCTGCTCGACATCATTAATATGCAAATGTAAGCGATCGAGATTACTTTCGTGTCTTTTTCCATTCGATGCCAACGACGCCATAAAATTATATATAAAAAGTTTGAAATAAAACCGTCAAACGGAGACTCTTTGCATAATGATTGTGAAATTGAGTCAAGTCGCGCGAGAACGATAACGTGCCGCATGCGGCACGCTGCGGCACGCTGCGGCTCGCGCAGGCATCGCCGAGAGATGGTCATTGGTCGGTTACCCTGCAGTGCCCGAGGTATTAATGGAGTCGAATCGCAAGAGAATGACAACGAGCCGCATGCGGCACGCTACGGCACCGTGCGGTGGCAGGACGGCCACGGCTCGCGCAGGCATCGCAGAGAGATTGTCAGTGGTCGGTTACCCTACAGTGTCCGAGCTATTAATAGAGTCGAGTCACGCGAGAACGACAACTTGCTGCACAAGCTGCACCAGGGCGTGGCGGCAGGATGGTCAGTGGTCGGTTACCCTGCAGTCTCCGAGCTATCAATAGCACATATCAGATAGATAGAGCCTTGCCGCTGAGGCAGTGACAGCGGACCACCTCCTGCTGGCGCGGTTTCGGTGTGGCCTATAGCTGACTCACGTATGCCCGTATCGTACTTTTGTCATCTTCTTGCAAATAAGTTTAGTTGGGGTTTACCCTTTCCATCCGTTCATGTATACAACTCTGTTTGTCTTGGGCATGGTTGGATACTACAAATTGGAAACTAGAAGAAAGTCGGCACTAGCATATTACATGATGAGGGTATTCGAAGGCAAGTTTTTGAATCCGGAGATATTGTGGATGAATGTGCCTGACGGGTACGTAGCCAGGCGTTTGGCGGCCGTGGTTGTTTGCGGTGCCCCGCAAGGACTCATATCTATACATATAATAAAACTATAACAGGTCCAATTCTGTACATTGAAGATATTTGAAAATACATATGTTTTTGGAGGGTACTCTATATTCGATACTGAAGCCAAAACTGTATTTATTTCATTTTTGTCTGTCTGTCTGTCTGTCTGTCTGTCTGTCTGTATCTTGGCTAGGGTTTGATTTAAAACCATAATGTGCTATTACATATATATATATATATAATAGCACATTATGGTACTTTGAACCTAAAGAAAAGACCACGCGTGCGAAGCTGCGGGACTGCGGGTACATCTAGTTGAAATGATATTGTTGAAATGCCGAGAAAATTTACCAATTCAAATGCTAATACGTTATGTTGACTTACTCTATTGAATTAGGTATTTAATCCTGTAATGATAGAATAATTTGAATGAGTAAATATGTAGACAGTTTTAACTCGTTCATTAAAATATTCGAGGAAGCGAGCTTTTGCAGGAATAATAAACCTTCGCAATATTGACCATTCGCAGAAGCAACCCTTCGAGGATATAAGAATTCGAGGAATAGACATTCGCAAAAACGTCATTCTAAATTTCGTACGTAGGTATCCCAAATTAAATGCAGTGAGGCATTATTATTTTTCCTGCTCACGAGTGAGTTACTGCATTTGGGCCAGCATGCCACTCTCGCGCGCAACGCACGGCATCTGAACTGAAAAGGTATTGTTTAATACATACTGATTGAATAATCTTGTAGATTAGACTTGTCATACTTTAGTAGTTAAATAGTTAAGTCAGTTCTCAAACTACCATCTGTTGAAAAACTTCAATTGTAAATTTTCACTATGTTTGTCGTGACGCCACCAGAACAATATCCTCATAATTTTACTCGCAGAGGCGGGGGAGGGCGCGGGTGGCATGCCTCTGGGTTGCATACGCTAAATATGAAGGCTGACGACTTGCCGAATACTTACACCTCGGTATGGATGAATTTATAGCGTGCTCGCCAACGGTCACCATAATAAATACCGCCGAAGCCGAACCATCTAACAGGTTCACAAACGACCGTTTCATTTTGTCACTCGATGTCTAATGCAGGTTATAAAATAACTAACCAACTAATACACCAATTAATAACTATTGTACAACATTAGATTTTATGTATCATTACTGTATCTTGTTTTTTTATTGTAGTGTTCAATAAAGAGTTATTGTATTGTAACCCGTACTTATTTTTCACCCATGTTTTTGATTGACTTTCAATACGTTAATTTTAATACATATATGCTATTTTATAGAACGTGTTCAGTGTAACGTCGGTAGAAGAAGCAACATTTAGTAAACAGGTATAATATGTGTTACCATGGGCGTCACCATGTCGCCAGGTGGAAAGCGCGCGCGAACCGCGACAGGCGACCCGCGCGCTCATTAACATTCAAATTGATGTCGTCATTAATGTCCGTAAACATAAGTTTAGTCGAATCACTGTCTGCTAGAATTGTTTTCGAAAGAAATCAACCGGTATTCTTATCGAAAAACGCGCGGCCGTGCGCCGCCATCACTGCGACCAGCCTCCTAATCATAATTCTCTATATTGACTCGCACTATATATGAGGAATTGTTTCATGCTATACGAGTACTAAGATATGTATGTTACGTGTATGTTTATATATTTAGATAGCTCATAATCAAACTAGTCTTGACAACCTGAATCAACATGTTATTCATCTATCTATCTATCGGTTGATATCAACGCATTTGAAATAATATATTTGTTATATTTACCTTTGTATTCTCAAGTCATCATTATTATTATCGTATAGATCTAGCACTGCTGTACATAGGCCTAATCACTAGTAGGTATTTAACTACATAGACTACTTCAATCTTTTATAGTATAAGCTGAATATCAAGAGGATGTCTAGATAATCTTAAATCTAACAACAAGAATGGTTATATGACTTTATTCACCGAGGCTGGCCTGTTTCAATAAAACTGGAATGCTCCTGTGGACTGCGCTGCGATGTAAGCGGCGAGATTAAGCAGCTGTGACGTAGCAGTTCCCTCTGTAGCCGCAGCACACGGTGGCGATGCTCTCGCCCGCACCGCGTCATGCAGAGGCAACAGCGGAGCGCCGAATTGGCGCCTGCTAGAACAAAAGACATCAACGCGTTACTCCCAGATCACTGGGTCACAGACGTTGCTATGTACCGTAGCAGTTCCCCCGCAGCAAACGGTGGCGATGCTCCCGCCCGCGCCGCGTCTCGCAGAGGCAACTGCGGAGCGCCGAGCGCGGTGCCGAGATAATAAAACATAGTATACTTTTAATCCCGGAAAATTGTAAGTTTTCACGGGAAATCTGGAAAAATGTTGATTACTCGCTGTAAGAAACAGTTGCCATGGAAATGAAATAACAAGTATGTCAATAAACATCAAGAGCATTGGTGCTACACCTTCTTTTGCATTGGTTTTTAATATCCTAGAAGAGCATAGGATGCTTTTTTTCGCGATAAACAGTAGTCCGCGCGGACCAACTCGCGGGCGGGAAAGCTAGTAACAAATAAATACGAAGAATTGTCATTTTTACAAGTTGTTAGAACTGAAGTCCGTATCAGGACTTTCCATAAGCCGAGCGTAGACCGCCACCGGCACCGGCCCAGTAGAAAAACGGAGCACCGGTAAAGCGACGGGCCGCGGCCGGTGCCGGCGCCGGCATCGTGCCGTTGCCGTGCTGGCGAGTGGAATGACAGTTGACACTTCCAGTTGTTATAAGGCTTTCTCTAAGTGTAGCTGTTTGATATATATTTAATTGTACTATTGTCTAACGAAATATCCTACAGATAAACCTAAGTGACTCGGCGTTTAGCCTCAAACCTAACTCTCTAACTACTCTCCCTACTCTTAACCCACTCTCCCTATCTATACATATAATAAAACTGTAACAGGTCCAATTCTGTACATTGAAGATATTTAGTTATGTTTTTGGAGTTTACTTTATATGCAATACTGAACCCCAACCTCTATTTTATTTCAGTTTTGTCTTTCTGTATCTTGGCTGACGACGAAACTACTGAATGAATACAAATGAAACTTAGCATGATTTGAGTTAATACTACGATGTAGGACATTGGATACTTCTCATGCCGAAAAATTAAAGGGATAGGGGTTGAAAGTTAACTGACTGGAATCGACTGGTTAAAAGAACACGTATCACGCTGAAAGTACTGCATGGATTTTGATGCAACTTGGCACAGTCATATTTTATATGATGGGTTAAAATTAAGGATAATTATTATCCCGAAAAATTAAGGGTTCCTGTGGGATAGGGACCCAAAGTTATGTTAATTTTATAGTAATAAATATAATACGTAAAATAAAATGAAACAAAATTGCTGTAGAAATTATAAAATGCAGAAGTGTTATTTCACGTTTTAATATTATTATTAACATCAGGGGCCGCCCGCCCGACGCGCGCGCGCCTTACTGCGTGCCGCCACAGAATATACGAGTACAATAGTTAGTGCCGCGGCCAGCCGATAGACCGGCAGGTCAGGCACAGGCCAGGGAGAGGGTAATTGATCGAAAGTATTTTAGGTTTTTAATTAGATTCGTTGGTTGGTTTGGTTTAGATTTCTAGCTATTATTAGAGTTACCTGTTTGAGATAATAATAAGTAGGTAGGTTACCTACTTAGCGAAAATAATTTTAGGATCTCAGTTTAGAATTTCGTAGATGGATTGGTTACGTTTGTTTGTGAGGTATTTATTTGGAGTTGGTATTTAAGTTTTCCAGTTTATAGTTAATTCCATAATGCATCTCTAGGATACTCGAGGAATATTTCTCCCAAATTTCTAGGTCCCCCGGTTTAGGCTAGGCTGGGCTGTCAGTCAGTCAGTTAGTAGGTATCTCACGGTACTGTTTTAGGCACGATTAAAATAATGTTATAAAACTCTTATTCTGCCCAAAAGGTGAATCCAGGTCAATTCAACTCAATAGCTATTATCATATTGCCCTTTCATATATGGCATTTTTCAATCCGCGAATCTATCTATTTACATAGTTATAATAAAGCAATAAGTAACAAAAAGTCTGTACAAAGAAGAGAAGATAGATTAAAGAAATAAATAATTACAAATTACAAAATTTCAATAGGCTACTGAACAAGTTTATGTTTTAATCGTATGTGTGTTCGTGCATCGAGTCCAAACCTAGTTTTAACTTGGTATCTAAATCCGACGAATAGAAGGCGATCAATTGATAAAAAACTATTTGAAGGATGACCAAATTTTATGAAATGTACATATAGTATTTGAACTTTATAGGCACTTTTGGTATTGATATAACACATGGGTTACTTTTTACCCAGATAAACGACCACGCGGGCAAAGCCGCGGGCACAGCTAGTAGGTAATAAATTTGCATGAACAGGTGTAAAACGGATGAAAGTATCCACGCCAATATATAAAAGTGAAACGTTGTCTGTTTGTTTGGAGAGTAGTAACGCGACAACGACTGCACGGGTTTTGATGAAACTTTGTAAATAGGTACTTTACAATATAGAGACCAACAAAGGATAAATTTATCCCGGAAAAATGGTAAGTTTCCACGGGAAAACTGGAAAATGACGATTACTCGCTGTAAGAAACGGTTGCCATGGAAACGAAATAATAACAAGTCTGTCAAAATGCATCAAGAGCGTTGGTGCTACACTTTTAAATTGGTTTTTAATATACTTGACGAATATATGTACAAATACATACTCCATAGCTACACGATGCAAACATGTACAAAACATTATCAAAATGAGATGACTAACACTAGATAAGCAACTTTAAGATGTCAGATTATTAAATGATTAAAATGTATCGCATGGTTTTCATCTTGAAAAAGTCATTAACAGAATAATAGCATCCGTCAATAAGCCAGGCTGGCCGCCAGCTCTAGAGTTTATGATGAATTTAATTTCTATAAGATTCAGTTAGTTAAAACTTTCGCTTCTGTGCCATTAACGAGAATGACAATATTTTCAGTGGCATAGATATTATGATATAAAAAGTTCTGTTGAATTGTCGATTTATTAGATGCATTGAATTTCTAGAAATTAAATCTCTATTGAAAAGTATTTTGATAAATAAACTTATTATGAAATTAAGGATGTAGGTACATGCTATCTATTTATGAATCTAGACATTTAATAAATCTGTAACCAAAGTAAAACATGCGAACATACCATGAAGGATCAATTAAAACATGTGACATGCGCAAATCATGTCCTGGAGCGGATTGAACATGGAATGGTTCTTCCCGTCTCGGAACTATGTTCAGCAAACATGTTCATGGAACTATCTAGTTCCGACAATTCAGGTGGTATGTCGATCGCGACCCATTGGCAATGTGATTGAATCACGAAGACTCGATCATATTCCATCGATCAAGTTGCCGCGGGTACCGGGCTATTTATCACTGACCCATCCACTACTGACATAAATTATTACACTACTTACACACTATAGCTACATTAGTCGATTTAGACCGTGGATCATCAATAGATAATTAAAGTCCATCGTACTTTGGCATTAGCTGGACTCAGAAGGTGTCTAATGTGAAGGTTCTCCAACGCATCGGTAAGAGTCGGGACCTACTTCAAACCATCAAGAAAAGAAAGGTTGGGTATCTTGGACACATTTTAAGACATAAAGGATACCAACTTCTCCAACTCATCATGATGGGTAAAGTAGAGGGCAAGCGACGTGTTGGAAGGAGAAAAAAGTCCTAGTTGCGCAACATCCGTGAATGGACTAATTTCGCCAGCGTAGAACAGCTGTTTCGCTTGGCGCAGGACAGGAAGAAGTTCGCTGAGCTGACGGCCAACCTCCAGTAGTGGAGAGGCACTACAAGAAGAAGAAGAAGAAGTACTTTGGCATATATAATATGCTCACTGACTGACTGACTAAACGAATGAAACGATCGGCTATCGACCAAAACATGAATGAAATCACGAGCCGTGCCGTGACCCACGACCCGCGACATGCTCGAGCGAGACCCAAAACCCATCGTCATCACCCGACAACCCAGAGAGTGGGAGCAAGACGTGCGCATCATATCGATTGGTTGCTCACACACAGATCTCTAGTTGGGTCGTGTGATCGAACCGTTTGTCAGCTCGCGATTCGATCACGCAAATAAGTCCCACGATTGAATCAAGATCATTCGCGATTGACACAAGACTACCGTCAGTCGTAGTCGTCGTTCTAGTAGGTCAGTGCAGTGTACGTCGCAGATTGTACCAATATCGTTACTCACAGGGATATAGTTCCGGATACTATTACGGTCCGGAACGACACACCTCATAATGTGTATGTAGATAGTGTAGGTACTAACACATTGACACATAACAGATACCAACATAGGGTACTTTTTATCCCGGCAAATGAAAAGTTGCCGCGGGAAAACGGTACAATGTATATTACTCTCACACAAAAACAACTATGATGAAGTTTTGAATATAGGTAGGTAGGTAGGCAGTCGAAGAATTGCTGAGAGACCGAACTATACCGCAATATCCAAATTGTCTTTCCCACAATGTCTTATGGTGCCGAAACATGGACACTCACCAAGGAAACTGTGCACAAGATGCGATTCGCACAACGTGCTATGGTGCGCTCCATGTTAGGCATAAAGTTGAGCGACAGAGTTCGAAATACAGAGATCCGAAGAAAAACAGAGGTGGAAGACATTGGATTCCATATATAAATAAACTAATGTGGCGATTGGCAGGACATTTGGCAAGATGTGATGATGGCAGGTGGAGTAGGTCACTAACAGATTAATTATGTGTGGGAAAGCGTAGCGGAGGAAGACAAGTGCAACGATGGGTCGATGACATCAATAAGTATAAAGGAAAGATCTGGCACAGATTTGCTCAAGACAGAGATGATTGGCGTAAGAGGTAGGAGGCTTATGCCCTGCAGTGGGTGGATTGAGCTGCCAATGATGATGATGATGATGATGGGTAGATGTACAATACAGAGACTGTACAATACAGAGATCAACATAAGATAAATTTATCCCGGAAAAGGGAAAGTTCACACGGAAATTTGGTAAATTTTGGTAGATTGGTTGTACTCGCTGTCTACTAATGCAACTTGCTACTAATTCCTGTCCCTAATCCACACCAATATATAAAAGTTAAACGTTGTCTGTTAATTTGTTCGTTTGTTTGTTTGAGGAGGTTTCACGCGATAACGTCTGGACTGAGTTCGATGAAGTTTGGAATGGAGGTAGCTCATACCCTGGAATAAAACATAGAATACATTTTATTCCGGAAAATGGTAGTTTTAAATGTTGATCTAACTGTAACACTCGCTGTAAGGAACGGTTGCCATGGTAAAGAAATAATAACAAGTCTGTCAAAAAGCATCAAAAGCACTAACGTGCTATACTTTTGCATTGGTTTTTAATATCCTAGAAGAACATAGGATGCTTTTTAATACGCTTTATATTAGCTTCACTTGTATGTTTGTATGTTTTTATGTTTGTAACCGACTCCTTTGGACGCTATTTTGACCCCCTTTAAACGGTTAGATTTCATTCAAATTTTGCACACCTGTCAAAGACCGATGACAATGCAATAATTAGAAAAAAAAAAAAAAAACAATAGTTTAAAAAAACTAAAAAACACGCTTTATATAGAAATCCAAACTAAAAAATAGAAAATAAATTTTAATAGTGTAAATAAGAAATAAATGTTTTATTTTAAAAAAAGCGTTGGGTGATTCTCATATCTGTCAATGAATTATTTATAACTATTGACCCATGCACTCCACGATTTTTTTGAAATAAATCATTTTTTTCTTATTTACACTATTAAAATTTATTTTCTATTTTTTTAGTTTGGTTTTCTATATAAAAAGTGTTTTTTAGTTTTTTTAAACTATTATTTATTTATACGCTTTATATTAGCTTCACTTGTATGTTTGTACGTTTGTAACCGACTCCTTTGGACGCTATTTTGACCCACTTTAAACGGTCAGATTTCATTCAAATTTTGCACACCTGTCAAACACCGATGACAATGCAATAATTCGAGAAAAAAAACGCTCTTATAAATAAACCAAACTAAAAAGTAGAAAATAAATAATAGTTTAAAAAAACTAAAAAACACGCTTTATATAGAAAACCAAACTAAAAAATAGAAAATAAATTTTAATAGTGTAAATAAGAAAAAAATGTTTTATTTAAAAAAAAGTGTGGGGTGCTCTTTAAGATATTATAGAAATGATAATCCTTCTTCTCATATCTGTCAATGAAATATTTATAACTATTGACCCATGCACCGCACGATTTTTTTGAAATAAAACATTTTTTTCTTATTTACACTATTAAAATTTATTTTCTATTTTTTAGTTTGGTTTTCTATATAAAGCGTGTTTTTTAGTTTTTTAAACTATTATTTATTCACGATAAACTGTAGTCGGCGCGGACAAGTCGCGGGCGAAAGCCGTAGGGCGCAGCTAGTGTTAATATAAATGCACGGAGGAAAACAGCTCAACCACCTCTTGGCACCTACCATAACTAATGTATAAAAGTTTATGAAAAACGTGATATAAAGTCCCCTTCGAACTTCTTGCCGGTTCTATCCGCGATCAGAGAGCATGTTAGTCGCTTAGCTCTCACGAGAGTCCTCTGGGGCCCATTTGAATGAAGATTTTCAATGTGTTCAATTATACCTACGTTGAAGGATTATTTTTGTTTGATGGTTTTTGTTTGTAAATAATCGTTGATGATGTCGGAGTTTAATCGTGGCCTGGTCTCACCAGCAGTGAGCAGCAACCTCGTCGTTTCGATTATGCAGTAGTCCACCACTGAGTTACTTTACATCATGCAATTAGTTTCTTCATCTTGGCTTAACGAATTTTACGGCACCATAAATTTAAAACGCGCGGAACTTTTAAGTGCAGCTGTAGACTATTGATAAATGTGATATATATTATTGTTAATTAGGTAAATGAGTATACCAGTTAGATGTCGATTTGGGCGATGTGATAGGTAACCATTTTATATATAGATTTTAAATATAAAGCCCATGACTGTCTACGCCGCCTTCAGTGTATTCAGTTATTTATCAAGTGCTCAAGAGTACTTCAAGCCTCGCGTTCTTACTTCGGCCCCGACGCCGACAATTAATAACTACAAATTAATGTAATGTATGGTTTCAGTTCCACGGAAAAAACAAACAGCCATTAGCGAGAAAAGTGAATGGGTTCATCGGCAGCCAATTACCAGATGAACATATAATCAGTTCATTACGGACGGACTGTGAGTTATCATCCACGATACCGTCTCCGGCCCTGCATGCAAAGCGAATAAGATACCGTACGATGCTATATTTAGATATCTAGTTTTTATAAGTAGGTATATTATGAACTTCATCATATTACCTACGAGTTATTTTTTACACGACTTACGAGTAGTTATTCGATACCTCACAGTTTAGCCTCACTTGCCACATTTATGTCATAATGTATATTGGACACTTTTATTATTTATTCTGTGGCATCACGCTGATAAGACGCGGGAGAGCCGATGTGTGTTGGTCGAACCCGATGGTGCCGCGACCACTCGCAGCGACAACGAGCTATCCTCGAAGTGGCGCGGCTAACAGTACACTCGTTCCTGCTCCCGACGCACACCGCCCTGCGTGCACGCACACGGCACGCACACAAGCGTGATCAGACCTGCTGCAAATAGCTGCAGTGAAAGCAGCCAAACAACCACAATTCGGCAATCAATTAACGGTTCATACAACATACATTTGCGAAAAAACACTACCTCTACTTACTGAAATTACTTAAGAGGATATATACCCAACAAGATCCAAGTCACTATCTTTCTAACAATACATAATACTGTATTTGTATGAGATCTAAGTAGTAGGTAGTAGGCTGCTATGAGAATAGTTTTTTCCAAAAACATGTAGTATTATAGCAAAAGTTGCACAAATGTTAGTGCCGATGCTAATGGTTCCGTCCTCTAGTGTTGTGTCTGCGTGATGTAGCAGCCGCAGCAGGGACCTGTTACCTGTTCTGTGAGATACAAAGAAGCAAAATAAAAGAGTGCCCAATTTGCTTATTACACAAGTCCTTTCATAACTAAGAAGATCGCTACGCAAAGGACTTGCTATCACAAAATGGAGTACGCATATTGTATTATTATTAATTTGATCCTTCATGGTATGTGGCCTTCGATAATGTCCGCCGCTGTCCTTCAGCTGATATCGAGCGGTGCCGCCGATCCCAGGCCGGCCGGCGCGCGGTGATACACTTGCCATTGTTACAGAATACCTTGTACAATACCTACCGTCGTGCATGGTGCTTCAGAACTTGTTCATTGATAATGTTAATAACTTTATATAATCAAAACATGCCCTTGTAGAAGCACAACTTAATGTAATAACAGTTATGTATAATTTAGATACTTATGGGTTTAAATCATTCGGAATCTGAAATTGCGAGGCAACGTACCACTATTGTATCGGCCGCGTTATCAATTTGCATGTCACAAAAATAAGTTAAATAATGAATGACTTGCACATGCTATGCATTCTTATTGAGATATTCATATGTGCGTGTTTGTGTGTGTGACCAGTACAGTGTACTCGATAGGGTTATCGAAGCGTACTTTGTATCAGTTACCTACTATTAGTTATTCTGTGGTAGCTGTAGTCGCTCGTCGCCAAACTAATATTAATACACTAGCTTTCCCGCCCGTCTACTGTCCGTCCGTCTACTGTTTATCGCGAAAAAAAGCATCCAATTTTCTTCTAGGATATTAAAAACCAATGCAAAAGTAGTTTATCACCAATGTTCTGGAAGTTTTTTGACAGACTTGTTATTTCGTTTCCATGGCAACCGTTCCTTACAAGGAGTAATCAACATTTTCCAGTTTTCCCATGGATACTTACATTTTCCGGGATACAAAGTATCCTATGTTTTATTCTAGGGTATAAGCTATCTCCATTCTAAATTTCATCAAAATCCATCCAGCCGTTATCGCGTGAAAGCTCCCCAAGCAAACAAACAAACAGACGTTTAACTTTTATATATTGGTATGGATGGATAGTATAAAACAAAGCCTTCTCAACTAACTCTGTTACGTTTAATCTTTTAAACTACGCAACGGATTTTAATGCAGTTTTCAGTCAATCAAGAGGAAGTTTAATACGTATAGTTAGATATTGTTTTGAGTAAAATTTGTTGAAATATGACGATAAATGTTCAAGATGTCGGAAGAAATCAATGCACATTGATAAAACAAAGTCGCTTCCAACTGTCTGTACCCTTTGATCTTTTATGCTACGCAACGGATTTAAATGCGGCTTTCACCATCAGTTAATATCATCAGAGCAATACGAGTAAGAACGAAAAAAGACTGTACAATGAAGATAATAAAAAAAAAGATCTAGGGTACTTAAAATAAGCTACTGAACAAGAAAAGATCATTTTTTTTAAATCGTGTCTATACGTGATGTCGTCATTCCTCGTGCTGGGGGCTGGTTCTGATTCGGGTGCGGCCCATCGCCAGAGCTGAGCCTCGACTAGCTACTACCAGCCGGTAACTGTGCTGAGTGCTGCGAGGGCTGCTCTACTCCGAATGCTGGAAGAAATCTGTAAAGCTCTTTTTACAGTTAAAATTTATTTTATGTTTTTGATCGTGCTCTTTTGATCATGTTGTTATCGTGTATGTCTGTTTGTTTGTTTGTAAGTTTGTTTGTCTGTATGTTTGTTCGCGCATTACGTAAAAATTACTGGACCCACACTAAACCAATTACAACGTGGTTTTCACTGTTGAATAGCTTAGGGGTTGACTTAAAATCTGGGGTACTTGGTATCTTATTCCGATAATTAGATACCGAAGCAATCGATAAAAACTATTTGACGGCTGAACGAATTTTGAAGAAATTTTTGATATTGTATTTTGTAGGTACTTTTTGTCCTGGAATAACACGTATGGGATACTTACTTTTAAATGAAATTAACTCGCGGGCAAAGCCACGGGCACAGCTTTTATATATACATATATATAATCAAGGGCGTCGCCAGAGGGGGGCAGGTGGGAGCAGCTGCACCCCCCCCCCCCCTAGAGATTCAAAAAAATGTAGCCTAATGCAGAGAAACCAATGTCCTAAGCAAGTCGTTTGACCGATTATTTTCCATTTGACTTATTCCATTCCAAGTATGTAATCCGCGCTACTACAGTCTATTGATAAACCCTTGACTTGACTTGGACTTGTCCAAGCCTACGCGCGCCTAACGTTTGAGGTCCACGGGTTAGTGGTAACCTGCAGTTATCCGGGTTGAACCGGGTCCCCATGCTCTATTTACGTATCTTCCTGCTGAATGCTTACTATTATAATGTTTTGAGTTTCTGTTGTAGAAAGCTATTGAAATTATCAAAAAGCATAAGGGAAAATAATATCACATAAATAATTATTTTATTAACTACAGCTGCTTGATTTGAAAAACTATGTTATTTTTGGAAGTAAAAGACTTAATGAAAAAAAAAATTTTTTTCGATTTTGTTTATATATCCTCGGTTTAACATTTCATTTCTAAAATATGTAAAAAAATTACATGCATTTGTTAGATTATAACATATTATTTAACAACGTAATTAATATTCTCACTGAATAACTTTACCACTTACGGTATCATAACATATTGCTTGTTAATCCAAAAGTGACAACCGATTGAATCTATTTGTAAATATGTCTTTTCTTAGATCTATGTTGAGTTTGTAATCTGTGGTAATAAAAAATATGTTTCTGAACGAAGATAATGTGGTTGAATCTATAAAACAACTTATTAT
Organism: Alsophila aescularia; assembly: GCA_946251855.1. Taxonomy (NCBI): domain Eukaryota; kingdom Metazoa; phylum Arthropoda; class Insecta; order Lepidoptera; family Geometridae; genus Alsophila; species Alsophila aescularia. Next base: position 34,973,381 of record OX276376.1, read on the forward strand.
GCAAAAGCTTCGAATTTATGATTATGGAGTTATGTAATGATGCTTAAAATGCTTAATAGAGTTATTCGTTATTCTAAGTAAAATTAACAAGTCTTTTGTGAAAAGTTGTGTATTTACTAATTAATGATGGCAAATTGTTATAACTCTGAAATATCTGTAAGTATAATTCCATAAAAAATAAAAAGATTTAAAATTGTCTTACAATACTTAAAATACGATTATTATGGATATCCAAATGTAAATAGAAGTGAATTGTACATTTCCGTCACGCCTGACGCCATTGATGGTTCCTGATTGGTCGATCTAGTGGAAAAATATTGTGAGGTGGCATGATATTTTTCTGCTATTTTATGAAGGTCACTTTTACTGTGGCCGTCGCACGAACCAGACCCAGGCAAGTTAAGAACTATTGCTATTACTTTATTGTTCTGCTACTGTTTCCTTGTCTCATATTAACTGTGTGTAACTGAGTATTTTGCAAATAGGTACCAAAGAGTATACAAATACTACATAGGTACTGTCGGTTCAATGTGATGTTATTATAACAAATATGATCAATATGATTGTGTTCGAAATGATTAGGACAGGATCACTTTGTTTAAATACTATTATTGTGCCAGGTGTAACTATGGTGATGTAACATGATAATTAAATATCACTATGACCAAGTATCACATATAGGTTGTTAGTATGATAATAATAATGTGTTTATTTTAATGTTAAATAATGATAATAAAAATATATTAGCTACATAGTTTCTTGCCAGTTCTTCTATGTAGTGTATTCCGAATCTGGTGGTAGAATCAATAAAAAATATAACAATTACATTTCTTTGTTTCTATGAATACTCCTTAGGTTATGCTATTCAGTATATTTTATTTTTTAGTACCTATCGTACTTAACTTCTGAGTAAATTTCAAGCTTTTATGAGATAGAAACTTGCTTGTGCATTATCAGGTATGAATTAGTTTCACTTGCTATATGGTTAAAAGGTAAATAAATAACAACACTATAGAGTTAAAACTTTATTTAATATGCTAAAAAAGGTTTAGCCTAACCGTAGGCTTGTGAAACCTATCCTAACCTAAGGATAACAAAACCAAACTAAAGTTTGATTTATATACAGTAATAATGATCCCAAGATAACTGTTCCTAAATCTATCACATTCATTATAATAATTCTAATATAAGCACCCAAAGATATTGGCGGAACTCGCCGATCAAAACTCATTTTTTGTGAATAGCTTATAACAATAAATGACATAATGTTTAAAACAATAAAGAACCTCGAAAAAATACTAAACAGTAATAAAACGAGATATCTAAAAATATACTCACGAACGAAAACATCTTCCCGCCAAAACGGCTCCGCACTTTGTTTCCGAGTTTTAGTTGTCAAGAGCTCTATTTAGGAATTTTGAATAATATTTTTAAATTATGTGCATGCTCAAAATTTTCGCGATCTCTATTATAGTATTTTTCATTATTTTCCTATGATAAGCCATTATGTTTCATTTCGTACATTGAATGAAAATAATTCAAAATGTTCGCGCTCGCTGCGCTCGCGCTTTTTATTACTCATTGCGTTGCATTGCATTGCAGAAATATATTCAATAAAATATTGATAAAAATAACTCAAATTTCGCGCTCGCTTCGCGTGTTTGCGCCTTTAATGCTTGCTTATTAACTATGTTTACCAATAGTTCGGTAGCCAATGGGAGCTTAAAGCAACATTATGAGAATTAAAAAAAAAAAAAATCTCGATCCATTTGAGAAAAAATATATTTTTTTAGTATGTTTTGAGTACAAATATATACAAAGTTAAGATTTTTAAGTTAAGATTAAAAACGTTGATGTGTATGTGAAAAGTTATCTACTTTAAAAGAAATAAAATTCATTCTTATTCTTATTTATAATCTATTGATGATAATTTACAGAAACAAACAGCTGATGCAACATTGTTGTTGTGGCAGGCTGCGTGTTATGTTAGCTCCAGGGACTCGCGCTTATCACCTTATCTTACGCTTCTGTTTCCCATAAATCCATTTAAACACAAAACAAACTGATATTAAGCAGGAATGAGCTCTGAGAAAAATGGTATCATTATTATATTCGATACATTATTGCTTCTTGGTTTAGTTACATAGTTACGGCATTAGAGGAAAGGTGCACGAAATGATCTCTCGGGGTATGACGATTCTTTGCCATTGTGATGAAACTGCTAATTCTATTTCGATGACTTTTGTATGAGGTGTGGCAGCGTGAGCGACGCGTGTGAGGTGTAGTTACTGGACATTCACTCACACGTTAAACCATCATGGCAGCGTGAGCGACGTGTGAGGTGTAGCTACTGGACATCCACTCACACGTTAAACCATCATGGCAGCGTGAGCGACGTGTTTGAGGTGTAGCTACTGGACATCCACTCACACGTTAAACCATCATGGCAGCGTGAGCGACGTGTGTGAGGTGTAGTTACTGGACATCCACTCACACGCTAAACCATCATGGCAGCGTGAGCGACGTGCTGGGTTATGAGCAAACATACAAATTTGGAGGTGCTGATCTAAGTTAAGGCTAATTTAGATAGATAGATAGATAAATGATTTATTTGTTTCTATAAAACACACACGTAGAACATTAAATGCAACAGGCAAGCAGATTTAAATATGGTATAATAGGTACATATCTCTTAACATTATTCATATTTTGTACACGTCACGTGCACCAGACATAGGCACAAAACTCCTGAGATACTATACAAAACTAAAGTACGTGTGTGTTGTAGTAAAACAAATGGGTCATAGCTCAGCGAATAATATTGCTTAAGGAGCAAACACTGATTTTCAGCTATTACCCTCGAGATGACGAACGAAGCGAGCGCAATACCCATAATATTGTGTATTCATTTTTAAAATATAAACTAGATGTATAACAAGAAAAAAAATATATATTGTAAGTGTCGCCCCACTGATAGTACCAATATCTTAAGAGTCTGGGTACCAGAAGAGGAAAAAGCATATTAGAAGGTGTGCGTATGGTCTCATCAGCCCCACGACTTGCAATCTTATTTAATTAAATAAAAATACTGCAGGGATGTGCAAGTGCGTGTAAGTGAGAAGTTAGTAAAGTGGAGTGAAATGGAGTGAGTTTAGTATTGAGCAAATGTATTGAGCAAATGTACGTGGACGAGTTGCGGTGAGCGTGTGGCGTGGTTTCTTCTGAATTTTGAGTCGAGGCAACTTTTTTCGTACTTGGTTTTATTTAATGTCTGTTCTTTTTGCGTCTTACAAAAATGCTTAATTTGTCATTTAAATAAGGCGCGGATGCAGCACGAAACTTAATATTAATTTATGAAACTTGAAACAATAGTTTTAATTTTATTTATTTTGCTAACAAAACAATGCCGCTTGATTATTACAGAATAGCCAAACGTTGAGTGTATTATGAACCAGACTGATTATTTTGTTAAAAAATATGTAGTTTTAGCACTTCTTGAAGCTAATGATTTATTTCAAAACTGAGCAATGCTATTTTGTATGCAAGCAACTGTATTTTTTGTCACAACTTTGATACGTCCCTTAAAAACGACTTAATTTGTGTTAAATTTAGTTGATAATAACATCAACAAAGTCATAATTTTAATCGAGTTATCATTAGAAATATTCTGGGATCATCATGCCCATACCCCGAGGCTCACCCTGGAAGCTCCCTGGGTTACTTGATGATCCTTTCGTAGAATTTTAGATAATAACTTCAATTTTTATCAAACATCAATAATGCATACAAAGCTAAATAAACTGACTGTTCAATATATAAATATGTATAACATTGAAATTATGTTGGGTATTCTCTGCCATTCGAGCAGTCTCCATTAGGGAGATTATCTCAAACACGTTTACTTTACCTAATGGTTATCATTAGATAAATAATTGGTACATAATGTAAGTACGTTGTCATTAATTGAAATTAAGTAAGTACCTACCTACATGTATTATTCCAATAGCTACTTAAATAATAGATCAGCCTAATTAGATAACATTGTTGTCATACTGCCAGGTCCATCCACGACCAAGCACGATCAAGCACGATCCAGGTGGAAAACGTCAACGAGTAGGTATGTAAGGAGACTTCCGACAAACCGTTGTGCCGCCAGTCTAAATTTTTATCCAGAATGCTGTTTTCCTCTTAAATTAAGATTTATAGAGATATATTATTAACAAAGGTACCTCTATACTTACGTACATATTCAGATACCCTGATATTGTGGAAGATTCATTTTGTAAACTTGATTCAATTGCAAGATTGATACGTTGCAATACGAGGAGAGTGTGGAGTGACAGTCCAGCACGACGTCACCGACTATACCGACCACATAGAGATGAGTTAAGCGCAGCTTAGACTCACTCACACTCACTTACTATAGTATAGTGTAGTGTAGTTTCACAATACAATACAATACAATACAATACAATACAATAACTCTTTATTGAACACATTACAATAAAAAAACAACATAACAGTAATTATATATAAAATCTAATGTTGTACAATAGGCGGCCTTATCGCTATTTGTACTATTTTCACTATAAATAGTAGAACGATATTTGAATACTGATGTTGTAAAAGCTACACAGTTGCCAAAATATACGATTCATGAGCTCTGCGCTCGAAGTCACCCCAAGTCGGCAGCCACAGGGAGTGCCGCCGGGGGGAGGGGGTGTCATTTCACTAATTAACTCGTTGGGCGCGCCGCCACTCCATTACAGACTGTTTATTGTGACAATTATTTTACCTGCCGCGGGGCGGGCGGGCGGCGCTCATCATTCACGAGCCGCCGCTCCCTCCAGGTGAATCCAGGCGAGAGTTATGACCTTCACTGCCTATAGGATCCAATTTAGTATATTGTTGTCATCGTTCCACCTACATTCCAATTAATTTGATTTAGTGCTGTTGCTAGTCATATCTGTGGCTCCAGTGTGACTTCGAAGCGCAGATCTAGTTAAAGGGGTACGACATGGCACGCTTTAGTATAACGTAAACAAAAACTAGACCACATACACACACAATATAAAGGCAACCACACCTACACATTCCTATACAGCTACATTTCCACTGTCGTGCTACATGTACATCAACAACAAAGATAAAGAGACACACGCAAAGTGTAGATTGTTGTTACTGCTAACACGTGCTACACAAATGACACTCCGATTGTTACTAATGCCAATAATGTGCGTTGCACCTAGTTTATGCGATCCACGCCCTATGAGCTAGTAACTAATCTAACCACTTTTTATGAGATCTATGCTTGAAGTTATAACTATTGGGAAACAGACTCTGGCAAGGAGTTCCACTCCATAGCGTTCGCAAATACGTAGTAGTACTATTATTTATTATGTTATAATACAGAACAATCTGCTTGCCCTAATTCCACTATTTCATACTACTAACAAACTACCTATCTCTTAAATTTCTTGGTGCCTCTTCATGATCGACGATTATAGTCGATTACACGGGAGCACGATCGTGTGGAGGGTTTACTTGCTTGTAGTCGCTGATGATCGTATATAATCGCCACAGTGATAGCGGTGATCGGTGACTTGTCGGTTTTCCGGGCACGCATCAAAGGGAATTCACGTGTGGATGCATGCGCGTGCCCACACCATCGCCGATCATTCATTCACCGGAGGACAGCGAAGCCGCACGTCTCGCGGAATCGCGGTGTTGTTTTGATTTTAATCCTTTATTTATTGCGAGTGCAATACAATGGCTACTGGGTGGTCAAATGAAGAAACATTATCAGAACCACCCACAAATATGGAATCCCAAAATTATCTATACTAATATAATGAGAAACGATTTATTTTTTGTGTTTGTTGTGTGTAATGGACAAACTCAAAAAATACTTAAAAGATTTTAAATTTCTTTCACATGTAGAAAGTTACATTATCAGCGAGTAACATAGTTATTTTTTAAATTATTTTGTAATAGCTTTCGCCCGCGACATCGTCCGAGCGGAAAAGTTTCTCGCGAAAAACACCATCCTATGTTCTTCTAGGATATTAAAAACCAATGCGAAAGTATAGCACCAACAATGTTGATGCTTTTTGACAGACTTGTTATTATTTCGTTTCCATCGCAACCTTTTCTTACAGCGAGTAATTGTCATTTTCGGGTTTCCCCTTGGTTCGGTTTTCCGGGATGAAAAAAACCTATGTTAGTCTCTAAATTGTACAGTACCTACAAAGTTTCATAAAAATCTGATCAGCCGTTTTGGCGTTAAAACTCCCCAAACAAACAGACAAGTGCGGATAAATAATGAAAATTGCAATATAGTATGTAACCCAAGGTGTCAAAAGTTTGTTTGTAAAGCACAGATTATATAATAGTACTGCGTAAAAGTAATAGTAACTGCGCTGTAAGAACTATTCATGATAGGTACATCAAATAACGTACTACACATTTATAGTACTCATCATTAGAAACCCACAAAAAAGTTCGCGAGACCTATGTCTAAGTCACAATAACTGTTTTTGTTCAAATTAGGCAAAACACGGGTAGAATCTTGTACAAATAAAGAGAAACCCTTACCCGTGCGAAGCCAGGGCGATTCATTATTCCATTATAGGTCTCAAAAAGGTTTACCCAGTAAACCCAGTTAAATACATTTTTACTTTGTTATATTACGATGAGGGAGAGGAGGCCTTTGCCAGTGGGACGAAGATGACTGAAAAATAATAACTATGAATGCTCAAAACCACCATCTTCCCTTCTTTAATTTTTTTTAATAATTTTTGTTCAACTAAATTATCAAAACGATTGTAAGTATACTGAAATTAAATAAATGGTAGCAGCAGCTATAAACACGTCCATGTTGAAGGGTTGCCGATCAACAAATGATCACTGACGATTGTGTGGATGCATGCACGATGATCGTACAATTACCTTGCCGATAACAGCCGATCATATGAGTAACGATCGCCGATCATGTAGAGGGGCCATCAGATTTCCAACTAAAATATTTTCATGTTCTTGGTTGCTAGGTATTTATTATCCAACTATCGCAGTGACAATAAAGCAAAAGAGTGCAGCAGTGTTTTTGTCAGTCTGTATGTCTGTCTGTATGTCTGTCTGTCTGTCTGTCTGTCTGTCTGTCTCTTTGAACACGCATCACGCTGAAACTACCAGACGGATTTTGGCACAATCATAGCTGATGTTATGGATTAACATTTAGAATACTTTTTATCCCGAAAAAATAAAGGGTTCCCGCAGGATAAGGGTTGAAAGTTATTTAAAAGAACACGTATCACGCTGAAACTATAGGAGGGATTTTGATGTAACTGGGAATAGTCAAAGTATGGGCATATTATCTGTTAAAATTTAGAATACTTTTACTCCTGAAAATTTAAAGGATTTTTAAGGGATAAGGGTCCAAAGTTTATGTTAAATTAAAGTAAGAAACATCCGTTTGAATAACGGTACCAAATTGCGTTGTGTGCTTCACGTAACAAATGGCCAAGCGGTAACATACGTGGGCAGACGTCTGTGGAACGAAACCACGCGCTTCTAGTTTTTTTTTTGCTCTATAATTAAAAGCATTTACATATCTTATGCGTTATTTTTACATTTTTTAACCCCCGAACAAAGAGGCGGGTGTTATAAATTTAGGGTGTGTATCACTGCATGTGTGTGAGTGTGTATGTCTGTGTGTTTTCGTTATTTTTTTGGTTGTAAGCTAATGTGATTGAGATGATCAACAACTCCAGCGTATAAACCAAACAAATCAAAGTTCTGCCTCCAATTTAACTAGATGGCGCTGATTGACCTTAAAACACGCAAGCATTTCATTCACTGCAACCAATCGTACCGCTAAATTCAAATCTGCATAATTTTCGAATTCAGCTCACATAACTTTGTTTATTTTTTACTTTGTAAATTCGTTAGTTTTACCTGAAGTGCATGTTTAAAAAAGAAATAAATTATCGTTTGTAAATTACAATCCCTCATAAAAAGCGCCCTCTTGCGGCTGTTTTTATTGGTAACCAAACTGCTTACTGTTCCACATTTTTAACCCCCGAACAAAGACCCATCTCTTTGTTATAAGTTTAGGGTGTTTATCATTTAGTGTGTGTCTGTGGCATCGTAGCTCCCAAACGAATGGACCGATTTTGATGTGTTTTTTTTTGTTTGAAAGCTGTGGTAGTCGAGATGGTTCTTAAATATATGGGGAATGGAAGGGGTAGGGGGAGGTGAGAAAAGAAGGGTGAGAATCGTAGCTTCTAAACGAATGGACCGATTTAGCTGCTTATTTATGTTTGAAAGCTGATGTGATCGAGAGGGTTCTTAGATATATATAGGGGATGGGGTGGAGGTGAGAAAAGAGGGGGAGGTGAGAAAAGGGGGGTGAGAATCGTAGCTTCCAAACGAATGGACCGATTTAGATGGGTTTTTTATGTTTGAAAGCTGGGGTAAACAAGATGGATCTTAGCTATAATGGTGGAATAGGGGAGAAAACTGATGTGATCGAGATTTTTTATTTGTGCTTGTGTACTAACAGAACTGTCACAGCCGTGCGTGAGGGCGAGCAACGTGAGTCACTGGACGAGTTGAGTTCGGGTATACTCTCAAATTTAAGATTTAGCGAGGCGTAATTTGAAAATATATATTTGCGTTGTGTGGAGGTCCACACAGAGGGTACGAACCTTGGCTTGGGCGGACGCCTAGATTAAGGGGAACGGACTAAACACCCCTGGATTGCTAGTGTTAGTAGTGATCCAGGGGCTCTGTCAAAAGGGCTAGGAGCCCTTTGATTAATTAAACTTGACCACTTATTTTGAGGGATGGAATACAACCTTCGAGAAGAATTTAGCAAGAAACTCGAATGTGAACGGGTTGTCGGAGGAGGTAGGATTAAAGCATACATTGGAAGTATTATGCTTAACACACACATTTTACTCAGATCGGGTATATTTTAGTAGTAGCTATCTAAAGAAAAAGCAGGGCACTAAACCCTTTCTTGTCGCGTCTGAAATCGAAAATCGAAATATTATCTGCAAGAAATAGTAGATATATAGGCTCTCGCCAGAACTCTCGCATCGTCGCCGTCGTCCCTTCGGTCTACTCACACGCTCCACACGCACACAGGAATACCTATCTCATGCGATTCGGTTCGGGGTGCTCCAGTTCGTTCCTAGAAACTCTCACAACCCCCTGCTGCTGGCTACACTTAGGGGTACACTTAGTAGTAAACAACTAAGGACTAATAAAAATGCGGTCCTAACCATACCCTGCTTAAACACCTGAATTCGGGTATGTTTTACGAATTCCAAAGGTACATATAAAGTACAATAATTATCACAGTAATATTACAAATCCGAGAAACAGAACCAATGTCGTAACAATAAAAAAAAAACTCTCTTATCGAGCGCATTACTTCGAATGCGCGACGCAGAACTCCATACATTAGAACTGACAGTCCATACAAAACGTCATAAAATGCATAAAAACCGATTAGCGTCATCTATGTTTCACGCGGGTGAAACCACAGAGCGCAGCTAGTAAATAATATTAAATATGGTGCTATATATGTATGTATGGCTGCGCTCCGTGGTATAGCTTTTATCGATTGCTCGGCTCCTACTAATCAGATTGAGATACAAAGTAACCCAGTCAAGTCAAGTAATTTTAAGTAAAAACCTTAGCTATCCATCAGTGAAAACCGCATTTCCATCCGTTTAGTAGTTTTTACTTTGACAAAAAGACAAACAGCAACGACGATTTATGAAACGAAAGTAAGTCTGTCTGTCTGTTTGTTACCTTTTCACAACTAAACGGCGCGGGAACTGATCTTGCATGAAATTTGGTACAGAGACAGTTGTAACTGCGGAGGGACATCGGACGTTTATATCGCATAAACTGTAGTCCGCGCATGTACCTACGTAGAGCTAGCGCATATTATGTCAAAATCAACCGGATACCCATGCTCACCTATATTCTGTCTGCGCTATTATGGTTCAAAAGATATAGCCCCCAAGAAATAGAATCAATCTTAATTGTATGACACACCAGATGATGCACTCTTGACTGGTAATTGCTTCTAATTTTGAAGAGCTCCAGCGGAGAACTGATAATGCGAGCATCGAGTGACTGTCCCGTGCAGTATTTTTAGAACGGTCAAGCTAATGACATGATTAATTTGCGGTGACTGTCAAGTTTTATGATACCGCGTGCAACAAGTGCGGCGCAGCGTGTACAGCCCAGTGAGTAGTGTGCTCGTGTCGTGTGCATGTGTGCGTATTGTTGATGGCCGGTGCGTGTGCGTGCGACCCGGATCGCGGGTCACGGAGTCGCGGGATATCTGCCGAGAGCGGTCGCGTCGCCGCCTTCGGTATACATTGTATGTACTGACTGATTTACATCCGAGTCCGTTTCAAGCGCATCACTCTTATGATAGATCGGTTGTAAAGACATTTCTGAAGCTCGTGACGGATCGAGTATACATCATACTCCAATAGACTCCTCTATTTCAAAATTTCAAAGCAGGAAACGAAGATAGGGCGATGTTGAGGGACGGACTGTTAACAATAAAGCGTTTCTTGCTCTAATTACATCTGGCGACATACTCGACCCATTTCTGGCGTACATGTGTATCGCGTACGTACGGGTAGGTATGTAGTATGTACGGTACGTTCGACAACGGCGCGCGAGTGTGGCGCTCGCGCATGTGTTCACGTTGCGTGTGTGCGTGCGCGATAAGAGGTCGCGCGATAACCCGGCACTGGCGAGGCCAAACGGCGCGGCGTACACAGCACCAGTGATGGAAGCTATGGCGAGAATCGGTGGTTAGTGTCTCGTGCCTTGTGGTGTGGTGGCATCCGTCCCTCAAATGAAAATGTCGCTGCTGGTATAGTCAGAACTACCAGCGACATACAACTCATTGTTGCCAGCTGATACTCGCGCTAATGAGCGATCGACAACAGCACGAGGCGTGCGAACGCCGCGAGTCGGGCGCCGCCACGTGGTCGCCACTGCGTCTTCGGGACAGAACACTAACTCGTGTCGTCTCCGCAGCGAGGCCGCCGCATTAGCTTTAATAGCTCCATCGTTACAAGCCGCAACTTCAAATTTGATTTCGTTTCAACACAATACCACAACTTACCAATATTTTATAAACACCGCATTAGCATTAGCTTTAACATTGCCTGGGTATCCTGTATGAATTATGTTCCTAGTCAAATTGAGTACGGTATGATCACCTCATAATGGCCGAGCACTTTCGCTTCCTTCAGAGTCGAGACCTACGAACAGAGGCATCGAAATACGACCGGTGTCTTATTATTGCAACTTTCGCGTCTCTGCCTGCAACTTTAGTAAGGAAAGTGTTTCAAATGGGCGAGGCGGTGCCAACGCTGCCAAACTAACTTCTTTCCATTTTGCTCAATGTTTTATGCATTAGGTTGAAATATTATGTTATCGGAGAGCGGCGGCTAACGTACGAGGAAATTAGATAATAAAATTGGACTACAGCTAGCTTTTTGTTTATGTTAACAGTTGTTCCGAACCAATTACGTAAGAGTGGACCTATCTAACTTAATCATTGGGCATATCTATGCATATAATAAAGCTGTAACCAAGGTAAAATCTGAACATTGAAGATAATTTAGAAAAAAAATCATTTTAATTATGTCGGTTTTAGAATTTGTGTCTGTCTGTCTGTATATGACGAAAGAACCACTGAATGGATTTTAATACCGTTTACTGAACTGTATTCCTTGGAGTCGTCCGTAAGTTTTTATCTTTGCTTCATCAAAATCACTTCATCCATAAAGCAGTTACACTCATTTTTATATTTTGTTACGCCAAAGTATAAGGTTTTTAGTATCCCAAAATTAAACTAGACGGCGTTGTCAATCATTGGCACATCAACATTGAAACACGCAAGAGTTTGTCGCACGTGTTATCTATCTATCTTTTATACTTATAATAAAACTGCAACAGGTCCAATTCTGTACATTAAAGAAATTTATGGAATTTTATTTTGGAGGGTACTCTGTATTCGATACTGAAGCCATTTTTTTTTTAATTTTTGTCTTTCTGTCTGTCTGTCTGTCTGTATCATGGCTAGGCATCACCCCGAAACTACTGAATGAATTTATATGAAACTTGGTATGATTTGAGTTCATACTACGAGGTAGGACATGGGATACTTTTCATCCCGAAAAATGAAAGGGTTCCCGCAGGATAGGGATTGCAATTTATTTAAAAAACACTTACTACTCTGAAACTACTAGACGGATTTTGATGCAACTTGGCACAGTCATAGTTTATATGATGGGTTTAAATTAACGATACTATTTATCTCCAAAAATTAAAGGGTTTCTGCGGGATACGCCTCAAAGTTATGTTAAGCATGAAGTTTTTTTTTTCGGAGTTTACTCTATACGAATATAGAGTAAACTCCGAAAAAAAAAACCAAAGCCAAAACTTTTATTTTTTAATTTTTGTATGTCATTCCGTATGTCTGCCTGTATGTATCTTGACCGCGCATCACGCCAAAACTACTGAATAAATTCAAATCGCAAAAATCTACATTGGATACTTTTTATCCCGATATTTAGCATGGTTCTCTTGGGAGAGGGGATGAAAGTCAAAATGTATGCTTAGTTGTTATTCATGAACGCATAGTCCAATTTAATACATTATTTTTTTGTTAGAAAGGAGTCACCTACTCTAAATATTGTCATGTAAATATTTTAAGGTTATGGGGTTTGTAGTTAATAATGTAAATTACAGACAGCTCTACCCTCATTATTATGATGTCCAAACTAGCTGTACCCGCGGCTTCACACGCGTGGTCTTTTTTTTAGGTTCAAAGTACCTTAATGTGCTATTCCAGTACAAATAAACCAACATTTGATCAAAATTTCTTCAGCCGTCAACAGTACTTTTATCAATTGATCGGCTTGTAACTCACCGGATTGAGATACCAATTACATTAGTTTTTAAATCAAACCCTAAGCTATCTAACAATGAAAACCACATTGCAATCGGTTCAGTAGTTTTTACGTGATGCGTAAAACAAACAAATTTTACAAACAAACATACAGACAATCAGACAGAAAAACACGATTATAAAAATATGTTATATTCTTGTTCAATACATTTTTAAGCACCCAAGAGCATTTTTTTATTTATCTTCTTTGTACAACCTTTTTACCGTACCTATTCAGTACCAGTCATATATCTATCTATATTATAAGTATAGATAGATATATGACTGTGTCAATTTGCATAAAAAAACGTTTTTAATAACTTTCAACCCCTATCTTGCGGAAATCCTTTAATTTTTCGGGATGATAAGTATCCAATGCGCTACCTCGTAGTATGAGCTCAAATCATACCAAGTTTCATATAAATTCATTCAGTAGTTTCGGGGTGATGCCTAGCCATGATACAGACAGACAGACAGACAGAAAGACAAAAATTAAAAAAAAAATGGCTTCAGTATCGAATACAGAGTACCCTCCAAAATAAAATTCCATAAATTTCTTTAATGTACAGAATTGGACCTGTTGCAGTTTTATTATAAGTATAAAAGATAGATAGATAACACGTGAACTGATAATAAATGAACACGTACCATGCTGAAACTACTGGACGGATTTTGATGCACAGTCATAGTATAAATGATGGATTAAAATGGACGATAACTTTTATCCCGAAATAATAAAAGGTTCCTGCGGGATAGTGGTCCAAGGTATGTTAATATTGAAGTAATAAATGATACATATTTGGAGAGTACTCTATATTCGATAGTGATGCCATAAATGTTTTTTTTTCTCATTTTTGTCTGTCTGTCTGTCTGTATCTTGACCGTACATCACGTCGAAACTGCTAAATGAATTCAAATTAAACTTAGTATGATATGAGTTCATACTACGAGGTAGGACACTGGATACTTTTAATTCCGAAAAATTAAAGTGTTCTCGCAGGATAGGGGTTGAAAGTTATTTGAAAGAACACGTATCGCGCTGTAACTCTGGATGGATTTTAAAGCAAATTGGCACAGTCATCTATCTATACTTATAATAAAGCAATAGGAACGAAAATGACTGTACAAAGAAGTCAAATAAAAAAAGGTCTAGGGTACCCTAAAATAAGCTGCAGTTTTTTTTGTTTTAATTCTTGTCTTTCTGTCTGTATTTTTGTGCATAACGTAAAAACTACTGTACCAATTGCTATGCGGTGTGGGATCAGCAGTAGCGTTTGGCTTAAAAACTGACGGTGTAATTGGTATCTCAATTTGGCGATTAGAAGCCGAGAAATTGATAAAAATAATTATTGACGGCTGAAGAAATTTTGATCAAATGTTGGTATATTGGTATTTTAGGTCCTGGAATGGCACATTATGGTACTAAAAAAATAAACACGCGTGCGAAGCAGCGGGTACAGCTAGTCTTCAATATTAACATAACTTTGGATCCATATCCCGCAGAAACCCTTTACTATTTCGGGATAAAACGTGTCCTCAATTTTAACCCATCATATAACTTAAGACGGTGCCAAGTTGCATCAAAAAATGGACGGGCCATTAGGTTCAGCGTGGTACGTGTTCTTATAAATAAGTTTCAACCCTTATCCTGCGAGAACCCATTAACTTATTGGGATGTAAAGAATTCCATATCCTACCTCGTAGTATGAACTCAAATCATACCAAGTTTCATTTGAATTCATCCAGTAATTCCGTCTGCGTGATGTGCAGCCAAGAAACTGACAGACATACATACATACACACAAAAATAAAAAAAACATATAGCTTAGGCTTCATTATCCAAAAATATATTTTCACAATATCTTTAATGTACAGAATTTGGACCCATATCCCGCAGGAACCCTTTATTTTTTTCGGGACATAAAGTATCCATAATTTTCACTCATCTTATAAACTATGTCTATGCCAAGTTGCATCAACATCCGTCCAAAAGTTACAGCGTGCTATGTGTTCTTTTAAATAATTTTCCACCCCTATCCTGCAGGAACCCTTTAATTTTCCGGGATGAAAAGTATCCAATGTCCTACCTCGAAGTATGAACTCAAATCATACCAAATGTCATTTGAATTCATTGAGTATTTTCAGCGTGATGCGCTGCCAAGCTACAGACAGACAAACGGATAGACAGACAGACTTAAATATTAAAAGTATACAGTTTTGGCTTTAGTATTGTATATAGAACGGCCTCCAAAAAAATTTACAAAATATCTTCAATTTACTGAAATTGGGACATTATCCTGCAGGAACTCTTTATTTTTTTGGGATAAAAAATATTGTCAATTTTTACCCACTCTATAAACTATGACTGTGCCAAGTTGCAACAAAATCCGTTCAGTAGTTTCAGCGTGATACGTGTTCTTTTAAATAACTTTCAACGTCTATCCTGCGGGAACCCTTTAATTTTTCGGGATTAAAAGTATTCTATGTCCTACCTGGTAGTATGAACTTAAATCATACCAAGTTTAATTAAAATTCATTCAGTAGTTTCGGCGTGATACCTAGCCAAGATACAGATAGACAGACAGACAGACAAAAATGAAAAAAAAATACAGTTTTGGCTTCACTTTCGAATAAAGAATATATCCTCCAAAAAAAAAATTCTAAATATCTTCAATGTACAGAATTAGACCCGTTACAGTTGTATTATAAGTATAGATAACTTTAAACCCGAAATGGACAGGAATGAACGTACGGCTCATCTTAAGCTGGCATTCGCACTTTATAATAAAGGATTAACGGTCAGCGTAGAAACAAACACAACGTAGTGTGGGATGCCCGCCTGCCAGGTGGAGAGACGACTTGCGAAAGACAGCTGGTAGCGACTGGATTAGAAGAGCCGAAGATCGAGCTCAGTGGCGTTCATTGGGAGAGGCCTATGTCCAACAGTGAAACGGTATAGGCTGATGATGATGATGATTATGTAGACACAAAACTCGCGTTAGTAACGTTAGTAACGCGAGTTTTGTGTCTACATAATCATCATCATCATCATCAGCCTATACCAGTTCACTGCTGGACATAAGCCTCCCCCAAAGCACGCCATTGAGCCCTATCTTCGGCTCTTCTCTTCCAACAGCTGCCAGACACTTTGCGTATATCGCTGATCCACCTAGCTGGAGGGCGCCCTACACTGCGTTTACCGAGTCGTGTTCTCCCCTCAAGAACACATTTTTTTTCTTCAAGTGGAGTCTATGCAGCTCATTGAGAAACGACGCGAAGATTCAGCAGTCACTTCGTCAAGACAGCGGGCTTTGAATAAACAAATAACCAAGCTGGCAAAGCGATACCTCCGACGCTCCAATACAAGCGCTATAGAAGAAGCGATAGAGCGAAATTGGGGGTCAAAGTCTTCGTACAACAGCTTGGTTGAAGCCATCTGACGAAGTTGACCACATCAAGCGGGAAAGTAGTCGTTTCTAAACCGGAGATTCTCGCGGAAGTTGAAGATTTCTATGGCCGACTATACGTGTCACACGCGTCTTAACCCGAACCCGATATCGAGGATTCCAGGGCCACTCTGACCCGCCACTAAACTGAAGAGCTGCCAGAAATCAGCCATGACGAAATCGTGATGGCTCTATAACAGCTCAAAAATGGAAAATCCCCGGGTGAGGACGGAATTACTATGGAGCTCCTAAAAGCAAGAGGTACTCCCACGCTTAAATAGCTTCAGCGTATGTTTAATTCTATTTTCTTCTCCGGGAGAACTACAAAGGCATGGAACAAGAGTGTGGTCGTTCTATTTTTCAAAAAGGGTGATAAGACCCCTTTGAAAAACTATCGGCCCATTTCCCTCCTGAGCCATGTCTACAAGCTGTTTTCGAGAGTCATCACGAATCGTCTTACGTGGAGATTGGACGAATTCCAGCCAACAGAGCAGGCCAGGTTTCGTGGAGGATACGGCACCATAGACCACATCCATACAGTGCGGCAGATTATACAGAAGACAGAAGAGTATAATCAGCCCCTGTGCCTGGTGTTTGTGGACTATGAGAAAGCCTTTCACTCTATCGAGACTTGGTCTGTTTTGGAGCCCCTGCAACGATGCCAAGTCGACTGGCGGTATATCCAAGTGTTCAGATGTCTGTATGACGACGCAACAATGACCGTCCAAGTACCAGCAGACTAAGCATATCCGCCTGCATCGAGGTGTGAGACAAGGGAACGTTATTTCTCCGAAATTGTTCTCAAATGCATTGGAGGATATGTTTAAGACTCTGGACTGGAAAGGGTGTGGCATTAACATTAACGGTGAGTACATCTCACACTTGAGATTCGCAGATGACATTGTCATTGTGCCAGAAACGTTGCAAGACTTGCAACAGATGTTGGACAGCCTAGCTGATTCTTCTCAAAGCATTTGTCTCCGGATGAACTTGGACAAAACAAAGGTTATGTTCAACGAACATGTAATTCTGGAACTAATTGCTGTTAATGGAACTGCTCTCGAGACTGTTAAGGAGTATGTTTATCTGGGGAAAACTTTGCAACTAGGTAGAAATAACTTCGAGAGAGAGAGACCCGCAGAAGAATACAGCTGGGCTGGGCAGCATTTGCGAAACTCCGTCGAGTCTTCTTGTCGCCATTATGGCATTATAGTACTTTGGACCTAAAAAAAAGACCACGCGTGCGAAGCCGCGGCTACAGCTAGTAACGACTAAAAATCATAAAATATGATAGTTTTTGCAATATAATTATTATTAGTTGAAAATGCTAAAATGATAACGTAATTTGCAAGGTAATTTCATATTATACCTTATGTTGAGTTGTGTATGGTCACACCTATTTATTGGTGTTCTTCTATGAGTCCCTATGTGAAGTTGATCGCGTTCTCGATTTCAATTTCAATCTTGATTATGTTCGAGAGTGCCAAATAACTGTTTATTGCGAATGAAACTAAAACGGATTAGAATTTGATAGATATTGGAACTGTATTCAAGAGTGAGCCACCTGAGCTAACTTCATGGTGCTCGAATAATATCGAAATTTTCATTCTTTTTTTAGTTTTTTTTTGTCATATAACTTCTATGAGATGCTTCCCATGGAAAAGTTATATATCACTTATAAAGAAAACAAAATTTTCTATAAATTGAGCCTCACCGCAGCCCTGTTATTATTTTAAAAACCTGAGATACAGTACTTTAAACATTGGCCATTTTTCCTAAAACGTTCGAAATTGTAGTTTTAGCTGCCTTCCGCCTTGCAGCAGAATATTGGCTATAATACTCATTCTACGAGAAAAAATCTAGGAAAAAATTAAAGAAAAATTATTTAACTTTAATATTAGTACAAATTAAACTTTGTAGGTTTAAAAGTTCCCCTGTAATCTAAACAAAACAAAAAATTGAGGAAATGGTTATTTTTTCAAGAAATGTAATTTGTTATTAATATTGCACAGTAATCGATTGTACTGTTATTAAAATGACATCAAATTAATTTGATTTATTTTTAGTGTATCGTACCTACATATAACATATTTTTTTAAATTGTGTTTGTCTTTTTGTCCGTTTATCTGTGTCTGTTTGTTTGTTCACGCATCACGTAAAAACTACTATACTGATTGTGATTCGGTTTTCATTTATGGATAGGTTAGGGTTTGACTTAAAAACTGGTGTACTTGGTATCTCAAAATAATGCGTAGAAGCCGAGCCATTGATAATAAACTTTTTGACGGCTGAAGGAATTTAGCTTAAATGCCAATATACCAAATATTGGTATTTTATGTCCTGGAATAACAAATAGAGAACCTCGAGAAATGAACACGCGTGCAAAGCTGCGGTCACGGCTAGTTTAGAATATAACTAAGAAAGCCAGAAAAAGAAGGGTACTTAATGTAATGCGAAATCTGCAACATGTGTCCATTGACACCCTTAAATCCGTATACCTACTACGCGTTGGGTCAATCCCTGATAGTGTACTGCTTATCATGTTGCTAAAACATTTATTATCCTGGCTGAAAGAGCACAGTGCTCGGGTCTAACGGTTATGCTTTGGAAGCCCTACAATTCTACCGCAATCCTTTGTCAAGACGCTGCACTTTTAATATCCTAGATGAACCTAGATCCTAGATGCTTTTTTTCCGCGATAAACTGTAGTCCACGCGGACGAAGTCGCGGGCGCAAGCTAGTAATATATTGTAAGGAATATCACGCCAGGAGGCGGAGCCTAGCAGCTGGTGGTGACTGGTTGTGACAAGATGGCGCAAGCGGCTGGGCAGACCTTGCGTTGGCGAGGCGGCGGGAGCTGCCCGCAGTTTTTTACACGAGTGTTATGTTTTTAGCATTCTTGTATGTTTGTATGTGAGTTTCTTTATTCCACCATAACTTTTAAATGCCTGAACAGATTTAGAGAATCATTAATCATTGATTTAGAGTATCGTTAGAATCCTTAAATCCCCCCCCCCCCGAGTAACATAGTAACTATATATTTTTAATCGACTTCACAAAAGGAGACGGTTATATGTTCGGCTGTATGTATGTTTTTTTGTGTGTTTGTGTGTGTATGTGTGTGTGTGTGTGTGTGTGTGTGTGCGTGCGCGCGCGCGCGTGTGTATGTGTGTGTGTGTGTATATTAATAAATTCGTTACAGAAGTGATAGACCTCATCGATATCTTCGTTTTGGATGACAGCTGTTAAACTTAAAAGGGCTATAACTTTGAAACTAACGATCCTAGGATCGTTCGTCCTAGTCTAGACTAGTAGTTTCTTTACAGAAGTGATAGATCTCGTGGATATCTTAGTTTTGGATGATATCTGCCAAACGTCAAAACATCCAGTATTGACAACTGATATCAGATATGACAAGCACTGTCAAAATGACACGTGATATGTAAATATAAATGGAGAAATTAAGCAGATAATAGAGCAATTTATTGCCTTTAGTAACAACGAATTGTTTCGGGTAAATCCGTGTACCATGTAATTTTTGACATTGCCTGTCATTTTCAATATCAGTTGTCAATGCTGGATGTTTTGACGTTTGACAGCTGTCACCTTTCAATTTGACAGCTTTCATATGAAATGAAGCTCTCAATGAGATCTATCCCTTATGTAAAGAAACTACTAGCCTAAGATTATTCGTTTCAAAGTTATAGCCTTTTTAAGTTTGACGGCTGTCATCCAAAATAAAGACATCGTCATCGATATATCTCATGTTTTATCACTTTTTAGAAGAATTTTTAGTCTAGAATCATTAGTTTCAGAGTTATAGCCCCTTAAAATTTGACAGATGTCATCCAAAACGAAGATATCGATGGTATCTATCACTTCTTTAAAGAAACTACTAGGCTGGGATCAATAGTTGCAGAGTTATAACCTTTTTAAATTTGACAGCTGTCATCCAAAGCGAAGATATAAATGAGATCTATCACTTTTGTAAAGAACCTACTAGTCTAGGATCATTAGTTTCAGAGTTCTAGCCATTTAAAGTTTGACAGCTGTCATCTAAAATGAAGATATCAATAAGGTCTATCACTTTTGTAAAGAAACAACTAGTCTAGACTAGTCGACCCTAGGGTCGTTAGTTTCAAAGTTATAGCCCTTTTAAGTTTGCCAGCTATCACTTCTGTAAAGAAACTACTCGTACTAGTGTACTCGTAAGATCAATAATTTCTGAGTAATAGTTGTTTTACATTCGACAGTTGTCATCCAACTTCACACTATATTAAAGGGCGAAAAGAGGAATCGTGGTGGGGAAAACAGTTTTTTTTTCCCGAGATCCCCACTGCAGATCCTGGTGGGGATTTAGGAAAAACTATTTTAAGTTTATTCTGAAATCCCCACTGGTGGGGATGGTCTGGTGGGTTTTTCGGGAATAAACAGTTCATTTAGTCCAAATAAGTTAAAAAACAAGGTACTTAGCTCATGTCGATAAGGTCGATAATCGTCTGTTCCCCCACTTCCCCCTGTCTCCTCCCTAACTTACCCCTCTCACGCCTCACTTCCCGCTCCCTTTCCTCTCCTCCACAACCCCTACTCCCCCTCCCCGCACACGCTACCAACTGTCACTTAACCTCCCCTTCCTCTAACTCCTCTCACTTTCCCTCCCGCACTTCCCTCCTCTACTCCACCACTCACTTTCCACACCCCCCACTTGCTCCTCACTCTCCCTTCATTTCCCTTTCCCATAATTGCCCAATTCCCTCCCCTCACTTACCCCATCCCCCACCTCTCACTTCCACCCCCTTACTCCACTCTCCCTCCCTCCCCATATACGCTCTCCACTTCCCCCTCTCCCCCACCCTTCTCTTATTTACCACCTCCCTCTCCTCTCATTTACACTCCCCTTCTCCCATTCCCCTTTCCTCCCCTCACTTACCTACTCCCCCTCCCGTCACTTTCACTCCCCTTCCCTCACTTCCCGCTCCCTTTCCTCTCCTCCACAACCCCCACTCCCCCGACCCGCACACCCCACCAACTGTCACTTAACCTCCCCTTCCTCTAACTCCTCCCACTTTGCCTCCCTACACACTCCATCCTCCCTTCACTTTTCCCATCAGTTCCCCCACTCCCCCCTCACTTCTCTTTGCTCACTTTTTCACAAACTGTCACTTTGACAAATGTCACTTTGACATCTGCCACTTTGACACCGGTCACTTTGTTACAAATTAATTAATGATTGCATATAATTATGTCGATAAGTAATTGGTGTTTTGGTTTCCCACACTGGTGTGACTACGAGTCTATTTATAACATTGTGTTTATGTTTTTTACTCGTTGTCACACCAAGCGTGACCACGAGTAAAAATAATTCCTCGTGGTCACAGCAGTGTGACAAAACGGTGTGACCACGAAGTCCGTCGCCAAAAGTCTTCTTTTCTGATTTTAACCGATTCAAGAGGAGGTTCTCAATTCGACCCGTATGTTTATATGAAATATATTGATTCAAAATATTTTTACCTATACATGAGGAAATTGTTGGATGCCAGTTAGTGCGACCTGTTACACTGTCCCATAACTTCTAAAAGTAATGTATCCTTTTTTTGTAATTTCATTCTTTTTATTATAAATGAAAACACCCACACATAGAACAAACAACAATTATTATTTTACATTAGCTACTTAAAATTTTATTTGGGGCAAACTTTGCAACTAGGTAAAAACAACTTCAGGTCGCTCAGTGGGCTATGGAAAAGGCTATGCTTGGAGTTTCTCTGAAATATTGTATCCGGAATGAGGTGATCAGGCAGAGCCAGTGCCAGTGGGCTGGTCATATTTGTTGAAGGACTGATAACCGTTGGGATAGACGTGTTCTTGAGTGGAGACCGCGGCTCGGTAAACGTAGTGTAGGGCGCCCTCCAGCTAGGTGGAGCGACGATATACGCAAAGTGGCTGGCAGCAGTTGGAAGAGAAGAGCCAAAGATCGGGCTCAGTGGCGTGCTTTGTGAGAGGCCTCCAGCAGTGGACTGACACGGGCTGATGATAATGACATAAAATTACCCAGCATTTCAGGGTAAAAATATCAGATTAACCCTACGAAATGTAGTAAATCTGTTGTTTATGTCCTAACTCGTTCTAGCTCACACAAACCACATCAAGATAGAGCGAGATGAACACAAATGTCAAAATAAAACAAGCCACGCAATTTGTAATACACTTGGATGACTTTCAGTTCGTACATGGATGATAGTTTTAACTTTAAGTATATAACACGATCTAGTACACTATTGGTCTTAACAATTTATTAATTTATTTTTTGCATACTATATATATATTTGGGAATGGAAGTGATGATCGTAGCTCCCAAAAGAATAGACCGATTTTGATGAGGTTTTTTATGTTTAAAAACTGATGTGATTGAGATGGTTCTTAGCTTTATATTTAGACGAGAAAAGGGGGGTGAGAATCGTATTTTCCAAACGAATGGACCAATTTAGCTGCGGTTTTTCATGTTTCAATGTTGAGATAACCGAGATGGTTCTTAGCTATAATGGGGGGAATGGGGGTGATGACCGTAGCTCTCAAACGGATGGAACGATTATTATGTTTGAAAACTGATGTAATCGAGATGATTCCTAGCTATAATAGGTGAAATGAAGTCGGGGGTTATATACATTTTTAATTTGTGCTTGTTTGTAAAAGTATTTCAAGTGTAATAAGTTTTTACTTTGTGAAGCGTAATATACCTTTGTGTGTGTGATCGTGTATATTTTTTTAAAAAGCCTGCTGATGGTTGCTAATAATATAATGTGAAACGTTGTTTGTTTGTTTATTTGAGGCGCTTTCTCGTGATGACTACTGGACCAAATTTAATGAAATTTTGTAAGTAGGTGTTGTATATCATAGAGACCAACAAGGGATACTTTTTATCCCGGTAAATTATAAACGGGAGACTTTTTTTAGCTATTCATATTTGAAATATCAGATCATATCAGAAATATTTGTAGCAATGTAATGTACAATATATAATGTTATGTTATGTAGTAAGGTGGTGTAGTCCGGTGGTGGCGCGTTGCGTGACGAGCCCAGCCTTAATTAGGGCGCCGCAAATGAATCGCCTCGCCCGAGTCCAGGGCGATCGCGCGAGATACCGTGCGGTGCCGCGCTTCATTTCCCCATACGCCCCGCCGCACGCACCGTGCACGCGCCGCTCGCGCGGTATGGTACCATGCCATTTGTCACGTTACAAGGTTATGAAAGTTGTCATATTTTTTTTATGCAATAATTAAGAATGACATCACGCTTCATTGGTCCTCGATGGCGGCTAGAGGATCGCAAAGGGCAGGTTTTTAAATTGTCTTTAAGTAGAGTAAAAGTATTACGCTCATTTGTTGAAATCATTTTCATCGGTTTCGTCTGAAATCAATAAAAATAAATATTTAAATAAACTTATTCATCATCAGCCCGTATTCGGCCACTGCTGGACGTAGGCCTCTCCTTGTGAACGCCACTGAGCCCAATCTTCGGCTCTCCTCATCCAGTCGCTACCGACCGCCTTTCGCAAAACGTCACTCCACCTGGCCGGCGGGCGCCCTACACTACGTTTGCCTAAATGCGGTCTCCACTCTAGAACTCGTTTACTTCAACGGTTGTCGGTTCTTCGAGTAATGTGACCAGCCCATTGCCACTTCAGCTTGCTAATTCTTTGAGCTATGTCGGTTACCTTAGTTCTCCTGCGGATCTCCTCATTTCGGATTCTGTCCTGTAGAGAAACTACGAGCATAGATGAGCAACTTTAAATTTGTGGACCAGCCCCACCGTGAGTGTCCATGTTTCGGCTCACTCGGTCATAACTGGCAGAACACACGCGTTGAAGAATTTCGTCTTTAGTCACTTTGGTATAGACGACGAAAAGACCAGTACCGTAATTTATCAAATGCTGCCCATCCCAGCTAAATCCTCATATCGGCTTCCCTTTCGAAGTTGTTCCTACTCAATTGCATAGTCTGCCCGAGGTAAACATATTACTGATCAACTTCAAGGGGGACGTCGCTAATTACGATCGGTTGCGGGGTAATAAGGTCGTTAAACATAACCTTGGTTTTATCCATGTTCATCCCGAGATACGAATAGAGGCGTGAACAGCGACTCCGCCATAAGGATAATATCATCAGCGAAACGGACGTGTGAGAAGTAATCGCCATTTATGTTAATGCCCTTTTCTGTCCAGCCCAAAGTCTTAAACATATCTTCCAGGGCATTAGTGAAAAGTTTCGGGGATATGACATCCCCTTGTCTCATTACCCTGTGCAGCTGGATAGGTTTAGTCTGCCGGTTCTGTACATGAACGGACATAGTCGCGGCATTATACAAGCACCTCATCACCTCGATGTATCGCCAATCCACTTGGCATCGCTGCAGGGATTCGAGAACAGCCCAGGTTTCGACAGAGTCAAAGGCTTTCTCATAGTCCACAAAAGCAAGACACGGGACTGGTTATACTCTTCAGTCTTCTGTATAATCTGCCGCACTGTGTGAATGTGTTCCATGGTCCCGTAACCCCCTCAAAACCCAGCCTGCTCCGGAGGCTGAAACTCATCAAGTCTTCTCGCTAGACGATTCGAGACCACCCTTGAAAACAGTTTAGAGACGTGGCTCAGAAGCGAGATAGGCCTGTAGTTTTAAGGAGCGTTTTATCTTCTTTTTTGAAAAACAATACTAACATGCTTCTGTTCCACGCTTTTGGAGTTCTACAATCGAAAAGAGCAGAGTTAAACAACTTGTGGAACTCTCGAAGGTCTTCCTGCCGCTTTCAAAAGTTCTGAAGTAACTCCGTCTTCCCTTGGGGCTTTTCCATTCGTAAGCTGCTTGAGGGCTATCTCGATCTCGTCTAGGCTGATTTCCGGCAGGTCGTCGGTGTAGTGGCGGGTCAATATAGCTCGGGAATCCTCATTGCTGGGTTTGGGTCGTAGAGCATGCGAGTCATACATTCGGCCGTAGAAGTCCTCTACCTTGGCAGGAATCTCCGACTGTGAGGTGACGGTATTGCCACATGATATTTTTAGCTTCGTCAGATGGGGCCTTCTCAATTGCTGGGCAAAAACTTTGGTCCTCCGATTTTGCTCGATAGCCTTCTCTATGCGGCGTGTCGGAGTAGATTTCTGATATTATGATTGGGAGCCCGCTTCTCTGACGAAGTGGCCTGTACATCATCCCGTCTCACATCCATAAGCTGAAGAGTCTCTGCCGAGAGTTTGACCTTCGTACCTGTACGCTGCATCTGGCAGAACTTCGACCGTTCTTCCCTTAGGATACCTACCACTTATTCCAGGGCCTCGCCAACGTCATTTGCGGTTTCCAGAGCAGCAAATCGATTTTCCAGATAAAGTTGGAACTGTTCTGATCCCACAATGGTTTGGAGCTGGTTTGGTCGGAGCGTAGACTTCATCAGACGGGATTTTTCCAGCTTAGAGTTGATACTCAGAGAGCCTCGTAGTAGTCGGTGGTCACTACCGGTATTAAACCTATTGAACACGGATACATCTCTAAATATGTGCCTTCTATCCGTCACGATAAAGACATTTGGAAGACCACAGAAATATGTAACATTTAACCCGTCCAGTGTTTAGCGTAATTTGTAATTGCTGTATTCTAAATTTTAAGATTTGTTTATGTTCCGCTAACCACTGATAATAAACGTGTTTTCAATTATTTATTTTTCATTTTCTCTTTCGTCTCACAATCGGGGCTCTGCCATGTCCACTTCCTTTGGGGCTGCTTCTTATAGAACGAATTCATTAAGAAGAGCCCCTCTTTCTCTAAAAAGTTGACAAGCATTTGCCCCTGTGGTTCCCGCTTCCATAACCGTGTGAACCAACCCTCGATTCGCTGCTGTTCTGTACTCCCTTTAGCGTTAAAATCCCCCATGACAACGTTGTAGTGCGTCTTCGTGGTCTGGTGAAGAGCTGAAGAGATGTCTTCATACATCTCTTCTACTGCGTCATCCAAGTAGTGCTGATGTTGGTGCGTATACCTGCACGATCTTAAGGCTATATATACCTGTCAGTCAGCCTAATTATGAGGTACGCTACCGTAGTCGACACACTAGAGATCTCTGCAACGTTGTCAGCGAGGACTTTATGGACGAGGAACCCCACGCCACCTTTGGATTGCTCGTCACCCTCCCGGTAGTACATAAGGTAATTACCAACTCGCAAATATTTACAGGGCCCTTATTCGCTATGACCAGTAACGCGCCACGTTAAGATATCTGCGTGGAATCGTACGGCAATTGCCGTAATGACGTCACACGTTTTCGGCAAGGAATTTCGTGCCGCATAGTGAATAAGCGCCCTGTTGACTAGAGTCTAAATAAAATATAAGAATTTAAGAATGAATGGGCATTTTCTAGACAAGCACCCTGCTCCTGCAGCATCGACCGTGTTAAAAGTGTCATCAATTTTCGGTAACACTCAAAAATATCAAATGTTTTTGAACGGTGTTGGATGCTTTGTCGAAGAATCTGGACATGGAAAAAGTATTTTTTCACATTTAGTATACCCATTTATGTGAAACGATAGCCAAGTGGAGCGACGACTTGTGAAAAGCGGCTGGAAGAAAACGGATGAGGAGTGCTGAACACTGAGCTCAGTGGCGTTCGTTAGGAGAGGCCTACGTCCAGGAGTGGACAAATATAGGCTGATCATGATTATGTAAAACGATTCAAATAAACAGTTTTTTCAATAAATTGCCACGATAATAATCAAAATGCAACATGCACACCTACAATAATGTAACAATCCTTCATTGTAACTATGTCCTTCGTAGAAATGCTGAAGAAGCATCTAGACATGGGCAGTAGGCATCCAACACGAACTATGTATGCATTCTGTAACCAGACACACGTACTATTTGTTATTCTGTGGAGATAGATACGTGAGAACCATAATCTCGTATAGTGACAAAGGTTTGCTGACCGCTGACTTTGCAAGGTTTTGTAAAGATAACGTTCCTTCCGAATCACTATTAACACGTTACATAAAATACGTGTGGGAAAGCGCAGCCGTGGAAGACCAGTGGAACGATGGGTTGATGACATCAATAAGTTTCAATAGGAAAGTCCTGGCACAGATTAGCTCAAGACAAAGATGACTGGCGTAAGAGAGAGGAGTCTTATGCCCTGCAGTGGGTGGATTGAGCTGCCAATAATGATAAAATATGTTACTTGTAAGACGTATACCTAAAATGACCTAGGCTTGTGTCAACTGGGATCAGTAATCTGCACGAAACAAGCAGGAGTTCTCGCCTGGATTAAATCTGGCCATATGGAATTCAGCTAGAATATCACAGTAGACGCAAGTCCTACCCAAGTCCTAATTGACCGGTCATGACGCGGCGTCAGATTATTATATTCAATCAATGTGTAGTTTTTCATGACACTGTGCTTGGAGGTCACGATAAGCTGTCGTTCCTGGCTGTTATTGATTAATAGCATTCGTTAAGCCATGTTAGAGGCCTCGGGCGGCCTCACAACTCTTAAACCAGAGGCCAGCACTACCTCATACGACAAGCAAGCAAGCGTGCAACAGTGCGCTGGGCGTTTTTAGAATCATAGATGATGGTTTTAAAACACCGTTAGGGGACGATCCTGTTTTGGTGATGCGCCAACAATTAAAGGTGTCAGTTTTTTCGTATGGTTGTATATATATCCATCCATACCAATATATAAAAGTGAAACGTTGTCTGTTTGTTTTTTGTTTGTTTGGGGAGCTTTCACGCAATAACGGCTGGACGGATTGAACTGAAATTTGAAATGGAGATAGCTTATACCCTAAAATAAAACATAGGATACTTTTTATCCTGGAACGTTGAAAGTTTTCAGGGGAACACTGGAAATTGTTGATTACTCGCTGTAAAAAAAGAACGGTTGCCATGGAAACGAAATAACAAAACTGTCAAAAAACTTCAAGAGCATTGGTGCTATACCTACATTTGAATTGGTTTTTAATATCTTAGAAGAACATAGGAAGCTTTTTTTCGCGATAAACAGTAGTCCACGCGGATGAAGTCGCGGGCGGGAAAGCTAGTAGTTATATAAACACTTGTTAAGAATTTCTGTGCACGGCGCGATAGTAATTTAATTTTAATGAGTGTATAATATTACCCATATGCATGGCTGTACCTTTAAGTAGTAGGTTAGCTAGTTGGCGATATAAAAGTTGAAGTATATTCAAACCGCAGTGATATGTATTTATCTGATTAAAGGTAGCTGCCTTGCTAAGGTGGAGAGCTTATAATTCCGAATTTCACTTTCGCAACGAGACTTGCTCTTCAAGTTTTCAACTATTTGTGTACCGACGCAAAAACTTTATACCTATATGGCTGATGAGATAAAATCTTCCGCAAGCGGTTCTGGTCGGCGCGGAGAGTGGCTACTCACAAAAACTGCATCACTCCGTTTGCAGTTTGGTTGGCAGTCATTTTAGGGCTCATGTGCTGATTGATTTGTACTCAAAACCTTGGTTGGTAGGTCACTATACTTACGCGTACCTAGGTAGTAGCACAGTACATAGGACTATAATATGTACTGTGGTTATACCAACATGACATAGCTATAGAGTAACAGATATTTCTTGCTGTCGTTGGATATAGCAGATATTTTTTTGTTTACCAGTTAGTATTATTATTTCCATGGTGCCAGAGCCAGAGTATTTATATACTTATTGGTGTCAGTGAAATTTTTGAATATTGGAGATAAATGAAAAATAGTTCACTACACAGAGTTTCCTATTAAGTACTACTTTATGAACGTCTGTGGTTCACATGCACTATAAAGGCCACATTTTTGTCGAAAAAAGTTCTAGGAAGAAATGTGAGTAATTTCATAGATTTAAACTAAATTTTTACTCTGAACGGATATAGTTCTGCTAAAATTTGCTGCTACTGATGCTCCAAGTAATAATTATTATGTTAATTAATTGGCATTACATACACTAGTGGTGTAACATCGTATAAGTGTTATTTATTCCAAGCTCAAGGCAACATTTAATTATAATCGTAGATGGCGAGGCAGTGGCGGCGGTCAGCGGCGTGAGCGGTGGAACTTGTAACGCGTTTTTTCACCTCAAATAATGAAATAGTGCAGGGGTCCTCCCTGCTCGAATGGCTATTTTCTAGGGCTGCCACTGTTTATTATACAAATTGCAGTTTAAACTTTCGGTGTGGCCAATAATTTCAAGAGTCTAATATAAACATGCTAAAACTAATATAATGTACAGACGACGAGGGGTTAAGAGAAGTTTTAAAAATACGATGAGCGTCAGGTCCCATGGTGCCAATATATCTAAACTAAACAACTTTAATATGCAACCAGTACCGAGCTACTTTAAGGCACTATGGGCTCCAAATTTTTGTCCTGCTCGTCATGGTGCAGGGTAAGCAGGAAAGGTCTCGGGAGCCAATTTCAGTTAAAATTTTCATTTCAATTTAACAATTTTTCGTAATCTTACGATATTTCAAAAAACGAATTCCACACAAGTATTTAAATGTTTATTGGGATTACACACATTTGGTTTTTGTTAAAATATCTTCTACAGAAACGGAATGAAGTTGATTCATTCCATCGACGTGATCGTCAAAACGGGTGATTTTTAGGAAAAGTTACGTTTTTTTTCTATTGAGCCAAATTTATTTAATCGTGTTTCGGTGACCACATCCGGATAAAGTATTTTGTAAACATTTATTACAAATAAATAAATAAAGTCAATTTACCGTTTTCAAATGTCTAGTTTTAAATATTCGTGAGGACGAATCGTCAAATTTGGATACCATTTCGCCTTATGTTAGTAATTAGGGCGCTTGACCATTTATGAACATATTCTTATGTAGGTAATACTTAATTGTAACAGTGAACGTACATAAATAATCTTACGAGTAAAGAACTTTCACATACACATGTGACACCGCGATGTTCAAGTTTATATAAATTCACAACGTGAATATATTACACTCTGTTGATGGTATCATTCAATCGAAGTGCCATTGTCTACAACAGTTGTGTTGACCTCTGTAAGGGATAATAATAATAATAATTATTATTAATAATAATAATTATTAATAATAATAATAATTATTATTAATAATAATAATAATTATTATTATTAGGTTTTTTAGGTTAATTTAAAGGAATAAGAAGGCAGTAGGCAACCCTGAGCCGCCCGCTCCCTCGCCAAACTAATCATGCTAATAACGACGGGCGCCCGAGAGCGTCGCGTCGCATGGACTCTACCACCTGGCCCACGCCCGCTGATGTCCAACTATGGAATGAGCTCATGACTCAAGCGAAATGGGCACCAAAGGATGAAGTATATTAAAGCCTCTTTGAATGTCTTGGCGGTATACACGCCTATCTACACAAATTCATCCAAGTTCTTACAAAGATCAACCTGAGGCTCACAAACCTGAAAACTAGTTATATGGAAGTAACAAATTTTGCAGCGAGGCAGATCTAGTCGGTGCCCTGCTGCTCTGTTTGTAGTATGTTCAATAGTTGCTTCTGCATTATAGAGTCGAGAAGCTTTCGATTATTTATTTAAAGTAGGTCAGATGAGTTGTGATGACTTGCAAATAGGCACGCGGACGTCCTCTGGTATTCCTGAACTTGAACTCGAGCCGTCACGATTTATAGGGCCCCTTGTATAATCGACGACCGATTTGTGAACCAAAAAGGACTTGAAAATGTATAACTGCCCATTAATAATGCATGTCTTTGTGTTTTATTCCGTTTAAAGGTTAACAAAATTGCTTTTGTGTTTTGGAGACACGCACGTTGAATGGTGTTATATAACAAGGTGATGTTTTAATATTAAATGGATTGTAAGAAGATGTACAAATGCATGATTGTATGATGCAACTTCTGCTGTCTAACTTTAAATGCAGTAAATCTATATTTGTAACTAGCTGTACCCGCGGCTTAGCATGCGTGGCCATTTCTCTAGGTTAAAAGAACTATTACTAAAAGACGTAAAATACTAATATACCAACATTTAAACAAAATTCCTTCAGCCGTCAAAAAGTTTTTATCGATTGCTCGGCTCCTACTTCTCGGATTGAGATAATAATTATAATATGATACAACAATGAAAACTGCATCGCAATAGGTTTAGTAGTTTTTACGTAATGCACGAACAAACAAACATACAGACAGACAGTCGCTTTTTTTTTGTTCAGTAGCTTACTTTAAGTACCTTTTATCTCAGTTTACTGGGTTGAATAGCTTAGGTTCTGACTTATAAACTGGTGTACTTGGTATCTCAGTCCGATGAGTACTTGGTATCTCAGTCCGATGAGTACTTGGTATCTCAGTCCGATGAGTACTTGGTATCTCAGTCCGATGAGTACTTGGTATCTCAGTCCGATGAGTAGAAGCCGAGCAATCGAAAAAAAATAATTGACGTCTGAAGAAATGTTGATCAAATGTTAGTATATTGGTATTTTAGTCCTGGAATAGCAGATAGGGTAGATACTTTCAACCTAGAGAAATGACTAAGCGCCGCGGGCTTCAGCTAGTAGTACAATATACTATATTGCTTCAAAATTCGTTCAGCCGTCAAATAGTCTTTGCTCGGCATCTTATAATCGGATTAGGATACTTAAGTAGTTTTTAAGTCAAGCTTAAGCTATCCAACAGTGAAAACCGCATCGCAATCGGTCTAGTATTTTTTACGTGATGCGCGAACAAACATACATACAGACAAACAAACTCACAAACTAATAAACAGACAAAAAACAGACACGATTTAAATAAGTTCCATTCTTGTTTAGTAGGTTATTTTAAGTATTCTAGACTTTTTTTAAATTATTTTCATTGTACAGACTTTTTCGTTCTTATTGCTTTATTAGAAGTATATATAGATTATTATAAGTAAGTATGGTAGCCTTGTCACTGAGGTTTGGGTTCTGGGCTAGTGGGAGCAACCCAAACCCTGGGACCGCCTCGTGACACTGGCGCCCTCAACGTCCCGTACCCAGCCCTGCTCAATCTGCCTACAAGTTCCTGATTTCTCCGTGTTTTTTTAATCAGTGTGTTTTAATTTGTTAATCAGTGTTCAATTTTTAAATCGTCCCACAAAATTCTAAAAGGCACTAGGCCATCTTGATTTAAATTTGGATTGGATTATTTGGCAAACCCAGAACAGTTTTTTATACTCAAGTGTATTTTATATTTGCATCCCAGTCATTCATGTAAGTAAGACATTTTCATTAATACGTACTTTCTTCCGAATTTCAGTATCGGCCTACCTAGTTCCGAATTACGCTAAACTTTGACGCGTTATTATGCGTGACGCTTTAACGCGTAGTTACATTAACGCTATTTTTTTATATATATTTTTAAAGCGTTACTATCGCACTTAACGTAACGTTACCTACAAAGTAACCAGTGTCACGAGGCGGTCCCAGGGTTTGGGTTGCTCCCACTAGCCCAGGACCCAAACCTCAGTGTCACAGAATTACAGGAACTATTGGGAGCACAGGAACAGGAGGAGATGATCAGACTTTTGTACTTTGACGTAACGGATTAAAATAACCTCTTATGTAGGTATTATCGTTTATATATTTACAAGTGTAATTCAACTGTTATAATCTTATTTATGTATTTTATATCATATTTCCCTTTTGCTCCAAAAATCAATATATCAATGACAGGTTATTTGTATTTAGAAAGAATAATGACCAACTATCAAAATGAAAAGAAATGGATTATGAAAGAATGAAGAGATCAAAAGAGTATCATTATGAAAGAGGTTTTGACCTCGTCACAGCCTAACGGTTCAATAGTGCAACTTAGAATCCAACGATAACGGGTTTGGTTCTAGGCTCCGCACCTATGTCTTTTCTAAGTTATATGAGGATTTCCATCGCATCGTTTTTCGTATGGCTCGTTAAGCTGTCGGTCCCAGTTGTTATTGATTAGTAGCAGTCGTTAAGCTATGTCTGAGGCCCTCGGGCGGCCCGACAAATTCTGACACCAGAGACCAGCATACATCATACGACAAACAAACAAAATAAGTAAGTATATAAATATAATATAGAAGATAGATGTATTTTATTTAACTGCAGCAAAATATATATTTTTTATTTTGAGTTTTCGATATTTCGCCTCCATTGCAGGCGCTATGATCACAAAAAAATACATACATAGGTACATCGTTGTCCAATATTGCAGTTGTTTTCACACGAAAAGTTTGTGACTGGGTTCAATCAGCTAAACTCATCACAAGCAATAAGTACTGATAAGCAATGATGAGCTGAATGATGATAATTAATACATTAAATAATCATCATCATCTAGATACAGGGAATCTTGATTAGGAAAAACGATCAATGTTTGTGATCTTTGTACGTTATATTTTATTTAAAATTCAACGTATGACGTGCAGATATCTTGAAAACTTCAAAGCCTCAAGTAAAAAGAACAAATCATCTGAAATGTTTGAAAAAATTAAGCTTGTTTACTTATCGTTAAACGATAAATTAACAAGAAAGTGCGTAATAGACTATTGACTAAACGTCAAGGAATAATTTCGTAGCACATCACCTCGTAACAGATACAGGCAATGCTACGAGTCGTGGCTGTAGGCGGGCGGCAGGGCGCGCCACAGGTCGCCGGCTACAGGTGGGCCGCCCGCCCCCGCCGCTCCTTGTCGCCCCGCGCCGCGCCCTGTTTGCTCGCGGGAAATTGGGACATACCCGCGGTGCTGCCATCAACTATAGGTTAATTTAATAGACGCCTTTAGTGGTGACATTTCATTATAAGTAATATCATGATGATAAAAGGGTTGTTGGACGTGTAGTGGATTTTATTTGTGCTTTTTCGTTCTTTCACAAAGGTAGGTAAGAAGGTCACCCATTCATATTATTTTTTAAAAGGTTTTATTTAACTTTCACTAACTTGTTTGTATGTATGTATGTATGTATGTATGTTTGTTTAGATCTAATCTTGCAAGCTGAATTAGTATCACTTCCTCTTTTCCTACGGAGTTGATGGTAGTAGATCAGGGCCATTATTCTCTATGAACAGTCACACGCGTAACGCGTCTTGCTGTGGAATCGTTCGGAAAAGTACGGCGACTCTCGAACATACACAAACAATTCCACGCAGATATCTTAACGCTGCGCGTTACGTGGCCGAATGGCAATAGAGAATAAGGTCAAGGTGTAAGGTGTGGGTTGGAGCGATGGTTCGGGATGTACTTATCCCGAACTATTGTTTTGCATTTACATCTCATTAGTTTAACCTTTTAAAGTGTACGCTCATGTGTAGGGCCTGGATTAATATGTAAATACATATTTTTAATTGGAATGGGTTTGGTTCTTAATTATATTTTCTACATAAATTATATTTAGATCGTTTTTTTTTTATTTTTCATTTTTTTTCCTTTTTTCCAGATTTAAATAGATTCCAGATTTAGTGTTATTATTTTTTGTTTTTTTTTATTGTTTTATTTGTGACATAAATCCATATTTCACAAAAGAACAATAACAATCCATATTTTTATTATTCCATGTAAGATGGATTAGCAGCGCTGTGAATTGCCTGAAAATTGGTAGAAGTAGGTAGGTATTATGAGTACTGTGTACGTTTACGCCAAAACGACACGCAAGAGCGGGAAAAAGTTGCTGAAATGGCAAAGAAAAAATTAAGCTATCTACGTACTGGAAAACAAAAAAAGGATTTCATGCGCTATGAATGCTATGCATTGCTATGCTATGCTGTGATATTAGAAAGCAACCTAGACGTGCCCTACTCACTTACAGAATTATGTAAATTTAAATATGCTCCAATCACATCCTGTGAAGTTGAAAGATCATTAAACCAGTATCTACAAATCATTATTTCGTCCAAACAGAAAGAATTTTAATGTTGAAAATTTAAAGATACTCTTGATTATAGTTTCTATACTGCAATTCAAATGTTGATGAAACGGAAGCCATTTTCAAATGCGAATAAAATAATTTTTCTTCGAATTTTACAATATGGGTATCAAATTAAAGGCCTTGATAAGCACATTCCATGTATAATCTATTGGCATACTCGTAAGTTCTGTTTTGGCACGGTAGGCGTGTTTTTTTGCTTTTAAGCTATTTACTTAATTTTTGGTCTTCCTACGAACAAATAAATAAATAAATAAATAGAGGAAATCTTCAACGGTTACAAGCACGGACACAACATTTTGTGTACGCATTTTATTATGATCACTGGTTTAAAATTTTACCATGTCATGATCTCCAAATATAGGAACTCTTCAACTGTCAATAGCACATACACGAAATTTGGTCTATGCATTATATTTTAATAGCCGGTTTTAAGTTTTACCATGATATAATTGCTGAACTTAGGGTTGGCTCCTGACTATGGAACTCCTCAATGGTTAACTGCACAGACATGAAATGTTGTATACGCATTTAATTGTGATAGTCCGTTCTAAGTTTCACCATGACATGGCTACAGCATTTTATTATTTTGTTGTTGTTGTGTCGAGGGAGTTATTGAATTGTGCAATTAGGAAAAGGAATCCGCTATTACTTATAATAAAGCAGTAAGTAACAAGAAGTCTGTACAATAACAAAATGGTCTAGTGGAGTTACAACAAGCTACTGAAATATGAATCTAACATTTCATAAAATGGTGTCTGTCTGTTTGTTCACGCATCACGTATAAATACTGGACCGATTGCGACGCAGTTTTCACCATTGGATAGCTTAGGAACTATTGTTATTGATATTTTAGCCCAATGAATAGAAAAAAAGCAATCGGAAAAAAGTATTTGAAGTCTGAAATAGTTTTAAGAAAAATACTTCTAAAGAAAATACGACATTAAAGAAATTACGAAAATATCGAAAAATACTTACATCCTACCCACTAAGGAATAATGTAATACATGTAGGTATGCCACAACTTCTTTTGCTTTGAATAACTTACATGTAATCAAACAAACTAAATCTTTGGAAATTACTTTGACATCCAAAAATTAAAACTTTCTTGTCACATTAATGCGTAATAGCGCAAATAATTTCTGCGCTTTACAACGAGTTTCTTAATACTTTATCTGCTAATTCCACACACGCGGTCTTCGTCTCCAAAACTTAAAACTTATTAAACTTATTTAACTTATTTCTTCTTCTTCTTCGTCTTCTTCAAAAGTTGGCTTCCGTTTTTTCAACTTCTTATCTGAAATGACCGGATCGGTAAGGACGAGTTGCTCCTATTATAATTAGCTGTGTATACTGATGAAATGCAGGTTTTTTACAGTCTAAGCAATCGTTTGACTACTATCTCACCTGATGGAAAGCGATAATGTGGTCGAAGGCGTCGCACGCTTGCCTAGGAGATACCTATTCACTCTTGATAGATTTCATAGATTCATTCATACGCTTGACAGATTTCACATGAAATGTCTTCGCGACATTCTGAAGATTAAATGGTCTGACCGTGTCAGGAACACAGATGTTCTCAGGCGTGCAAATGTGTGCGGAGTTGAAGCCTACCTCATGCGAAGGCAGCTGCGATGGTGTGGGGACGTATCTTGAATGCCCGAAAAAAGAGTGGCCAAGCGCATTTTTTACTCAGAACTTGAAGAAGGCAAGCATGAAAGCGGAGGCCAGTTTCTGAGAAATAAAGATGTGCTGAAGAGGCATATGAAGGGGTGCGGGATCGAGCCCACGACAGGGGAATCGCAAGCTGCCAGTCGCTCTGAATGGAGAAAAAAAGTTAAAATAAAAGCTTACGACTTTTAAAATAAACGAAAGTGCGAGCTTGATCTACGACGGGAACATCTAAAAAATAAAGCTCTTTCGAACATTTTCTATAATTATGCAAATGGAGTTTTCACTTAAGGCACCTGACTTTGGACGTTTACAGCTAAAATTTGTTACATTAGTCGTGTGAGGACGCACAAGAAACACAAAACAGAAATAGTCGCCGTTGTCGAAATCGGCATGGAAGGCATCATCATCATCATCATCATCATCATCATCATTCACTCTTGACTTGAACACACCTGGGTTATAATTTACCGGAAACACTAACGAGGGCAAGTTCACTCCTTTGCTGTTCTTTTAATAAATAAAGAAGCGTAACGCTTCGTTTTTGTGCGAGGTTTGCCGATCGTCTAGTCGTACGATGATGGAAAGATGATGGGGGAATCAGATTGTACAGTTCTTGTGCACACTCTCCGTAGTGAAATCTGTAGAATACGGACAGGCTTGCGACCTCACGTCGATGCGCCAGACATTGAATCTTACTATTTACCAGTGTCATCCCCAATGAGCCTCATAGCACGTCTCTCAATTGAATCCAAAGCCTCAAGCTGATACTTGGCAGAACCGTCCCAGAGGTGGCAGCAATACTCCATACAAGATCGGACCTGTGCTTGATAAAGATTCAAAGGCGATCCCGGCGTGAAGGCGGTACTTCACTAACCTAACCTAACCTAACCTTAGAAAAAATACCAAGTTTTTTTGCAGCTACCTTGACTTTGGATTCAAGGTAGAATTTGGATCCAAAAAGCTCCAGATGATCGCTTATTAGTATTGTTACACTACCAAAAGAAGGAGATCAGTTTAGAGGACTTTTTTAGCAGAAAAAAAACACAGCTGCGTTTTAGTAGCATTAAATTAAACCAGTTTTTGTTTTTCCGGGCGCTGTTGTCCCGTCCCGCGAATACCCCTGACATGATCAGGGTCTTTATTTAACTAATTTCTACTTAGGGTCTACTAAGTTTTTTCCAAATAGGTTTTATTACATTAAATAAATGTTTACAAAGGTAACAAATTTTGGAGTTAATGCTTTGTTACAATAATTGTGCACGTGCACGCAAAGTCACACAATTTCATACAGTCTGTTTTCTAAATTTATTGTTAGACTGCTAATGGATACAATCAGTAGTGCTTAGATTTCTATTAAGCTATCATATAATATACAATAATTTTAAAACGTAAAAATAACAATTATTTTTATCTATCTATTGAGTTTCTATGTGTATCTAGTGGATTAATCCATTTTCTTTTTATATTATATCTCAAAGGTAGTAAGAGTTTATTTCTTAATTAGACTAGTTTTTATTTTATGCTGATGTTATATATTTTATTATATATATTCAACATAGTTAATTTTCGTATGTTTATTTTTATTTATTTTTGTACAATATTTTATAGCTTTCCGTTCACTATCCTCGTCCGAATGCAACACTATACTGTAACAAAAAATGTTTAGACTCAGAAGTCACAGAGTATACAAAAGTGGGGCGGAAAAACAGTAAATTAAAATTACTTTTTATTACTCGGCTGGAAGTATCGACGATGAAACCATCTCGATCAGGTATTTTCTTAGGATTTAGAATTTCCAATGCGGTTCTCAGCTCTTTCTTGCTAAACGGTTGCTCATTGTTTTCATAATGCCCTAACTCGTTTAATTTCTTAGCTGTTTCTCCGATCAAGCGATATTCAACATTTTTCTCGCTTTCCAAGACCTCCAGGTGGAGTGACTGAGCCTGCGTTCTTACCGATTCTTTGGCATTCAAAGTTTTACCGCCATTAATTAATGGGATGCCTGGGACCACCTAGACCAGGTTAGTATCGCCCTAATCGGACACGGCTTCTAAGGCTAAATTCAAACGGTCCACCATTAGCCTCTCTCTGAAGCTGGACAGCGTTGCAAATGGCTTGAGCATTGGAAATGAATCTCTCAACTACAGTACTGTCATCTGCATACCCAAAGATATCGGGCTTCAGAAGGTCATTACTTTGCAGTAAACAATGTAGCTGACAGAACCGATCCCTGAGGTACACCAGCATTGATAGTCATTTGATCAGACGAGCAGCCCTTTAGGACTACTTGAATAGATCGTTCCCTCAAAAAATCAACTATCTAATTGCATAACATTCCATTGCATTTACTCTTCTAAAATAATGGGCCAATCAACTTAAGACA
This sequence comes from Alsophila aescularia, assembly GCA_946251855.1. Lineage (NCBI taxonomy): Eukaryota > Metazoa > Arthropoda > Insecta > Lepidoptera > Geometridae > Alsophila > Alsophila aescularia. The sequence goes on from OX276376.1 coordinate 35,012,802, forward strand.
GGTCAACTTAGGTCATAACTAATCAATTCAACATTACTACTATTAAAATTTAGACGCTGTTGTTTTTTAAGCTTAAAAGATTTTTCTTTTGTACTATCTATTCCAATATCTGCCACTAGGGCTGGATGATGGTCATCCAACTGACTTAGAGGTTCAGCGCCATAATCTTGTATAGGTAAAAAGTATAGGTAAAAGTATAGGTAAAAAGTATAAATAGGTAAAAAGTATAAGATCTATATATAGGTAAAAAGTAGCTGACAGAACCGATCCCTGAGGTACACCAGCATTGATAGTCATTTGATCAGACGAGCAGCCCTTTAGGACTACTTGAATAGATCGTTCCCTCAAAAAATCAACTATCTAATTGCATAACATTCCATTGCATTTACTCTTCTAAAATAATGGGCCAATCAACTTAAGACAGGTCAACTTAGGTCATAACTAATCAATTCAACATTACTACTATTAAAATTTAGACGCTGTTGTTTTTTAAGCTTAAAAGATTTTTCTTTTGTACTATCTATTCCAATATCTGCCACTAGGGCTGGATGATGGTCATCCAACTGACTTAGAGGTTCAGCGCCATAATCTTGTATAGGTAAAAAGTATAAGTAAAAATATAGGTAAAAAGTATAAATAGGTAAAAAGTATAAGATCTAAATATCTATTATTCTTATTGGGTTAAATATATGTATTTACATATTAGTCTTTGGGGCTGTTTAGTTCTCCTTCGTCAATGTTCTCCATTGAGGTTTAAAAAGCAAGCGATAAGTACCATTATTTAATTTTGCTATAACAGCCAAATTATAAAATGAACTATTATTTACTTATATTTTACTATGAAAATCCTATCCTTGGATATAGATATAAATAAAATTAGGATGTATATTTAAATAAAATCATCAATCAATCATTTCTTTCTATAAAGAGTGTGCAAGAAAAATAATAGGCCTTTCCTAATGCACGCAACTGAGCTCGATCTTCAGCTCTCCTCATTCATTTTCTTCCAGACACTTTTCGCAGGTTGTCACTCCACCTGGCCACAGGGCGTCCTACGCTAAGTTTGCCTAAACGTGGTCTCCACTCGAAAACTCGTTATCAGTTCTTCTGGAAATGTGACCAGCACAATGCCACTTTAGCTTGCTTATCCCTAGAGCTATGTCGGTCACCTTGGTTCTCTGTCGGATATAATCATTCCGAATCTTGTCCTTCAGAGAAACTCCAAGCAAAGCTATCTCCATAGCTCGCTGAGTGACCTTAAATTTTTGGACAAATTTAACCGAGAGTGTCGACGTTTCAGCTCCTTAGGTCATGACTGGTAGGTAACGCCTGAATCTATCAATTATGCCATAATAACTTTTATGCCACTAGTATTAAAAAGTGATAAAGCCCAAAAGATCATTGTTCCTACCTTAACAGTAAACTAAATACTGTTTATGTGAAATTAATATTATGTCATTAAAAATTATGCCTAACTCATTATGCCAAAGTAAACCAGTATTAAAAAAGTTATGAGAAACAAAGGGATAAAAGAAAAAGCACTGATTAGAAAGCACTGATTGAAGACTTTTGTCTTCAGGCACTATGGTATGGACGACAAGAAGACTTAATGAAGCTTACCAAATGCTACCCAAGCCAGTTGAATTCTTCTGCTGGCTTCCTTCTCAAAATTCTTCTTACCTAATTGCAATATTTCCAATAAGTCCAAGGTAAAAAACATATTGCTGGACAACTTCAAGAGGTACAGCATTGACTGCAATCGGTTGCAATCGAGAAACATAATCTAGGTTGGTCATCATACTTTGTAAGTCTTGCAGCGACACCGCCATTAGGACGATATCAACGGCGTAAGTGTGAGATATTCTCATAATGGATATTAATGCCCATACCTTTCCAATCCAGCGTCTTAAACATATCTTCCAGGGCATTAGTGAACAGTTTCGGGGATATAACATCCCTCTGTCTCACTCCCCTGCGCATTTGGATATGTTTAGACTGCTGGTTTTAAAGTCAACCACTCAATTTACTCATAATCTAGAGTTTTATGGCTACAAATTACACTATTCAGAATCATTTCCGGATTGCAAATTAACAATCGTTGTGTTTAATGAAGGCACACTTGCGTACCATGCATGTAATTCTGCAGGTATTATATTGTTTCTGCAAAGATTCATTAGGTCTTTTTTCTTGGCTTTCGTAATCGGAAGAAGGTGCTCGTATGCCATTGTACAATGGCAATGTCAATATCGCCATGCGTTGTTCTCCTTATCGCTCGTCCAGTAGTGCAAGACGTGTCCATCGTCATATATGGACCTTCATACCCATATCGAAATTGAACTATGCTTGGAAACTGTTTCTCAATTCGCAAGCATTTGATTTTAAGCTAGTTGGCTTTTTTCCTTTCGGTACAGATTTTTCGATTTTATATTATTTTGCCAGCCAGAGACTATCACTTTATAGCCAAATTCGTGTACATTTTTTGGGCTGATATTTATGTTGTTCCTTGATCGCGCTCTATTGATTATGCCCTTCCAGTCAATAATTGACTTTAACTCTGTATATCTTTTTTTCTTTTTCTATTGAATTAAGCATTGAATCCTCCGCGTAGCCAGGACGCTCGATTGCCACGCCAACTGTCGGCATTACCTCCATACCGCGTCATTAGAGGTTTACACTTCAAACATGAGCCGTTGCGAGACGCCTGGAATATGTGTAAACATAATAGAATAGAATTCATTCAGCTCTATATTAGTAAGATGAAACTAAAACAACGAGCAACGTTTTGCACCGCGCGCTCTCATTGATCAACTGTTCATCAGCAACTCTTCTTTTGTTCTATACCTACTTTTCGTCATAATACCGTTAGTCAGGTTGGCTTAGCGAGAGACCACTCGGACGCCAGTACGAAAAACCGGAGTTCAATTCCCACTGAAGTGTTTACGTTTTGTACTAAAAAGTAGATTAGGAAAACTGTGTTATTAAATAATTATCATGATGGGCAGTGTGGTGGCCAGCATACTAGTAAGGACCACCCCTTACTCCCCACCTCACTTCTATTGATTGATTTACTAGCTTAAAACAAGTGCGCACATTTCGCGTCATTTTACTAAAATCTTCAAAACTAATTAGCTAATCCCTTAGTTAATTCTACTTGTCTTGAACTTGTTAACAGTCAGAGAACTTTCATGGATAATTAAATAAATGTATGTGTTTTTTAGTTATGTACTATTTAATTTGAATAGTACCTATAAATAACAATAATGACACACGAAAAATTAAATAACTGATTTAAATTGTTTTTTACGAACTGCATTATTCCTGTGGAGCATAATATGTGTCGAGGGAAAACTGAATAAACAACTTTATGTATATAATTTGCTCTCAAAGTGACGCATGAGTTCAGTTGGTGGTGTATTGCAGAGTTAACTACTTTTCCTTCGCTACTTTTTTCTCAATCCTTTTAATTTTACTTTTCCATCTGTCGCGACTTGCAATGTTCAATTACGTATAACTTTTTGATAAATTATGATATCAAAATTTTAGTAACACAGAAATATGCAACTTGAATTAGACTTTATAGAAATGCAATAAAGTCGATTTCGCAAAACGTGTTAATTATTTAGTTTTCCAACTACAGCGATGATATATTGGTATGGATATGATATTTTTATTCAAAGCATTTACGAATATTTTACTTGCAACGTAAAATATTCGTATAATGTTTGTTTAGGCGGAATCTTGCGAGCTGAATTAAAACCACTTTATCTTATCCTACGGAGTTGAATTTTTACATGTTGGTTTAATTCCAATGACGATCCATTTTTATGAATTGACATCCAGAATAATTATCTCCAGATAAAGGAACTCTTCAATGGTCAACAGCACAGACACGAAATTTTGTGTACATAAGCATTTTATTATGATAGCCGGTTTTAAGTTTTACCATGACATGGTTGCTGCACTCAGGGTGGTGACTAGGGAACTCCTCAATGGTTTATAGCACAGACACGAAATGTTGTACACGCAGTTAATTGTGATAGCCCGTTCTAAGTTTCACCATGACGTTTTTTTTTAATCTATACATGTAATAAAGTACATTACTGTAACTACTACTAATAGACAAAAAAAGTGAAAAACGATAATTAAAAAAAATACCTGCAGATCTTAAAATGAGCTACAGAACATGAATTTTACCACTTTTTCCCGTATCACTTAAAATCTCCTGGACCGATTGAAATCCGGTTTCATTGTTCGATAGCGTAGGTTTTGGCTTAAATTCTGATGTACTTTTCAATCCAATCTCAATTTGATGAGTATAAGCCAAGCAAAAAGTAAAAAAACTTATTGGCGGCGCCGGCGGTAAGAAATTTTATCTAATATTGTAATATTGTTATTTTTGATCCTGGAATAACAATAGGATATTTTAAACCTAGAAAAAAAAGACTACGCGAGCATTACCGCTGTCACAACTATTACCTAAATGAATTTGTTTAACAATCGTTTAGTCGCATAGTAACGCTTATCGAAGGTTCCAGAGTAATTCAGGATTTTAAATCTGGTTGGAACGCTTTCCCTTTAATACTCTACGAATATAATTATATTCATTGATCGTTCGTCATTTGAGCTTCGTTGCGACTCACGGCGTTGCTTGCAGACCGGCCTGAGACAAGATCCATGTCATGTTGTACGAACACACTGCTTATTATTCCTCGGCATTGGCTGACTTTACGCAATTAGAATTCAAACGAGCGCCTCGCGTCGCCACCGACTAGTATTATTTAATTATGAATGAATTAAATATGAGCTATCCACGAGTGTGGAACCTCTACATATGCGCACAAAAAACATATTTCCTTGGCTAGTCGTCGTAAATAGTATTATTCGAGTGGCGTCAGTCACAGAACCGGTATATAACTATGTGCTTTACAATTCACGCTATTTTAAACTGTGAATATTATTATTAACCAACGCTATCCATAAGAATTGTTGGATAACATATACCTACTTACCCTGTAACAATAGTTTTTTCACAATTATTTATGCACTGTTTACGCGAAAAAATACTATTATACATGAAGATGTTTATAGGTTTAAAAACTTATGTTAGAATTGGTTCAGGTTTCAGATAAACTTCTTGGCAATAAGTGCCTGTACCTTCATTTTATCTTACCGAATCAATTTCATTTGACGGATATAAAAATGGTAATAGCAGGATTATATAGAGGCTCATAATATGTGTGATATTCATTCATAATAATATGCGTTTTTATTGACTTATTGGGAGATCTTATTAAGATAATATTGTAACGACGGCGAATTCGTAGAAAAACATTAGGTACCTTCTGGAATACGCCAGTGGCGCGTACCTACGAGAAGTTTCTGGAGCGCGCTGTAGGTACATACAGGCGCGGCGCAATGCGGCGGCGGCTGCCTTGAAGGTTCACGTACCTACCGACTACTGCGAGTACATACCAGTACCTTATAGAAACCTCCATCGCGGTATAAATAAGGCACGCATCGGCTGCTTAGGCCAGTGTTGACTTCGCATTCGGAACGAAACGATCAAAGTGATTCGAAGCTAATATTCAGTGATAATTAATTAGTGTCTACAGTCAAGTTATAACTTTTTTGAGTGTTACTTGTCGGTTTAATTTCTTATGTTTTTTTTTCAAATAAAGGTGTTGATTTTGTGTTTAATTGACAAACATTAATTTTATCCGAACCCCAGCTCGTAGCAATATATTAAAAGAGTGTCATGTCATGTAGTTTATAGATTAAAGCAAGGCCTTTAACTTTGTTGACTGGATGGAAGCGATTGTGGGGCATAGGTAGGAAGTTTTGCACACTGAACCGTATGGCTTATCAAATGGAAGGGCTTGTTGTGCGAGTCACATTTTTTTTTTTATATGTTTCTAATAAATATTTTTAGAGTTAGTTATGAAAATAGATAAAAATTTCCACCACTTCTACCCTTATCTCCGAAACAACAGACTAATGTTTTAAAAACAGGATCCTGTTTAGATTACCAATAAGAAGTCAGTGGTTGGTACATCAATCAATATAGGGATACAATATTCATCGTACGGAACCCTCTCCGAGCGAGTTAAGTTCAAGAAATCAATAACGGCCAAGTGCTTGCACTTGGCTGATATTTATTTCTAGTATTCAAATTATGTAGTTAATCTATACTGTATTCTAAACAAATTAATTGATATTTTAATCAACTTCTAAAAGAAGGAGGTTCCCAACTCGTCCATTTGTTTTGTATATCTCTAAAACGGCTGAACCGATTTCGATAATTCTTTCTGTTTGAAAGGGTAGGACCCAGTTTAAGTTTTTTATAAATCAATATTGTTTCTGTGGTTTTTCGAAAATAAATAGTCTTTAAGAATATCCATTTGTTTTTTTTTAATTGGTTTTAATTTCTGAACCGATTTGGATGACTGTTACCACTGAGCTTAGTTCTCCTCATCCTTTTTCTGCCACCCACTTCTCGCAGGTCGTCACTCCACCTGGCCACAGGGTAGCTCAGGATGCTGGCTGCGGAACCCTGAAGTCTGTGCGTGTCCGACACGCACCGGGCTGGTTTTTATTGATAAAGTCGAAAAGTAGAGAATAAAACTAGTTTCACAAATAATAGGACAACATTAGTTTCATTCTTGGCTTGTTTTTTTTATGGCAATTTTGATAACATTACCTATTTTAAACCGAGATAACTTCGTTTTCATGATAAAGTAAATAAATAAATAAATAAGACTAGAACTCGTCAAAGGATAGAAAGAAAGTAATAAAACCGAGCTCAGTGGAGTTCGGTTTTCAGCTCCCCTCATCCATTTACTTCCAGCCGCTTTGCATAGATCATCACTCCACCTGGCCACAGGGTGACCTCTTCTACCCCAAAGGTTATCGGTTCTTTGGGAAATGTGATCAGCCAACTGCCACTTTAGCTTGCTTATCCTTAGAGCTATGTCAGTTACCTTGATTCTCTGTCAAATATCTTCATTATGAATCTTGTCCTTCAGAAAAACTTCAAGCATATCTCTCTCCACAGCTCGCTGAGCAACCTTAAATTTGTTGGACTAGTTTGACAGTGGGTGTCCACGTTTCAGCTCCGTAGGTCATGATTGGTAAGACGCACTGATTGAAGTCTTTTGTATTCAGGCACTGTGGTATGGATGACTAGCAGACTTTGAAGCTTGCCGAATGCTGCCCAACCCAGCTGAATTCTTCTGTTGGCTCCCTTCTCCTTCTTGTTCCTACCCAATTGCAATATTTGGCCAAAGTAAACACATTGTTGGGCAACTTTAAGAGATACACCATTAACTGCATTCGGTTTCGGGTCAATAAGATTGTTGAACATGATCTTGGTCTTCTCTATGTTTATTCCGAGACCAATGCGTCGAGAAGCATCATCTACGTTGGTCATCATAGAAACCCTTTACCAAACAATCAAATGAAGAAACCCCTTCAAGTTTATGCTTATTTGATTGGGGTCGATGAGTTATTTAATCTTAAGTGGTACTGGCTTGTAAATGCTTGCTAAAAAAGATTTTTTTAACAAAATTAATGTATATTTTTTTGTTATCATAATAACAATATTATAAGTATATTTTTTTTTTTACAAAAAATACATTTGAGCAATAGGCTCCCCACTAGAATTCCCTGTCTCGGGGTATCTATTTCTCGTCCAAACTAATATAACAATAACTACTATGGTATTACTAATTCCATTTGTTTTTGGTGTTTATGTTCCCTTATCTCTACGAGAGTTTGATATCTGGGTCATATTGCTGTGCCAGCTGCAAGATTTTTTTCTACTCACCCGCCACGACAAGGTGACCACGGAGGGGGACTTCTACCAACCCTTCCTTAACTTACCCCAACCTCCCCTCATTTTTTCCATTTTAACCCACTCTCCCCTCACTTCCCCCTTACCTCCCCCGATTTTTCCCATCTTCCCCCAATTTTGTTCACCTTCCCCTCATTTTTATACATCTTCACCCACCCTCCCTTCATTTCCCTTAACCCATCCCTGACGTACCCCATCCTCCCCTCACATTAGCTCAACCCACCCCATCCTCCTCCCTACTTCCCCCACCCTCCCCTCAGTCAGGGGAGACTGGGGAAAGATTCGAAAAAAAATTGAAACTTACCCCAATCTCCCCTGACTATTTCTACCTTCCCCTACCCTTTCTACTTTCCCCAAAACCTGACTTATCCCATCCTCCTGTTACTATTTCTACTTTCCCCAAACCTGACTTATCCCATCCTCCTGTTTAGACTGTTACATTGTTAAACATTGTTACCCGTTTCATAAAATCACTCCCATATATTTAAGAAAACTGAGCGGATAGATGTTACACATCAAAAATGATGAACCAGAAATGGTTATTCACTTTTTGTATATTAATCAGTGATAACAGCATGACTTTCCCTAGAGACAGATAAAATATCAAAGGGCTGATCACACGTCCTTTTTGTGGCAGTTGGTGGTCAATGTATTGTGCTCTCCCTTTATAGTACAACACTAAAATGACGGTGGTGGACCGCACGTCAAAACCAGAGCTTAGACATTCTCAATGTAGAACTGCTCACACTTCTCTTCCGTTAAAAAAATAAATAAGCGACTATCAAGTGAGTACCTAATGCATAAAATGTGTCCAGCACACATCTCATGTCAGAAGGAAGTGGGAGATAAAACAACAGCGGAGTGAAACAAAAGGTTAACGACTCGCCGAGCTAAAATTAGCCCTCGCTAATGACTATAATTTTATAGTTTACATCTTGATTTCTATTAACAACGACCACGATGTAAAGCAAAAAGTTGTATATGTAGCGACGGACTCGTGATCACACCGTTTTGTCACATTAGGGGTATTACACAATATGCTGGCAACTGGAAATGCCAAGCTGGTAACAGTGACTGTTACGTGACTGTCACGTCCAGCACTCGAATAAACACCGTGGTATTTAAATATTTACATTTTTTACCTATATAAATACCCTGAAGCAATGGTAGCCTAACGTTTCATCAGTGTAACTTAGGATCCAACGATACCGGGTTCGGTCCTAGGCTCCACAGCAATGACTTTTCTAAGTTATGTGCGATTTTCCATCGCCCCGTGCATAGGAAGTTACGTTAAGCTGCCCGGCTGTTATTGATTTATAGCATAGTCGTTAAGCCATGTCAGAGGCCCTCAGGTGAAAAACTCTGACTCCAAAGGCCAGCACTATCTCATACGACAAACAAATACTGAAGCAATACTCAGAAAATAAGCTCATAAAATGGACATTGCAGAGAGAACAGGAAAAACCGGTAAACTCCACTTTTATTAGTGTTGAATGGAGAATGAGCTTGGAATCGGGTTAAATTCAAATCCAAAGTTAAAGTCGAAATTTGGGCAGCCGCGGTGCGGCGTGGCGTGGCTGGAGAATCTATTATGAATAGTCAATGAGCGAAGGTTGGCGTGTTAAACTCTACACAATAATAATCCCTACATTATCATATTTTAAATGTTTGGATATTAAATCACTTCGTCCAGAATAACCAGCTGTCAAACAGATAAATACATTTCTCGGTAATCAGGTAATACTTTCTTTTTGGATCGCATCAGAACAATATTATAAATCTCCTATTTAGATCTATCGTGGATATAGTTAGTGAACTTCTAATGTATCAAATTTTACAATCGTTCTAATGATAGATTGATGCAAAAATGATCTTCAGAGAGTTTTATCGTGTGAAATTTACGGGAAAGCCAAGTGGCGTGGATGGGCGCCTCCCGGCAATCCTGGCTAGCATTGGATTATACAAACATGTTGACGGTTGACTAGAGTAGGTACATGCTTGTTGTTCACTGTCCACATGCCAGCATTGAATTTGAGCGGAACGCGGGCGCGAGCGCTGCCTATTTGAAAGTCAATGGGATCATTTAAATTAGACTTTTGATCGATTGCCAGTCCACACATATTTTATTTTGTATTGAACGTATGTACCTCCAGCGGCTATCTATATATCTATAGGAAAATCCCTGAGCTTGGATATGGAGAGCAAAATACGCGACGTCGAAGATTTCTTTCAAGCACGTTACGCCAATGTTAAGAATAAACTGTATATAGATACTACCTACTTATCCAACTATTTAAAAATAAAATCACAGATCAAGATGTAGGTAAAACGAAAATTTATTATGAGATTTTTGGGATAAATACATTACAATGACTCATTATAAAGAATCTCAAGCATTAAAAAGAGCACGCGCACACGACATTGAGCAATGCGCGCGAGGAGAACAAAAGATTACGTAGCATATAAGTGTGCAAATTATAATTACGGCTTAAAATAGCCAGCACTAATTAATTCTACAGACTAGAAATATGAGCAACGGGCAAACCTAGAGGCAACCGCTTGTTTATGGCTGGTGTAAAAAATGTAGCACGCAGCGAAACCTGTCCTGTCCTGTACACCTGTCGCAAGTTAAATTGGTATGGTCAAAGAGATTTACCTCGACGACGCTTTGCATGGTGGCTGTAGTTTTATTCAATACGGAGAGTACATCGCGGGTTACACGGAGTCAAAGCCAAAATACAAGTGGAGGCCGCCTGGCCCGTTATTTATTGCGTATTGGTTTTGTAATTATAGGTACATAATTTGGAATTCAAAGTCAGTTTACTACGACGAAGTAGATATGGCGGTAGTCATTTAAATAACATGAGATATTTCTGTGTGGGATTCGGATGCAGCTGATGGAAGATTGTTTATTACAAGTAAACATTTTTATCATCGAATCTTAAGATTTTTCTTCTAGAAAACCCATTTAAAATAAAAATAATACAAATAACTTATAGATTCTTAAATTACGGTTCGATGGTACACCTTGCGGCGTGTGGTGAGGCGATCACATTGTTTGCTTGGCAAACTGGAGTAATAGTGTGTGAGTTAGTGAGCTCGACACAGATCCAGTGTTTGGTCAAGTGCACGCCTGTGTCCCCCTCTCACCCCCCTCTCTGCCCATAGTAATGTATTAAAAAGCGTCGTGCAAATACTCCTTCCTTGCCGCGTGCTAACGCGTCACTCAACGCAAGCCTCTCGAACAATCGCTACCAGAATATAATTGATTACGAATGCAATATTGTTTAATTACTATCTGTTAAGGAAATTACGGCAGTATTCTAGGTATAGTGCCCTGTGCGACACACTCTTAAAGAGCTGATGTTAATTTGCCACTGCTATATGAGAATCCCGATTTCCTTAAGAAATCCACGTTATCTAGAGTAAATCTAGAGTAAATATAAATCATAGATATACAAAATTATGTGTGTTACTGGTTTACGACTCCACATTTTGTTTTGTTCCATTAACTTGGATAGTGACTTGGCAAGATAAATTTCATTCAATATATTGAAACAGTTAATTTAAATTTCATTCGATAATTTGTGGCAGTAATTCGTTGTCTGGCAGTTCGGGGTTCGCGGGCGCGGGGTGGGAGGTGACCTCGATACCCCAGATAGGACGTTCTTGAGATATCGCTTCGAGAAGAGCCGGGGTCCCGCGCGGGTCACGAGGCTCTTCTTATCACTATCACCTCACCATTACTCTAAAATATACCCTAATCACCATGTAGTAAGCTCCAACTCTGAATACGTGATGGAAAGGACGTGCGAAGAGGTCGCAGGTCGCCAGTTATCTGCGGCAGTTCGTTATTTTCCGATTGTAGAGTATAAATATTGGTCTATTTCTGTGGCGACAGCCGATAGCGGGCGAGGAGCTTCGATAAGCTTCGTTATCGCGCTTGTTTGTCGACTCGCCGTCGGACTGGCCAACCACACACGCGCGCAGTAGCTTGCCTCTGTACAGGACAGACTTAATGTTTAGTTTTCAGTAGTGATGCAATAATGGTTATTCTATAATGCAATGAAATAATAGCATTATCATTTATAACCATGCCGTCCATGCACTACTCTATAGTTGTCCAAAAGAGGCCTTCTGTTATAACTGATTATAATAATTATCGAACAAGTCTAAATTATGACGATCTATTTCTGTAGATATCGTTTGCTACAAGTACAAGGGATGTATGGTTTATTTATATGGTGTCATTTGATTGATTCTATCCCAGCGCAACTATTCAAAAGTTTCGGAAAGTTTTCGCATCTGAAAAATCACATTTTGATTCGCGCTTCGATACATTTGTATGTTAGCAGCTATTTAAGTTGAGTTGAGTTATTTAAATAACTTCAAACTTTAAATTATTTATAGGCAAACTCAACCCGCTACTTGTGAAGAATCTAATCTAATCTTAGATTGTTTAATCTAAGATTTTCCTATTATGGAATACTCCAAGATACTTTTACTCGGACAAATATTAAAAGACATGTTTTTTAACAAACACATTACCTATATCAAAAATCACATCACAGAAATTACCAAATTTTTCTAATATATATATATATATAGAAAAATTTGTTTTATATATATATAAAAAGGATATGTCCGCTCTAATTATTAGGGAAAAATCAAGGAAAATATGGACATATATATATATATAAAAAGGATATGTCCGCTCTAATTATTAGGGAAAAATCAAGGAAAATATGGACATAGGTGAAATAAAACCGACCAGATGACCGGTTGGTCTAGTGGCTAGAAATCGAACTGTCGTGGGTTCGAATCCTGCAAGGTGCAATCATTTGTGTGATGAGCAGAAATTTTTGCTTCCGAGTCATGGATGTAATATTCGTATCTATGTAAGTTTATCCGTTATCTAGTGCCCATAGTACAGGGTATCCTACTTTGGGGCTACGTAATTGGTGTGGATTTGTCCAGAATATATTTATTTTAAAAACCAAGCTTTTGACGCAACTCTGACACCACTTTTTACTTTCTTTTCAAATTAATATGTACAAACCAGACCGAAGGATAATACAATAAAAGAGTCCTTAACACTAATATTAGTTCTAGCTCTACCTGTTCTTTAGTGAAGGCAGAACACAATAATCAAATGTGGTAAAAATAAGCATAAAACAATATATATTACAAAAAAATAGGCCGGACCAGTCCTAACAAACATAATAACCAGATGTAGCTCAGTTTGTGGGAAGCTAGTGTACTGTTACATGGCTAGTTTACTGACAACATAGTTCCATCAAACTTAGGGTTGTCAATAGTTGTCGCCGGGCGCGCTGTCGCGGCGGTGACGACGGAAGGGGGTTGTTGGACAGCAAACACTATCAGATAGTAAACACACGACTTCAATATCAGTTGTAGAGAACAACCTCCACGGACTCTAGCTTGAGTAGATTTTATTTGTTGTCGTTCAAGTTAACGACTAGGTCATTTGGTAACAATCGGAGTAGGTCCCCTGGGGCCCTGAGTAGACAGGGACCCTAAATGAAATGTAACCCTAAAGTAAATGAGCCAGGAATTTTGTTTGTAATCGGATGGCCTAGTTCTAAAAGTCACTTAGTCCATTTTGACATTTTTAGAGTAGGGACGTTTTAGTGACAAACATTATTTATTTGAGTTACAAAAATTGTACAAAAATTTGGATTAAAATGAAAAACGTAGCTCTTTAATTAATGTTGATGTATTGAACTCAAAAATACAATTGTAATTATTCTTATGACTATGGACTTATCGCAAAATCAATGGAGTTGAATTTTTTAGCAAATTTCTTTGGACTAGGTGTCATTTTTCAATAATCATATCTTGACATTCTCTTGTTAACATTTAATATTCACATCTGTTTATCTCTTAAATTGCTTATGATTAAGGAACTGCTTAGCTTACTAATAGTAATGCACCTAGTGCTTATGTTGCCCTCTAATATTCTTCTTGTGACGAATAAATTCTTTTTTCTTGCCCCATCTCAGCAGATATTTCGGCTGTTTCCAACAAATCTAAATACAAGCTTCTTTTCTCAACACATACATAGACGAGTAGCTTTTAGCGTGTAGCTTTAATGTTTGTGAGGGTATCATCACTTGTTAACAAGGACTGGTCATTGTTGATGTTTCCACCCATACCAACACGATAAATACAAACTTCTTGAAATTTACCACCAGTCCTTGATACAGACGATTCAGAGGTAATGCTTTAGAATACGAGCTTTGCGACATACAGATATTTTAGCTATTGAGGGTTTCATATGAGCTTCATACATGCTGTTGTAGTTCTTAATTTTCAAGATACGATCTCCAGCAATTTATTTATCACGTAGGTTTTGTCCAGAAACATAACTTGAAATTGATCAGTGATTCGCGAGCCGTCTATCAGATCTATGTAGTAGTAAGGTGTGTAAACCTTTTTTGATTTTATACGTTTTCTCTCTATCAGCGCAAAATCTCGATCTATCGGTATCATCGGATGCTCTGGAATAGGGTATGATATTGTGACTATTTGAAATACGTTGTTGTGTATAAATGATCCAGAAAAGTGAAAAGATAGCGGTTTTTATTCTAGTTGAAACAATTATCGCAAAATAGTTCCAAGTGGGTATGTTCTGGACGTTTGTTGTGCTTGATGAAGTCTGCCAAAACCGTCAAAAAAACGTTCGCTGGTGTAGCCCGGACATAGACTAAAAATGGAAGGACTTCGATACTTTTAAATGAAAAATAAGTAACATAGTTACTTTTAACTCGAATTTACGTTGTGCTTTGTACTTTGTTTCTTTAAGAATTGAACTGAATGGATTTAGAGATTTTACTCATTGGGAAAAACGCACTTAGGAGTCATTTTAGAGAAAAAAGAGTAAAAGAAGAAAGAGGGCAACAAGTAGAAAATTTTGAACTGGTAATATAAAAATAGCAAAATTAGGACCTAGTGACTTTTAGAACTAAGCCTTACAATTGTCCACGTCAAAGCACTGCGCCCGTCAGTATCGTCACCCTGTTTTAAGCCGATTATTTGACATATTTTACCCGATTACGGCGAAGCAAGGGAAGCAAGGGAAGGGTTATGAGTTTAACAGTCTATGTATGTATGTATGTGAGTCTGTATTGACAAGCGAGGTATCAATCGATTCGTATTCAGGTATAGAGTGTCATAGACTATTTTTTTAGCTGACTACGGTAAAGCAATGTAAGGGTTATATGTACAAACTAAAAACTTGGTCCGATTTTGACAAGCAAAGTGTCAATCGATTCTTCTTAATTTATAGAGTATCGTAGGCTATTTTTTGCTCGATCGTAGTCAGGTTTTAGTTTTTGAACTTATGACTTGTTTATGTTATTTTTGATCTCCGTGATTTCTGAACACAAAGAGGAAAAGAAGCATATTTAATAAATATATTGTGCTATAAAAAAGGATACTTATTGATTTAATTTGAATGGTAGACGTGGTTTCAAATATATCACACTATTTTTCTTTTTTTAAGTTTAGTTTGTTGAAAGAATTATTCAAAGCAACTTATACTTTTTTTTATTTCCTTCTGGGTAAACATTTAAGAATTCATCATTTTAACACATAACTAAGTAGGTACTCATAGCATACACTTTATTAAATACTAGTTTTCCCGCCCGCGACTTCAAACGAGCGAACTACTGTTTATCGCGAAAAAAGCATCCTATTTTCTTCTAGGATATTAAAAACCAATGCAAAAGTAAGTATAGCACCAACGCTCTTGATGTTTTTTGACATACTTGTTATTTCGTTTCCATGGCAACCACAGATAGACCATTCTGTAATGGCAACCGTTCCTTACAGTGAGAAATAAAAAAAAAACAGTTTTCCCGTGGAAACTTACAATTTTCCGGGATAAAAGGTATCCTATGTTTTTTAACAGGGTATAAGCGATCTCCATTCTAAATTTCATCAGCATCCTTGCATCAGCAGCCGTTATCGCGTGAAAGCTCCCCAAACAATGAAACAGACAACGTTTCACTTTTATATATTGGTATGGATGTAAGTATCTTCTAGGTAGAAGCTTATGAATACTTGGAAATGGGAAGTTAGCGAATAATTTACAAGTGTTATATTTTGGAAATTCCACAGCATGTCGCCTCTGGGAGCGGTTCGCGTTATCGCCAGTGGTCAGCCCTGTGGGTGCCGCGTAATCTGTGGCACGAGCACTAACTGTTGCATAATCTGCCGCGCCCTTTCGAGGCACGCAGTAACTGGCGTCTAATCTGTGCGGGGACTTAAAAATCCTATCGGCGGCGGCGGGTCACGGCCGCCACACACGCCACAGCTTAGGTAGCACTCTGTAACGACGTGGAATCAGGCGCCATGAAACGTGACAACTCTACACGAAAAGTAAGTAAAGACCCCTCCTATCGGTCATTTTGATTTGGCAGATAATGCACCAAACACCAGTGTATTGATACTGAGATATCTGCTAATAATTGATTATTAGCAGTGATGACTGCTTATAGAAAAAAAACTTATAAATGTTCTAAAGGGAAGAGCATCAGCCGCGCAGAAGCACAGATAATGCAAGTTCGAGCCCCGCCCGTAATCCAAATATATATATTTCCTTTGGAAGAAATATTGGAATCAATATTCTCAAGAGCTCTAGTTTTTGGTACCTACTAATATCTGGTTAACTATCTGCACCACTGGCCATGATCAGGTCGGCTAACCCCGAGGGTGCGACTGTAACACTTGACCAGTTGTACTGATACCTACCTACTAACATGCGGGCAAAGCTGCATGGTGCAGTTAGCAATAACATTTTGTTATGAACATGGTTATACATTATTATTTTCGTATCAAAAGTAGGTAAGTACCTACGACTTTGTAATTCTACGTATCTGATAAGTGTGGTTAGTTAGGTTTTCCAAAGTTCAACGATCAAGGTTCGACACAAAAACAAGGAGATAAAAATGTGTCTTTAAATTGTAACCGATTGGCAGTATTGCCGAGATAGCGGTAATCAGGCACATGTTTGTCATGTACCCACTTGCTGTACAATAGTGGACTCGCGGTTGTAAAGTGCTTCTATTGTATCTATGGTATGGCTAGGTTACAAAATCAACTTGGACAAATCTGAGTATGTAGGTATTGTTTTTGATAGTTGCTTATCGTGGAAGCCACAATTGGAAACAGTTAGTCGCAAATTGTTTGCTTCCGCTGCTTCCTTGAGACGTCTTCGTAACTTTTTGCCCATATCTACTAAGGAAGCCCTTGCACAGTCCCTCCTACTACCAATTCTTGACTATGCTGTTGCCTGCTATCTGGACCTCACCGAAGAACAGCTAAATAAACTTGAACGTCTCCAGAACTTCTGCATTAGGTTCATATTTGGCCTAAGCAAATATGACCACGTCTCACATTTTCGTCATAATCTCAAGTAGCTTCCTATTCGTCAACGCCGGGATACACACATTATTTCGCTTCTTTATAATATTCTTTTTAACCCTCTTTGTCCGCGCTACCTTAAAGATCAATTTCAATTTCTTCCATACAAAAAACGTCAAAAAGTAACGAGACGTTGGAAAAACGACTCGTTTCATTTTTATAGGAATGGGGGGTAAGTGAGTTAGTCTCACACACATTACCGTTCTCTTAGGTCATCAGATAACCTGCTGTTAAGTACGCATGTTAATACTACTAGTTTCTATGATTTCGCAATGCTTTCACAGTCCAAGCAGCCCGTCTATGGAATATACATTGCCAGTCTCTATAAGACGAGCTCAATCACTCAATACCTTTAAAAGTCAAGTAAAAATGCAATATCTTTCTGTGTCAAATAGTCAAACGTAAGTACATAAGTAAGAGTTAAATTGATTCTTTAAACATTGCATTGCACATTGTCTTAAATTGATTCTTTAAATCTATACTTTTATTAAAACTGTAACGGGTCCAATTCTGTACATTGAAGATATTTGGACATTTTCTTTTGGAGGGTACTCTATATTCGATAATGAAGGCAAAACTGTATTTTTTTTCATGTTTGCCTGTCTGTCTGTCTGTTTGTCTGTCTGTATCTTGGCTAGGCATCACGCCGAAACTACTGAATGAATTTATATGAAACTTGGTATGATTTGAGTTCATACTACGAGGTAGGACATAGGATACTTTTAATCCCGAAAAATTAAAGGACTCCCGCAGGATAGGCGTTGAAAGTTATTTAAAACCATACGTATCACGCTGAAACTACTGGACGGATTTTGTTGCAACTTGGCACAGTCATAGTTTATATAATAGGTAAAAATTTAGGATAATTTTTATCCCGAAAAAATAAAGAGTTCCTGCGGGATAATGTCTCAAATTCTGTAAATTGAAGATATTTTGTAATTTTCTTTTTGGAGTAAAAATTACAAAACTGTGTTTTTGTAATTTTTGTCTTTCTGTCTGTCTGCTCGTCTGTCCGTCTGTACCTTGACAGCGCATCACGTCGAAAATACTCACTAAATTCAAATGAAATTTGGTATGATTTGAGTTCATACTTCGAGGTAGGAGACTGGATACTTTTCATCCCGAAAAATTAAAAAGTTCCTGCAGGATAGGCGTTGAAAGTCATTTAAAAAAACACGTATCACGCTTCTGGATGGATGTAATTACTGGATGGATTTTGTTGCTACTTGGCACAGTCATATAGTTTATATAACAGGTAAAAATTGAGGATAATTTTTATGCCGAAAAAGTAAAGAGTTCTTGTGGAATAAGGTCCCAAAATCAGTAAATTGAAGATATTGTGTATTTTTCTTGGAGGCCGTTCTATATTCAATACTAAAGCCAAAACTGTATTTTTATCTGTCTGTCTGTCTGTCTGTCCGTCTGTCTGTCTGTACCTTGGCAGCGCATCACGCCGAAAATATTGAATTCAAATGAAATTCGGTATGATTTGAGTTCATACTTCGAAGTAGGACATTGGACACTTTCCATCCCCAAAAAAAAAAGAGTTCCTGCAGGATAGGGGTGGAAAATTATTTTAAAGAACACGTAGCCCACTGAAACTATTAGACGGATGTTGATGCAACTTAGCACAGACATAGTTTATTTTAGTTTATATAAAATAGGTAAAAGTTTTGGATACTTTTTGTCCCGAAAAAATAAAGGGGTCCTGCGGGATATGGATCCAAATTCTGTACGTTAAAGATACTGTGTTTTTTTTGAGGTTAGTCTTTATTCGATAATGAAGCCTTAACTGTATGTTCTTTTTATTTCTGTCTGTCTGTCTGTATCTTGGCCGCGCATCATGCCGCCGGAACTACTGGATGAATTTAACTACTGGATTGAAAATTCAAATGAAACTTGGTATGATTTGAGTTCATACTACGAGATAGAACATGGATGCTTAACATCCCGAAAAATTAAAATTATTGGGTTCGCGCAGGATAGGGGTTGAATTTTTTTTAAAAGAAGACGTACGACGCTGAAACTAATGGACGGGTTTTGATGCAACTTGGCACCGTCTTAAGTTACATGATGGGTTAAAATTGAGAATACGTTTCGTCCCGAAAAATTAAAGGGCTTCTGCGGGATAAGGGTCTAAATTTATGTTAATATTTAAGTAAAAAAAAAAATTTTTTGGATGTTAGTTTTCTATGTTCGATACTGAAGCCAAAACTGTTTGTCTGTTTGTCCGTATCATGACCAACGAAACTACTGAATGAATTCAAATGAAACTTGGTATGATTTGAGTTACGAGGTAAAACATTGGATACATTTCATCCCGAAAAATTAAAGGGTTTCCGCAATATAGGGGTTGAAATTTATTAAAAAGAACACTTATCACGCTGAAACAACTAGATTAAGATTTTTTGATGCAGTCATATATCTATACTTATAATAAAGCAATAGGTACGAAAAAGGCTGTAAAAAGAAGATAAATAAAGAAATGCTCTTGGGTGCTTAAAAAGAGTATTGAACAAGAATATATATATCGTTGTATTTATGTATTGTTTAATTATAAGTTTTGTATTATTTAATAAAATATGCATTATTATATTGTAATAAGTATGTATGTTAATTTAATATATTATTGCGCCACCAACTGAAAGGTATTTAATCTCTGATTCTCTCCATACTAAAGTTGTCTGGAAGAAATCGCTCTTTAGCGATAAGACCACCAATTATACTATTTAATTTATAATTTGTATCTTTATTTGTATTATTTTTTGGTGTGCAATTAAGTGTATTTGTATTGTATTGAATTGTATGTTTTAATGGGTAAATGGTTGCGTTCGACGGCAGGGGCGGCGGTTGAAAGCGAATATGTGGACTAAAGTAGAGCAAACCTCCCTGGTAATATTCGAACAGTTGCCCAATTGGCGATGTGGGGTACAACACCCACATCGCAAGCTGGTCAGTACTTCAAGTCAGCCTCACCTGTCCGTGGTACATCCTGCCGACCAACGGAGGAGGCTCTGACGACCGGCAAATGGCGTTATAACTATTCAGAATTGGTGCAGTTAAATTCTACAGGGTTATTCTTTTTCTCCCCACCAGCTTTGTCCCACTAGTGGGGAGAAAGTATAACCTACAGACCGGTGACGGGCAGCAGCGTCATTGGTGCAAGAAACTGTGTCCTGGGATCGCCAACCTGCCTGCCCAACGTAGCAAGTATGGGCATTACCCCTTATGATAAGCACAATTACAACTAGTTGGTTTGATCTTCATGATATTTGGTGAATGGGTAGTTAATCTACACATCTAAAAGTTATGACTTCGGATATGAGGTTAATACGGTAAGAGTTGTGGTATGGGGGCCCAAAGGGGAACGATGTAAAACATTTCAAAGTGAGGCAATTTCAATCTATTCCCGAAGTTACCCGTAAAATAAGTTGGTACGTCAATTAACGAGGATAAAACTACTTTATTGATAAGCGCATGAAAGAGATAAACTTTTTGCTTTTTTTATTTAATTGGTATAATTGCGGTTAATGTTGCGATAAAGAAGAACGAGAACGAATACCTATTTTAATAATTGTAATAATAAAAAATATTTATTAAAAAAAAATAAAAAATATAAACAACCATTAAAGTGAAGAACAGATCGTTTTGTATAATGATGAGTGCCACATAGACTCAAACTGATTGATTTTCCCATAGAGTGTACAGGTTGTGCTGATTCTTATTGTAACGATCCATGCCACTGGCGTGCTCTTACGAGTAACAGGCTCTACTCCAATATTGTAGCCGCCCTTCGTGATGCGGTGGTGGCAAGTCAGGGAAGCACACGGAAAGGTGGCAGTGGGCCACGTATTATAGGATGGAACAAACACGTCAGCAAGGCTCACAGGACGGCAAGGTAGAGATTTAAAGAATGGGTATCGTGTGGTAAGCCTAAATTCGGTTGTAAGTACAAAGATATGAGTGAGAGCAGAAAGGTGTTCAAATCTCGACTAAAGTGGATCATCAGGACCAGATAAGAATAGACACCCTTGCCAAGCAGCATATAAAGGGTGACTTCCGTGGTTTTTGAAAGAATACCAATAAGGTAAATATACGGCCTGGTCTTCCTGTGAGCGTCGATGTAGTGAGTAAGTCTAAGTGCATTGCAGATGTATTTAGGGATTATTTATCTGTGCAGTCTCCGTTAGGTAAGGCGAAAGGTCTGCCTAATGCCAATATGCCAAATGAGGCGGTGAGGATAAGTTACTCGGGCAAAAACGTGGCTAAAACTATAATATGTATGACTAAAGGTAAATCCCCCGGCCAAGATGGACTCAACATTGAGCATCTTCAGCATGCCGGCCCTCATATATCGAGACTGTTAGCAATGTTCTAGCCGTTGTGTGTGAGTCATTCCTACCTACCTTTTGATTTCATGAAAACTGTTGTAGTGCCTGTAGTGTAGAATAAAACGGATGATCTTTCTGATAAAAATAACTGCAGGCCTATTTCCCTTGCAACCGTTACAGCTAAAGTGTTTGACGGTTTGCTTAATACACAGTTGGATGATTATGTTTCACTACATGATAATCTGTTTGAGTTTAGACCCCAATTATCTACAGAGAGTGCCATACTGTGTCTTAAGCATACCCTCAGATATTACACAGATCGTAAGACGCCGGTATATGCGTGTTTCCTTCAAAGGCATTTGACCTGGGTCCTATTTCATAAAACTATAGTAGACTACCGAAATGCGTTTCATAAAAACCCGACAATTCATTCAATGAATTGTCAAAATATTACTAAATGTGTTTCATAAAACAATAGTAGTGACCGGCAGTCAACCGACAATTGTCTAACAAATGTCAATAGAAAAACGTTTTATGAAACGGCGGTTGCTTAAAAATTAACACGATTTGTAGAATTGTCGTGACAATTGTGACAGCCGAAGCTTTACCCATCACACTACTATGACTGGCATTGTGAAATGCAATATGACTGACAATCATCAGTCCTGTCGTGATTGTTTGTTATATGAAACGCAGCTTTGGCGTATTCGACTGACATTTGAAGTTTTATTATGATTTGTCGCTTTATGAAATAGGGCACTGGTGTCTTATGACCTTTTTAAGTCAAACTCTAAGCTATCAAACAGTAAACCTCATCGCAATCGGTTTAGTAGTTTTTTACGTGATGCGCAAACAAACACACAGACAAACAAACAGACAAACAGACAGACATGATTTAAAAAAAGGTTATATTCTTGTTCAGTAGCTTATTTTAAGTAACCTACACTAGTTTTTTTTTGAAATTTTTGTTCTTTGTACAGTTTTTTCTTCATATTACTTTACTAGCTGTACCCGCGGCTTCGCAAGCGTGGTCGTTTCTTTAGGTTCAAAGAACCATAATTTGCTATTCCAGGACCAATATACCAACATTTGATCAAAATTTATTTGGCCGTCAAAAATACTTATATCAATTGCTCGGCTTCTAATTCACCAGATTGAGATACCAGTTACACCAGTTTTTAAACCAAACCCTAAGCTATCTAACATTGAAAACCGCATTGCAATCGGTCCAATAGTTTTTACACGATGCGTGACCATACAAACATACAGACACTTTTTTTTATATTAGTGTTCAATACCCTTTTTAAGCACCCTTTTCAATGCCATTTTTAAGAGGTTTTTTATTTATATTCTTTTTACAGCTTTTTTCGTAAATTTTGCTTTATTATAAGTATAGATATATGACTGTGTCAATTTTTTCAACAAAAAAACCGTCTAGTAATTTCAGCGTGATAAGTGTTCTTATTAATAACTTTCAACCCCTATACTGCGGAAACCCATTAATTTTTCGGGATGTAAAGTATCCAATGTCATACCTCGTAGTATGAACTCAAATCATACAAAGTTTCATTTGAATTCATCCAGTAGTTCCGGTGGCGTAATGCGTAGCTAATATAAAAACAGACAGACATACAGACAGAAATGATAAACATACAGTTTAGGCTTTATCATCGAATCAAGAGAAACCTCCAAAAAAAATATTCACAATATCTTTATTGAACAGAATTTGGACCCATATCCCGCAGGAACCTTTAATTTTTTCGGGACAAAAAGTATCCATAATTTTCACCTATCTTATAAACTACGTCTGTGCCAAGTTGATCAACATCCGTCCAATAGTTTCAGCGTGCTACGTGTTCTTTTAAATAATTTTCCACACCTATCCTGCAGGAACTCTTTAATTTTTCGCGACGAAAAGTATCCAATGCCCTACCTCGAAGTATGAACTCAAATCATACCAACTTTTATTTGAATTCAGTGAGACAGGTACAGACAGACGGACAGACAGACAGACAGACAGACAGACAGACGGACATACAGACAGAAATTTCAAAAATACTGTTTTGGCTTTAGTTTTGAATATAGAACGGCCTCCAAAAAAAATTACACAATATCTTCAATTTACAGAATTTAGGACATTATCCCGCAGGAACTCTTTATATTTTTGGGATTATAATTATCCTCAATTTTTACTCATTACATAATCTATGACTGTGCCAAGTTGCAACAAAATTCGTCCAGTAGTTTCAGCGTGATACGTGTTTTTTTAAATAACTTACAACGCCTATCCTGCGGGAACCCATACATTTTTCGGGATTTAAAGTATCCTATATCCTACCTCGTAGTATGAACTCAAATGAAACTTTAAATTCATTCAATAGTTTCGGCGTGATGCCTAGCCTAGATACAGACAGACAGACAGACAGACAGACAGAAAGACAAAAATGAAAAAAATACAGTTTTGGCTTTAACATTGACTAGAGAGTCCCTCCAAAAGAAAATTTCAATATAAAAAACCGCTGCGCGATGTTTACGTTTCGGGGTGGCTATATTTAGAAAAAAATATGACTGGTAAAATGTTGGGGGATGAAAGTTTGAGGCAGTTAGGGAAGGTGGGGGAAAGTGAGGGGAGGGTAGTGGGAAGTGGACGAATGATGGGGCATTTCGGGGTAGGGATATCGGCTTTCAGTCTTCCCCCACTTCGCACCACCTGCCCCACCTTGCCCACTTCCCACACCCATCCCTGACATCCCCCACCATTCGTCCACTTCCCACACCACCCTCCCCTCACTTTCCCCCACGTTCCCTCTCTTCCCCAAACCAACACCCCACATTTCTCCAGTTTTTTATTTTATTATAAGTATGGTCACACCGTAAGGTAACGATCGCGCATCGATTTGGTTTGCTGAATACGGAATACGGCCCCAGATCAGTAGTGTTTTCATATTTTCGTCACCCTTATCGGTGATCTCCTTCGCTCCGCAATATGGCCGCTGTGCCAGATGGCAAACAGCCTAAGACGAAACGAGAAGGGCTGATAAACCCGCAAAACACCACTTGCTAACGAACTTCACTGCAGTTATAAATAAATACATTAAAATTAAGCACGGAGCTCTACGCGAAACACGACCGTCTGCTACAAGAGCTGACGGCGAAGTCCAGATGCTTTTGAGGACTATATAGTCCTTTGACTTAGTTTAAATCTTCTGGAGTCATTGCAGCACTGTCAAGTGGCCTGGCGATATATCGAAGTGCTGAGGTATCTGTAAGATGCCGCGACTATGAGTGTCTAAGTAAGTATAAAACCAGCAGTCTAAATATATTCAACTGCGCAGGGGAGTGAGACAGGGGGATATCATATCCCAGAAACTGTTCACTAATGCCTTGGAAGATAAGTTTTAGACGCTGGATTGCAAAGGAATGGGCATTAATATAAATGGCGAAAACATTACAAAATCACACTTATGATTTTCTGATGATAGTCCTAATGACGGAGTCGCTGAAAGACTTGCAAAGTATGCTTATCAATCTGGATAATGCTTCTCGACGCATCGGTCTCGGAATGAACATAGATAAAACCAAGATCATATTGACCCAGAACCGATAGTAATCAATGGTGTACCTCTTGAAGTTGTCTGAAAATATGTTTACCTTGGGTAAATATTGCAATTACTCGTAGGTAAAAACAACTTTGAGAAGGAAGCAAACAGAAAAAAACAGCTGAGTTTCGGCATTCGGCAAGCTTCATCCAGTCTTCTCGTCATCCATACCACAGTGCCTGAAGACAAAAGTCTTAAATCATTGCGCCCTACCAGTTATGACCTACGCAGCCGAAACGTGGACACTTATGGTCAGACTAGTTTACAAATTTAGGGTCGCTTAGGGAGCTATGAAGAGAGCTATGCTTAGAGTTTATCTGAAGGATTTTCTGTTTCTCTGTTTGATTCGTAATGAAGATATCGGACAGAGAATCAAGGTAACTGACACAGCACTAAGGTTAGGCAAGCTTAAGCGGCAGTGGGCTGGTCACATTTCCCAAAGAACCAATAACCGTTGGGGTAGACGAGTTATCGAGTGGAGACCACGTTTAAGCATACGTAGGACACCATGTGGCCATGTGTAGTGACGAACTGTGAAAAGCGGCTGGAAGAAAATGGATGAGGAGAGCTGAAGACCAAGCTCAGTGGCGTGCATTAGAAAATGCCTACGTCCAGCAGTGGACAGATACAGGCTGATAATGATGATGATGATGATGATGATGATGATGACAGATACAGTACAGAACCACAGTACCTCAGAATAAATAGTAGACACTACTCAAATATCAATATTTTCTAACCCTTGACTTAAAAAAACGAAGCGTTATGCCTTTGGCAAGCCATTGCCACATAATAATATGCAAATCGGTCAGTAACTGTAAGTTAAATTAAAAGATTTACATGTATTTAATTATGGGCCGTGGCTTTTGTTGAATAAATAAATATGGATGAGTTTAGTTTTTTTTAAAGTGAAATATTCTGAGGTGAATATAGACTAGGTATGAGTTTTTCTATTGATCAGAAAGAAACAGAAAAAATCAGAAGTACCAAAATCCTTATTTCGTCTACGAGAAGACCTTGTCGTCCTTCTTTTGTTTCTATCTATTCTACTCTAAAAGTTATTAAAAAAAACAATGTGCAAGTAAACAGAAACATTAGATATCTACTTCCAGTAGTCTTAGGAAGAAATTTAGATTAGTAGTGGGACTTAGTTTACAAATTAAGGAAAAATTTATTTGACAACGTGAGAGTTTCAGTCTATCCATCGTTGGATCTGTCATCGATATTTTACAACAAAAAATCACGTTTAGAAACGACATAGCCATATTTATTGTTTGTAGAGAACTCTTCAAAATGACAAAATAAATTCTTAATATTGATATAAGCCTAACTGAAATATTCCGCGAAGAAATTAGTGTCGTATCATTCATTAAAGTCTGATTATTTACCGCTAGTCAGATTTCGTACTTAGTTGACTTTTAAATCATGATAGCAATAAGAAGAAAAAAAATGCTCTGTCCTGTGGTTTTACTCAAAACCAACTCCTTAATATTCAACTTTATTTTTAGTTGAAATCTCTCGGACGAGTTTTGGACAAGATATAACTTTACTAGAAGATACGGCATCGATAGTGGACGTTCTACAAACACAGTTGAAATAACTAGGCTTCTTACTCAACTTTAATCTGTGTTAACGGACTGATTGCTCCATTGTGGAATTTAGATTAAGTTATTTTAATTCATTTGAATTGATTCACACGTGTCGTGCAATCGAGGTGTTGAGCTAGATCATGACAGTTCAACTCTTGTTAGATGTGCAGTTCTTGCTGTAGCATACCTAACTCCATTATAATTATTTTAATTGTTTTTTCATAATCAAATACAGTACGGCCGATAAGTCGTGGCCACTCTGTACGTCGTGCAAATGGACGCGCAATGAACATTTTTAGGAACCGAATGGTGGAATGAGGTGCATCTCTAGCCTAGACCACAGCCCCGTGCACATCGCCTCATTCCATTTCTAAAAATGTTCATTGCGCACGAAGTACAGGGTGGCCACGACTTATCGGCCGTACTATACTTTCTTTATGCATGAAGCAAGTATATGACCGGTATCTCATACTTGTATCTCATGAAATAAAGCAGCTGGAAAGTCATAGATCACGGCCATTTGGTCTAGTGGCTAGAGACCCTAGGTAAGAAATCGAACGGTCGTGGGTTCAAATCCTGCAAGGAGCAATCATTTGTGTGATGAGTAGAAATTCCAAGTCATGGATGTAATATTCGTATCTATGTAGGTTTATCCGTTATCTAGTACCCATAGTACAGGGTATCATAGTTTGGGGCTAGGTAATTGGTGTGGTCCCAAATATATTGCATTATTATTATTATTATATTATCTAAGTAAAAGTGGGAAGATAAGGTACCAGCTCCTCGGGCGGGGACCGCATACATTTATTTACATTGTTTTTGGCGTATGTAGTTATTTGGCTTTTAGTATCCCAAATGAAACTAGATGGCTTTGGCGATCCTTAAAACATGCAAGCGTTTGTCGCATGAATTATCCAAACCAATACATAAAAGTGAAACGTTGTCTATTTGTTTGTTTGTTTGTTTGAGGAGCTTTCACGCCAAAATGGTTGATCCAATATTGACGAAATTTTGTAAATAGGTACTGTACAATTTAGAGACCAATATTGGATATTTTTTATCCCGGAAAATGCTAATTTGCCACGGGAAGTCTGCAAAATGTCGATTACTCGCTGTAAGGAATGGTTGCCAGGAAACGAGTCTATCAATAAGTTCAAAAACTAAAACCCGACTACGGTCGGGTTAAAAAATAGCCGACTTACTCCAAAACACAAATACTTCACAACACAAGAACGGCTGGGCTGATTTTTATGAACTTTGATTTGTCGGATTTGTCTCGACAGCAGAATACTGTGGCAGAATAGCTATAAAAACATCCAAAAAATATATGAAGGAAATTGTTAAAAGCACAGACATGAAATGTTGTATACGTATTTTAATTGTGATAGCCCGTTTTAGATTTACCATGACTTGGCTACTGCATTTAAAAGCGTTTTTATATGATTTTTAATTAACGTATTTGATGATATTTCGAGAACGGATTGACTAAAATACGGACGGAATAAAAAAATCTTTAAAGTTTTTATTTATCTTCACTTGTATGTATGTATGTATGTATGTATGTATCTATCTACGCATCTATGTCTTTACGTTTGTCCTGGAATCTTGCAATTCAAATTTCGAGATCTTCCCTATTAGCTATCCTGCTGAAACTTTCAGGGTAGTTTACAAATAGATGACAAAAAAATATGACAATGCATTAAAAAAAAGAAAATATATATTTTTAAGTTTATATATATATATATATATATATATATATATGTTTTTGTATAAAAAGTGTTAGGGGAAGGGGGAAGGGGAAGGGGAAGGGGAAGGGGGAAGGGGAGGGGGTAAAGGGTAGAAGGAGAGCGGGAGGGGGGTGAAATTTGTACGCTTGCATAGTTGTAGTAAGCTGAGCCGTGTGGTCATTTTCTCACGGTTAAAAGTTACCTATGTATTATTCCCGGATCAAAAGTACCTACAAAGTTTAATTATTATTAGTTTTCGTTACCTAATTACGTTCAGCCGTCAAATAGTATTTTATCGATTGCTGGGCATCGAATTGAGATACCAAGTACACCATTTTTAAAGTCTATCCAACAGTGAAAAACGCTTCGCAATTGGTCGCAGTTTTTCGTGATACGCGAACAAACAGATATACTGACCAACAGACAGAAAGGATTTATAAAAATATTATAATTCTTGTTTAATACGATACGATACGATACGAAATACTTTATTGTATACCAAAACAAAGAACAAATAATATCAAAACTTAAATAATTTAATAAAATTGGCGGTGTTATTGCTTAAAGCGATCTCTTCCAGACAACCAAATCAATCAATTTTAATCATCATCATCATCAGCCTATATCTGTCCACTGCTGGATGTAGGCCTCTCCTAATGCACGCCACTTAGCTCGGTCTTTAGCTCTCCTCATCCACTGTCTTCCAGCCGCTTTTCGCAGGTCATCACTCCACCTCCTCAAAAATTCACAGTTCTGGAACGAATAAAATGGCAGTAAACATTTATAATAAACTACCCGATATAATAAAAAAAAATAAGAAAATCAAACAACATTCCATAGTAACCTAAAGAAATTTTTAATTAATAAATGCTATTATACCCTTGACGAGTATTTCAATGATAAATCTATACCTATAATAAAACTGTAACGGATCCAATTCTGTACATTGAAGATATTTTAAACTTTTCTTTTAGAGGGTACTCTATATTCGATACTGAAGCCAAAACTTTTTTTTTTTCGTTTTTGTATGTCTGTCTGTCTATCTGTCTGTATCTTGGCTAGGCATCACGCTGAAACTACTGAATGAATTTAAATTAAACTTGGTATGATTTGAGTTCATACTACGAGGTAGGACATTGGATACTTTTCATCCCGAAAAATTAAAGGGTTTCCGCAATATAGGCGTTGAAAGTTATTAAAAAGAACACGTATCACGCTGAAACAACTAGACTTTTGTGATAAAAATTGACACACATATACTATACTTATAATAAAGCAAAAGGTACACAAAAAGGCTGTAAAAAGAAGACAATTTAAAAAATGCTCTTGGGTGCTTAAAAAGGGAAAAAAAAACATTTGTCCCTGTCTGTTTGTTTGTTTGTTTGTTCACGCATCACGTAAAAACTATTGGACCGATTGCAATGCGGTTTTCATTGTTAGTTAGCTTAAGCCGAACAATTGACAAAAGTATTTTTGACGGCTAAAAAAATGTTGATCAAATGTTGGTATATTGGTCCTGGAATAGCACATTATGGTACTTTGAACCTAAAGAAAAGACCACGCGTGCGAAGCCACAGCTAGTCTACATAAATAATTAATTGACATAATAGATAATGGCTCGGTCTGCTTGCTACTTTTTGCTATACCCTGTGAGGGTCATATGCTGACAATTACACCTTAATGCCTGTGTTTTTTATTAACTATGTACATATGTTTTTGCAATAAATAAATTGAAAATTAAATCAGCTGCCACGCCCCAAAAGTCTTGAGAACCTGCGAAAATTATTCGTAAGTAAGAAAATAAGTAGTATTCTGGCTGCTGCCTTCTCTCCTGGTTTTTATGTTTGGTACTCGTAGTAGCACAGTACATATATAGTCTAAGGACTATATATATGTACAAAAGTATATATATAGTATAGTCTAAGGACTATATATGTACTGCGGTAGTAGGTTGGGTATATATGTTGCGGAGTTACAAAAGTTTCGCCGGTAAAGCCGTTCAACAGTAGAAGGATTTTGATGCAATAATATAAGTTATAGTATAATTATAATAGGTTAAAAATGAGGATACTATTTTATCCCGAAAAATAAAGGGTTCCTGCGGGATGGGCATTTAATGTTATGTAAATTTTGAAGTATTAAATTTTTTTTTTCTTTTTTTTTTCTGTTTGTCTGCTTGTCCTGAATGTTTGATCATGCAATACGTAAAAACTACTAGGCCGATTGCGATGCAGTTTTCACTATTCGATAGTTTAGGGTTTAACTTAAAAATTGGGTTACTTGATATCTTAATGCAATGACCAGATGCAGAGCAATCGATAATAAAACTATTTGACAGCTGAACGAATTTTGAAGAAATGTGGTATATTTTAAGTACTTTATAAGTTCTTTTGGTCCTGGAATAACACGGGCTACTTTTAAATGAACTAACAACGCGGGAAAAGCCACGGGTACAGCTAATTTGTATCCATGTATGTATATCCGTTATTTAGGTGCCCACAGTACAGGGTATCCTAGTTTTGGGGTAGGTAATTGGTGTGGAATTGTCCCGATTAGATTTATTTTATTTATTATTTCTAAGAAGCTCAATTACATCAACTTACATATTACATAAAAAACGCATCAACATCCGTGCATTCGTTTGGAAGCTACGATCTCAATCCTTTATTCTAGCTAAGAATTATATTGATAACATCAACTTTCGGACACAAAAAATGCATCAAAATAGGGGTCCATTCGTTCGGAAACTATAATATCTTCCCCCCAGCCTTTCTTTATTTAGCTAAGAACCACGTTTGGGAGCTACGATGCCATAGACAGACACACGGATACATACATACATACATACATACACAACCTAAACTGATAACACCCCTCTTGGTTTGAGTTCGGGGGTTAATAAATCTGAGCGTTTTGTTGTGTGTTATTAGCACAGATTACGTAGCAGCTAGTAAGCACGTGGTTATCAGCGCAATCATAGAAGGAATAATAGTATAATAACGTACAGAAAGATCACTCCGTGAATTTAAAAACATAAAAAAAAAGCTTTTATGCAGTAGGCAGTTCATGATGAAACTTAGAACGGGCTATCATATCACAATTAAATGCGTTTACAAAAGAACAACGGTGAAAGTTTAGGTGATAAATCTTGCAGCGTCTTGAAATATCATTACTACAGAACCTAAGTAATTATTTTTCTACGTTTTTTTCAACATAACATGTAAGCTAGGAAAAGCTTGGTTAACATTCAATTTAAAAAGACATGAAATTGAATTTAATTTCCTTCTTACAATGATGTTTCCGGTTTGGACTTCAAAATAGTCAACAGAGTATACCACCGGTTTTTTAAACCAAATGAGGTTGAATTACACTTATTTCCCCCCTGGTTTTTAAAACCAAAAGAGGTTGAATTACGCTTTCTGGCGTTAAATTTTTTAACAGTAAGCCAATTCGACCTCCTTGCGGCAAACAAAATAATACTATAGACAAAATAAAACCTATAAACACAACATTATTGCATAGATAATACAACGCATTACGCGCTGTCCTCACTGCGATATTTCGCCACACGTTTTTTTTCCTCGCAATTCTGTAATACATTGAATCTTATAGGAGTAGCTGCACTGGTGGTTAAAAATTCACGCTGGAAAAAACTGTAATTTGATGCAAATTGAACGCGATGCAGTGAGAATTTATTTCCGCGCGAATGTTTTGTACAGTATAAAGTAGTTATGGCTATGGCCGTACTGAGAAATAAAATTCGTGCGTTTCGCTCAATCTTGCACCGGTGCTATTGGTAGGATATAGCGTGCTTCGTCTCCCACCCGATAGGGGGCCACACATGAGTTACCAGAAAATGACGACATAGATATAGTCAAAGGCTTCTCGATGTTTTATGTAGAAAAATCTTTTCATCGGTATCAAGGCTGTAAATGGGTGAGTCCAATGTTCATGACATCTTTTGATAGGTCTGTCACGTCGCCGCCCTAGTATCAGGTAAATTAAAAAAACTGTTATTCATTTTAGACGTTCGTCTCAGCCGGGAACAGCATCAAACTGACAAAAATCGTACGACATTTTATTTGCAGTGAGTAATAAGTGTAATTCCGATCACGAAATAGTACGCGCGAATAAAAATCGCGCGGTGAAATATCGCGTTGCGGACAGAGCCTTATATGGAGGAAGTGTAAGGAATTGTTGTTAGGTTAAGTTTATTTATATATTTAATTGTTTGCACAATAATAGTGGAAAAATAAGGACTTAATGCTAAATACTATTATCACCCAGATCGTAAAAAACAAAATAGTACAAAATAGTGTGCGGCTTAAAGTAATGAAAATAAATACAAAAGAAACAAAGATTAATTGTGTAAATAAAGTATTTAGTGTAAGGAATTGTTGCAAAATATTTGTGTTAATAATAATATTATAAAAATATATTTGGGACAATTCCACACCAATTACCTAGCCCCAAACTAAAATACACTTTAATATGGGCACTAGATAATGGATAAACATACAAAAATACGAATATCAGCATCCATGACTCGGAAACAAACATTTCTGTTCATCACACAAATGATTGCACCTTGCAGGATTCGAACCGGCGACCGTTTGATTTCGTTCCTAGGGTCTCTAGCCGCTAGACCAACTAGCCGTCAATAATATTGGGCAACTGTTTCCCTGCACAGTAAAACAGCAGCACCATATCTAAACATATTGTTTTGTAATCTCACTAGGCAGTAACAGATTGAAAATAATTATTATCAAAAGTCTAGTCTGTTACACTTGGTAGGTAATTGAAAAGGTACAATATCTTTAAGCATTATATTTGTCACGCATAAGTATTAAATTGCCTACCTAATTAGGCAGATACTATAAATACAATATCTAAGACTTGTTTCAAAAGTCGTTAACAGTAACATAACCTACAAAACTTTGAAGCTTTATAACAATTATTCCTGGCCTCTCCAATAAAAAAAACTTAGACTTACAATCTCAGGACATGATGTTGAATTACTAGCAATATTTACTTTACGCCTTGAATTTTACTGACATAAAAATATGTATGGGAGTTCGCCATTGTTCTTTGATATTTATGCTTTTAACCGTTGAGGAGTTCCCTAATCAGGAGCCAACCCAGAGAGCAGCAACCATGTCATGGTAAAACTTTAAACTGGCTAGCGTAACATAATGCATACATAAAATTCCATGTCTGTGCTGTTAACCGTTGAGGAGTTCCCAAGTCAGGAGCCAACCCGGAGTGCTGCAGCCATATCATGATGAAACTTCAAACCGGCTAGATTAATAGAATACGAGTATGTATACAAAATTTCGTTACTGTTCTGTTGACTGTTAAAGAGTTGCTTTATCTGGAGCTGTTCTTGGATGTCAATTCAGGTCACGCTAACCATAAAAAAAGCATTGTGATGACAATGCATGTATGTTTCAATGGAACGATCGTTAGTTTCAGAGTTATAGCCCTTTTAAGTTTTGACAACTGTCATCCAAAACGAAGGTATCAATGAGATCTATCACTTTTATAAAAAAAACTACTAAACTTGGAACAATAGTTTTAGAGTTATAGTCCTTTTAAGTTTGACAGTTGTCATAAAAAGCGAAGACATCGATGATATCTATCACTTCTATAGAGAAAATTCTAATTTTTGATTAATAGTTTTAGAGTTATAGCCCTTATAAATTTGACAACTGTTAAGCAAAATGAAAATATCGATGAGATCTATCACTTCTGTAAAGAAACTACTAGTCTAGAATCGTTTGTTTTAGAGTTATAGCCCTTTTAATTTTCAAAGCTGTCATCCAAAACAAAAATATATATGAGATCTATCACTTCTGTAAATAAACTACTAGTCTTGGATCGTTAGTTTCAGAGTTATAGTCCTTTTAAGTTTGACAACTGTCAACCAAAACAAAAACATCGATGAGATCTATCACTTCTATAGAGAAAATTCTAATTTTAGATCAATCGTTTTAGAGTTATAGCCCTTTTAAGTTTGAGAACTGTTATGCAAAATGAAAATATCGATGAGATCTATCACTTCTGTAAATAAACTACTAGTCCAGAATCGTTAGTTTCAGAGTTATAGCCCTTTTAATTTCCAAAGCTGTCATCCAAAACAAAGATATCTATGAGATCTATCACTTCTGTAAAGAAACTACTATTCTTGGATCGTTAGTTTCAGAGTTATAGCCCTTTTAAGTTTGACAACTGTCATCCAAAACAAAGATATCAATGGGATCTATCACTTATGTAAAAATAAACTACTAATTTTAGATCATTAGTTTCAGAGTTGTAGCCCTTTTAAGCTTAACAGATGTCATCCAAAACGAAGATATCTACGAGATCTATAACTTACGTAAAAAAATAACTAGTCAACGATCAATAGTTTCCGAGTAATAGCTAATTAAGTTTGACAGCTGTCATCCGACTTCACGCTATAATATGGGAGATAAATAGAATCTGACGTGGTGGGAAAAGGTATTTTTTTACTACGTTTTAATTTCGTATAAGTTGGCCTAATAACTTACTTATTCAGTCTTCTAAGAAAAAAGCCAATCCATATCTATTAAACTAATAATCAGATTTTGATGAAACTTTATCTATTCCACAACTAAAAACTACAAAAAAAAAGAATTACTTATTGCAATTGGACTTATAGTTTCCGAGAAATACTTGTACCAACATACATATATACACACATTCGCGAAATTTTGTATATATTATGTTCGGACTCACATATAGACTAACATAAATGAATATAATATTCTATTATTAATTTCAACAATTTTATATACATACACATCAACTTGAGAACCTCGGTTAAAAATAACAAGAGACACTGGTGTCGATTCTTAGTGCACCAAACTAAATTTGACAGCTCTAAAATTGTCGCTGTCCCTTTCATTTCCAAACGGTTAGAAAGTGACAGCAATAATTTTAGAACTGTCAAATTTAGTTTTAGGTATAGTTGATGCACCCATAAATCGACACCACTGTAAGCGCTGAATGCAAGCGCGCGGCGGCCTCGTCTGATTTGTAACGCCGGCGGTGTCGCGCGCTTTAGGTGAGTGACGAATGCCTGGCGCAGGTTCCCCAGCAGTTAGAGGCGGGTATTAGACAGTGCGATAAGGTGGCGGCGGCAACGGCTGCCCTCTGCTCTGCACTCGCATGTAACTCGTGAGCTGATGCCCAACACGACACATGATGTTCCATTACAAGGTCGCGAGTTCGAATCCTGCAAGTTGCAATCATTTGTGTGACGAGCAGAAATGTTTGTTTCCGAGTCATGGATGTGATATTCGTATTTATGTATGTTTATCCGTTATCTAGTGCCCATATTACAGGGTATCCTAGTTTGGGGCTAGGTAATTGGTGTGGAATTGTCCCAAATAATTATATTATTATAATGTCTGCATTACTTTTTGCTGCGATGGTCCAAAACCTATGTAGGTGCAGATGTGGATCAATTTTATAACTAGTGGCGTTCTGCGTCTGTCTGATAAGACCCTTTTTCTCATGCACACGTGTAGGTATCAAGTTGAAATTAATATATCAAATACTCAAGTCTGTAATCCCTTAGAGCTCTAAAAAAACAAATGTCTAAGTCAATGCAATCAAAAGATACGGCCGTTTATGCTGCATATTTTGACACTCGCAAGAAAGTCGAAACCTATAGCTCTTAAAGGAGTATTATTAGGTACTAACTTTCTCGCCAGCGACTTTGTCCGCGCGGAAAACTATTTCTCGCTAAAAAAAGCATCCCATGTTCTTTTAGGATATTACAGACTTGTTATTTCCTTTCCATGACAACCGTTCCTCACAGCGAGTAATCAACATTTTCCAGGTTTCACGTGAAAACTTAAAAAAATCCGGGATAAAAAGTATCCTATGTTTTATTCTAGGGTTATAAGCTATCTCTATTTCAAATTTCATCAAAATCCGTCAAGCCGTTATCGCGTGAAAGCTCCCCAAACAAACAAACAAACATACATACATCGTTTCACTTCTCGGTATGGATTCTGTACTATAAGGTATGGACTCGGTGCACAACTCCGCCCAACACAAGGTCGGCTTTAAAAAATAATATGATTGTTGCAAAAAAATGCAACAAAGCGTGTGCAAATAGTAGATGCAAACAAACTTTTAAAGAGTCAATCAAAATAAAAATGAAAACAAAAAGATGCTTTTTTTTTAATTTAATTTTCGAATTATACTTATTTAATAGATCACCAATGGCAGCAGATGCACTGACGAGATCAAGCGGCGTATGGCGATTTCCAGATCTGCTATGGACAGGTTAAAGAAGATATGGAAGAACCGCAACGTAGCGAAAGTCACTAAGATCCGGCTTGTCCATGCGCTGGTCTTTCCTATATTCCTATATGCTGCAGAGACGTGAACCCTTCGAGAAAGCGAGAAAAAGCGGGTAGATGCTCTCGAAATGTGGTGATGGAGAAGAATGCTCGGGGTATCGTGGATAGAGTTCCGTACCAACCAGTCCATACTGCAAGAACTCTGCATCAAGCAGCGTCTATCAGGCACAGTACAATCTCGCATCCTCACGTTCTTTGGGCACGTGTCACGGCGTGGAGAATTGTCCATCGAGTGCCTTGTAGTACAGGGCAGGGTCGAGGGCACGCGGGCACGAGGGAGATCGCCGATGCAATGGACCGACCAAGTTAAGGCAGCACTGGATGGCCCTCTACACGAATGCACCAGAAGGGCAGCTATTAGAGAAGAGTGGCATAGAATTGTAAAGCGAGCCACAACCCCCGACGTGACAACCATGACCACTCTACCAAGAGTGTAGCGACTAAGAAGAAGAATAGTTTTTATTTAACCTGCAATGTTTGTATGTATGTCAGTCTGTATGTTGTTTTGGTCAAACCTTGCATGATAAATTAGAACAACTTCCTCTTATCCTACGGAATTGAATTTTTGCATGTTGGTTCAGTTCCGATAACAATGCACTTTTATGGTAAGCATGACCTGAATCGACATCTAGGATCTGTTCCAGATAAAGGAACTCGTCAACTGTCAACAGCACTGTCAATTTTTTTTAATATTTTTTTTTATTACAGACTAGGCAATCGTTTGACCACGATCTCACCTGATGGAAAGCGATGATGTGGTCGAAGGTGTAGCACGCTTGCCTAGTAGATACCTATTATTCACTCTTGATTTTGTGTATACGCTTTTTATTATGATAGCCGAATTAATGTTTTACCATGACATGGTTGCTGATCTCCGGGTTGGCTCCTGACTAGAGAAGTCCGCAACGGTTAAAAGCATATAGGTATGCGAAATGTTGTATGCGCATTTAATTGTGATAGCCCGCTCTAAGATTCATTATGACATGGCAAATGCATAAAAGCTTTTGTTTAATGTTTTTATATTAACTTAATTTATTTTGCTGATAAATGGTGTTGTACAAGCAAAATATTGCCTGTCTGTATATTGTTATGTAACATTTTAAAAGTTTATTACCTACTTTAATAATTGTCGAGCGGTTTTATCCACGTAGACAATGATGATGGACGATTCTAATGAAAAGTATCATATGTATGATTCCATGACCTAAGATAATGGAAAACTGAGAATCAAAATCAATTAGACCACGTAATGTTTAGCTGAACACCTACAGAAACACGTGGATTTGTTATAATATTCAATGCTGACATCTATGTTGTTTGCCTCGAACTAGTTGGTGACCTCGTACAGAATTATTACGTGCGCTACCCACTTCTTGGTTACAGAGACTTCGTAGTTACACAGTAATGGTATAGATGGCGCTTTCATGGAAAATATAAATATATTTACGCAATGTTGTACGCAATACATCATTGAATGTCTGTAACGATACTATTAATGTGCGCCAAGTCTTACGCGGAAACCGTTTGCGTATTTGGGTGCTGAATCTGGACAACACACAATCTGGCCAAGTCAAACTTCAAACTAATTGTAATTAGGCAACATAGTTTTGCACCTTCGCATGATTAATGTCTCATGAACAAGGAAAAGAAATAAAATCATTATCATTCTTCACATCACATCAAACTAATATCATAAATGCGAAAGTGTTTGATTGAGTGAGGGTGAGTGTGTGTGTGTGTGTGTGTTTGTTAGCTACTTTCTTCATATTATTTATACCTTATGTGCTTCTTACAACTGGCATGTTGTTGTGCTGTTCTGCGGGTGAATCGTGTCCCGTGTGGCACCGATCCGCCCATGCCAAACATGTCGACACAGCCTTGATCGAGACTAGTCGCATAATTAATGGCTGCTTAAAACCAACCCCGTCGGATAATGCTCTATCCTTTAACCGGTATAGCGCCACCTGACGTAAGAAGGGATGTCACGTGCGCATCAGAAAAGCGACTTATAACCGGCGTCCCACTTCAGTAATTATACATATAGGTACCTCTTGCTAGGCTGAAAGGCTATAATAGCTTCTTGCGGTCTACAAAGTAAGCAAAACTCCACCCAGCCAAAGCAAAAGTCCAAATGTTGCAGAATAATCACCCCACACTACCTGACTTTGTAGCCCAAAACGAAGCTCTTCTTCCCGGTCATGACCCGTCTTGACCTGTGCGGCAGTGTCTAAAGCGGCCCCGAGCTGGTGTAGGGCGGTGTAGATACAACATGAGTAAATGGGGCATGTCTGATCCATATCAAACGCACTGCGACTGTGGAGCCCCAACTCAAACCAAGCATAGACATTATTTATTGGTAAATATTAATTACAAGTCAAAAATGTTATTGTTATAAATTATGCAATTATGCATCGCAGGATTGGGATTGAAAGTTATTTCAACGAATACTTATCACGTTGAAACTACTGGATGGATTTTGATGCAACTTGACACAGTCATAGGAAATTGTATTTTTTTTTAATTTTTGTCTTACTGTTTGTTTGTATGCTGGCTGCGTATCACGCCGAAACTACTGAATAAATTCAAATGAAACTTGGCTTGATTTGAGTTCATACTACGAAGTAGGAAATTGGATACTTTTCATCCCGATATATTAAAGGGTTCCCGCAAGATAGGGATTGAAACATATTTAAAAGAACACGTATCACGCTGAATCTACTGCACGGATTTAGATGCAACTTGGCACAGTCATAGTTTATAATGATGAGTGAAAATTGAGGATACTTTTTACCGAAAAAATTAAGGGTTCCTGCGGGATATGGTTCCAAATTCTGTACATTGAAGATATTTAGTAAAAAAATTGGGGATGCTGTTCCATTATTCGTACTGAAGCCAAAACTGTTTTTTTTTTCATTTCTGTCTGTTATGTGTCTATCTGTCTGTCTGTCTGTCTTGGATGCGCATAATGCCGAAACTACTCAATTAATTCCAATAAAAATTGGCATAATTTGAGTTCATACTACGAGGTAGGGCATTGGATACTTTTCATACCGGTAAATTAAAGGGTCCCCGCAGGGGTATGTTATTTGGAGTTGGTATTCATGTTTTACGGTTTATAATTACTTCCGTAGTTCACCTCTAGGATACTCAAGGAATATTCCTCCAAATTTCAAATACTAGGTCAACCAGTTTAGGCTGGGCATTGTCTGGGGCGTTTCCTCGTGGCTTAACTAGGCAGCCTAACTGATTCGGCCACGAGGAATTATTTTTCCTCGTGTCCTAACTATTGCGTCACAGTGGGATAACACATAATTAGCTCATCCTTTGGTAACGAGTACAGTCGAGGGTTCAAATATTACTATAAATTTATTAATTTTCCTTCTTTGTTTTTAGTACATTAGTTTAAAAGACCTTTAACTAATGTACTAATGCAAACTTATTAACTTATTAAAGGGTTTTATCTCGGAAACTATTGATCCTAGACTAGTAGTTTCTGTACATAAGGGATATATCTCAACGAGATCTTCATTTTATATGACAAATATCAACTTTAAAAAGGCTTTATATCGGAAACTTAATCTTAAACTTGATCTTAAACTAGTAGTTTTTTGCTGTCATCCAAAACGGAGATATAGATGAGATCTATCACTTCTGTTAAGAAACTACTAGTCTAGGATCAAGAGTTTACGAGTTTTAGTATTTTTAGTTTGACAGCTGTCATCCGAAATGAAGATCTCGATGAGATCTATCACTTCTGTACAAAAACTACTAGTCTAGAGTCGTTAGTTTAAGAGTTAGACCCCTTTTAAGTTTAACAACTGTCATCCAAAACGAAGATATCGATGAGATCTATTACTTTTGTTAAGAAACTACTAAGGTAAAGACCCCAATTATGGACAGTATAAGAACAAAATTTTGTCTTTATGGCCGTTTCTGACAATGTAATGAAGTTTATGACGAATAGTACGAAATAGGTGAAGGTCGTATGTTTATTTCATGTGAATATGACTCAAAAATGATGTTAATTCAATAAAATAATTAGATATTGACAAATCAAAAACGTAATTTTTTTATCCAGTAATGTACAAAGAAAATCTAGTGATGGACAACCATTTATGGACAGTCCCCAATGTTGGACACCTAATAATGAACAGTCTCCAATGCTAGACGCCTAATAATGGACATTGAAATCTAACAATTTAAATAATGAAAACATTGGTGTCGATTCTGAGTGCACCAATTAAAACTAAAACTAAATTTGATAGCTCTAAATTTTAGAACTGTCAAATTTAGTTTTAGGTTTAATTGGTGCACCAAGAATCGACACCAATGTAGATTTATTTTTAGTCTTTATTAATCTATATGTTCCATACATATTATCTACTAAAAATTATAAGACAATAGTGAAAGAAATGGAGAGTTCTATTAGTTCTATTTTATCACACACATTTTAATCTTAAATAATGTCATGTATGTAATTTTAGTAGATATATTATTATCAAAAATAAGTAGAAACTTTATGACGTAGGTACATTGTCATTAATATCATAAATAAGATGTACTTACCTACCTTTACTCGTATATTTATAAATTATAATAAAGCCACCTTTATGAATTTCCCGTAAAAAAAACATGGTACATATTTCATAGGACTCTCTAGCTACATTTCGATCACGCCTGGAAAATTTTCCTTCTCATATGTTATAATTACTAAAACTCTCTTAGAAAGCTTGTCACTTAATGGTAATTTTCTTAGAGGTTAATTCTCGGATTCAGTGCTGGAAGTGGAATCATGCCTAAGTTGAGGGTACCTGATATTAGCCAAATAAGTCTCGTCTGAATAATCGCTCTCAGCATATTGAATTTCAGTATAAGTCTGTTCTGAAGAAGTACCATCAGGCTCTTTACTTGTACTTTTACCTTTCTTTGCTTTAGTTTTTCTTAGAGTCTCCTCTATTATTTTCTTATCTGCCCTATTTTCCTCTTCTCTCCTTCTATTCTAATTGTAGCTGTCTTTTTTGTTTTCATGGTACTTAATCCACGACTAACTCATTACAACTGAAGGTAATTTTTATCTTAGTTTGGGTTTCTTCCCATTTTGTATTTCGTCTTC
Organism: Alsophila aescularia; assembly: GCA_946251855.1. Taxonomy (NCBI): domain Eukaryota; kingdom Metazoa; phylum Arthropoda; class Insecta; order Lepidoptera; family Geometridae; genus Alsophila; species Alsophila aescularia. Next base: position 35,054,850 of record OX276376.1, read on the forward strand.
TTCTGGCCAAAATGAATATCTTTTAAATGAAGATGGTATGATCATTTTCACAGAGATTTCTTGCAATGAGTCAATTGTGATATTAGTGTTTTTCAATGCTTCTATACTTGGAGGGTTTGATTCTAGTTATTTGTGAGGCGTTATTTCCACAATAGGTATTATAATTATGTCGTCTATCTTGCCATATGAAGTCCCCGGTGTACTTATATTAATGGTTTCAGGCTACTTCAGCGTTGGAGCAGGAGCTTCATCATCAGCGGCTGCAATTTCTTCAAGCAATGCAATATCATCAATTTCGAAGTCCATAACAGGAGGTGCAATTTTTTCAAGCAATTAAATTTCAGCCATTTCAGAGTTATCACAGATGTGTTGTTGGTTTCGTTTTACGCAGCAACATAATTTTTCATATTAGTCCATAGTACGTACAGAAATGTGTCCTCTGCTAGTAAGGGATCAAACAATTCGTTAAGTTATTGTAATAAAGCTGCTTGAACAGATCTAGCTTTTCGTGCCGAAACAGTAGGGTTATTTATTTTTCTAGGTGCTAAAGGCAATTACTTTGGGAACTCTCTAAAGTTTTAGGATGTCGTGAACGGTGAAATTTGATGTTTGTTAAATCAACGTAGGACATAAAAAAGGACATAAACCAGCGCCACGGAACCCATTTTTAATTGTATCTTCTGTCAGTGTTTCAAGGGCAGTTTTCAAAATCGGAGCATAATGACCCTTTTTGAAATTTTGTGCAAGGTTACGCATCTTCCAATTTGTTACTGCCTTTTTCCACGGAGCTTTTAAAGATCGGAAACCGGCAAGGTCCATTGGCTGCATGATTACTAATGGGGTTCAAATTTACTTCTATTCCATGTTTTACACATAAATTGGACAAATGCAATGAAAAAAAGATTTGTGGTGCCAGTTGGCCCGCTGCATTGCCTGTTATCATTACAGTAAGATTGTCTTTTTCATAAACATGCTTTTCTCGTTTTTGAGCCAATACCCTCCCTAGCTTTGGCAATAAAAAGAACGCACTTTCGTCGGTATTAAATACCCGTTCAAGTTCTTCTAAAACGGACAAAAAATCTTTATCTCGTAAATCTTCAACTTCCTTGAACCACCTTTCTATATCTTCTTCTGAGACATTGTCACGAGCCGTAGTAAAATTCTACACTGTTATTTCCGAGATGGAAGGATTTTGTTTTAAAAATAAATTGTACCACTTCTTGCCGCGCCTGTTGTTGAAACGAGATTCTTGTTTTTTATCTGTAATTATGCGTTGTACACTTTCCAGTAGTTCGTCTTTTGTTATTGGAATGTGCTTATTATTAATGTCAATTATCAATTTTTCAAGAATTGTTTCATCTTCCTTTTTTAGATAGGTTGATGGGCCCATGGAGCAGACGACAGGACTTATCTCTGTTATTTTATTAAGCATTGTTACACGTGGCACCCCAAATTTTAAGGCAGCTATTGCCACTTTTTCCCCTTTCTGGTCCACATCCACTGCATTCTTCATTTGTTCTGGGGTGTATTTTTTTGAAGCCATTTCTGCAGTTAAACAATATTTAATTTTAATAAAGAAATTATAGAGTCCATAATTGGATTGTATGAAATACCCAGTAATGGACACCTTATCCATTACTGGTACAAAATCATTTAATAGAAAATAAGAATTATATTTCTAAAGGGGGGGATAGCACATTAATAAAATTAAGTTGAACAATAGTGTGAAAAATAATATAATATTCGACATTTGTCCATTATTAGAGAATGACAAATTTAAAATCCAGTAATGAACATCTTACGCGCACATGTAAAATTTAAACAGATACATTAATCTAATAACACAACACATCTCGTAAATTCACCTACAATACCCTGAAATAATGTATTATTTCATTTGAGCAAAGCAAATACTAGCAAATTCAAATATTTGGTACTGTCTAAGCGATGGCTACAGTAAAATGGGATTTTTATTGATGGCGCCGCCCGAGCTCACATTCCTCTTCGTTATTTGCAAACAATATGGCAGAATGCAATGAAATGTCATATTAAGGAAGCTAGATAGTTGTAGTCTATGGGCAAGTATCGGAAGTGCGCGAAATTAAAATTTTCGACCTTATTAATGTAATTTGTTTTATTTTTTGTCCATCACTGGGGTTTTGTCCAACACTAGGTTCTTTACCTTAGTCTAGGATCGTTAGTTTAAGAGTCATAGCCCTTTTAAGTTTGACAGTTGTCATCCAAAACGGAGATATCGATGAGATCTATCACTTCTGTAAAGAAACTACTAGCCTAGGATCAATAGTTTTAGAGTTATAGCCCTTTTAAGTTTGACAGCTGTCATCTAAAACGAAGATATTGATGAGATCTATCACTTCTGTAAATAAATTACTAGTCTAGGATCAATAGTTTCAGAGTTAAAGTCCTTTTAAGTTTGACAGCTGTCACTTTGACACAAATTAATTTATTAATTTTTGCATATAATAATGTCGATACGTAATTGGTCGTTTGGTTTCTCACACTGCTACGAGTCTTATAGTTTATAGCTTACTTTTGGTCACACTAAACAGTGAGACCACGAGTAAAAAATATATTATCGTGGTCACATCAGTGTGATAAATCGGCGTGACCACGAGTCCGTTCCCTGTATTTGTGCGTATGACTATACATAACCCATGACGAACTTTATATAGGTTGAGTCAATAGATGAATGACAAGTAGTTAGGCCACGAGGAAACGCCCTCTGTCAGTCAGTCTGACAGTCAGTAGGTATGTCAGGGTACTGAATTAGAGGCATGATTAAAATAAAGTAATAAAACACAAATTTTTATTATTCTGCCCAAACGTGAAGGGCATCTTTACTTATAATATAGCAGTAAGTATCAAAAAATCTGTAAAAAGAAGATATTAAAAATAAGCCGATTGCGATGTGGTTTTCACTGTTGGATAGCTTAGGGTTTGACTTAAAAACTGGTTTACTTATCATTTTAATCCGATGAGTAGAAGCCGAGCTATCGATACAAACTGTTTCATGGCTGAAGTAATTTTGTTTAAATGATGGTATATTGATATTTTAGGTCTTAGAGTAGTAATAGAATTCTTTTAACCTAGAGAAATGGCCATGCGTGTGGAGCCACGGATACAGATAGTTACAAATATTAAAGTTAAAAATGTCAATAAGATGTCCCACAATTATTATCAAACCATCAAACTGGGAAAAATAAAGTAAGTGACATCAAGTATCCTAGCCCTTTTTTAATTATCTTTTTTGTACAGACTTTTTGTGCTTATTGCTTTTTTAACCACTATCTTGCTCACGCGCGAAAAAGCTACCACACGCATAAAGGTAGTGGTTATAAGTACAGATAAAGAATCTATCCATCTATATAAACACTATGATATTCCAGAACCAAAAGTACCTATAAAGTACAACGTCAAAGACTTTTTTATCGATTGCTCGGCATCTCATCATCAGATTAAGATACCAAGTACCCCAGTTTTTAAGTCAAACCATAAGCTATACAACAGTGAAAACCGCATCGCAATCGGCCCAGTAGTTTTTACGTTTTTGCGCACAAACATATAGACAAACAAACAAGTAATCAAACAGACAGACACGTTTTTTTTGTAAATGTTATATTTTTGTTCAGTATTTTATTTCAAGTAGGCTAGGCCAGTTTTTTTATTATCTTCTTTAAACAAGATATACGAGTAAGTTCAAATTAACTAAATCCCGATTACGGTTGGGTAAAAATAACCTATGACACTTTGGCGATGAAACCGAATCGATTGAGACCTTGCTTGTCAAAATTGGACCAAGTATTTAATTTGAACACCTAAACCTACCTACGTTTCGCTGTAGTTGAGTAAAAAAATAGCCTATGAAATGAGACCAAGTTTTTAGTTTTAACACATAATCCTCACTTTGCTTCACCGTAGTTGGATAAAAAAATAACATATGACTCTCTGTACCTGAAGAAGAATCGATTGACACCTCGCTTGTCAAAATCGGACCAATAGGGGCGACGCTACGGTGGAACATCCACATAACTACATACATAGATAGACTGTTAAACGCATTACCCTTCCCTTGCTTCCTTAAACCAATATACAATAGCCCTCGGACGAAATCTCGCAACTTTAGTAACCATGTTCACTAACTTCCAATCTGCCATTGCCACAATTGGCTATAGCTTGGTGGTATAATATGAGAATTATCATTAGAAACGATATATTTACCATGTAATTTATTTGTCTTTAGTTCTCGATATTTCGATTTTGTTGCAGGCGCCATGATTACGAGAAAAAATCTAGAAGTTTTTGACGATCAGTTGGTCTAGTGGCTAGAGACTCTGGGACAGTATAAATAATATTACAAGTACAGAAGGATAACTGAGTAAAGTCATTTAAATACATAGCAACTCTCGCTACAACGCGATAAGGTGCAATTTAACTCGCACAGCGCTGCGATCTTTCAATTATACGTGCATCGCGTGCAGGCTAGAATGTACCGTATCACTACGCGCGAGAGCTTCCATTGCTCTAACCGTGTCAGAATCGCACTGTAACTTTTTCGCTCGGTAGGGTTGTATCAAGATATAACTAGGTACTTGTACGTATGACTTAGATATTGTAACAGAATAAACAATTATGTAATAATGCATTATTTTATTACATATTATTATAAATGTTGTTAGTTCTATTAACTACATATAATGACATTCTTATCAGAATAGACTTAATACCTCATATATATATATATTATATAGGTATCATGACATTATATAGGTCATGATGATGATATTGCACTTTGATGAATAAAAGATGCCTGTCTGAATTCCATGCTTATTAATGAATGAAAAAGATATGGCTACTTACCATCTACCTACGTAATAAAATGTCGGTTTGTAGGTATTTTACGAGACTTGTCAGACCGAATGCTATGCAGTACCTTCTAGGTTTCTTCTTGGTACTCATAATTAAGAAAAGAATAAAAAATTACAAAAACTTTACGTAAGTAGGAACTCTATCGTAAAGCACACGACGCGCGACTCATCGAGCGCACGCTTGACACACTACTGATTCAACCCCAATATTCCGGCCTCGAAATGTGGGTATAATATACTTACTTGTTGCGAAGTGCGACCGGCATGCTCTGGGTACGAAATCAAGCGGTCGCGGGTTCGAATCCTGCAAGGTGCAATCATTTGTGTGATGAGCAGAAATGTTTTTACCGAGTCATGGATGTAATATTGGTATCTATGCATGTTAATCCGTTATCTAGTGCCCATATCACAGGGTATCCTAGTTTGGGGCTAGGTTATTGTTGTGGAATTGTCCCGAATATATATTTTTAGAACTAAAATAAATAAATAGAATACTAAATGTTTCATTTCTAATAACTATTATTGTTAGTGACAATGACAAAAAAAAAACAGCAATATCTGTTAGTAGAAACAGCAATATCAACGTTACTTGAGGTATTCGTTTCTTTATAATAATGTTATGTTCCCTTTGGAAGCATTACAGCCTCGAAAAGGAGAGGAACAATAGATTGAACATTTACAATTTTATTTTAATCAATCTCGTGTCCAAATGAATATCGAATGAGGAGTGTTTCTCGATGGCAACCGTGTTGCCTTCAGAGATTGATGAATGTAGAACCGTAGCCCCGCGCCGCTGAACCGTTGAACATGTCGTGTCAGAAAGCAGTGCTCATCAATATTCCGTGCCTAAATCCAATAAACATACATTATGTAGGACATGATAAATGACAAGGCACGTTTCGTAATTATGTGAACGTAGCGATGAGATTCACAGAGTATACAATACGATACAAAATACACATTATTGCATACCATAATAAAATAATCATCAATTCGTTCTTGAGAGACTTTAAACTTTAATTTGTGTACCTTAAAGTCTCTCAAAAACTAATTCATGATTATTCATTTCTTATCTCATGGTTTAAAATTTACTAGTTGTTCCCGAGCCTTGACTGCGTTGTCATTTCTCTCGGTTAATTAAAATTAATCAATGCGGTATTCCAGAATCAAAACTACCCTGAAAAATACAAAATATCAAATTTCGTTCAGCGGTTAGATATTTATTTATTGACTACCCGCCCACAACCCGTCCGTTCATTCCGCACCCGCGTTTTTGCAGTTTTACACCTCATAATACAGTAAAAGTAGACACGAAGGACGGGCTTGGCAGAATTAATGGAAATCTGCTCAGCAAAAATGTCGTCATAACGATGACATCAAACCGTTTGTCAGCGCAGGCCGACAAAGCAGCCAAACGGCTTGTTCTTTTCTGACTTGGATTAGAAATATTGTGATATCTTATTATAAACCATTTACTATCAGTATTTAACTTTGGCACTCGGGGAAAGTGTAGCTTCCTATCAGTGAAATAATTTTCAGAATCGGATCAGTAGTTTCAAAGATTAGCGGAAAAAAAACAAACTTTACCTCGTTATCAATGATGTTATATATAAACTGAAGTAGATACGTTGTACCCCGCTCTACGTGGCAAAGTAAACTCAAGCTAATCAGCCTGTGTCGACTTAGTCCCAAACAGAGTGCAACGACGCAACACGTAAATACAAGCCCCCCGAAACATGAAAAATTAATCAAAAATGCTATCTTGTGTGTTTAGAAACTGCACTACATACACTGGGACGACTGTTAAAGGCAAGAAGGAAGTGTGTTTAGCTTGTATTTTGTGTTATTACATCTAATAATACTGTAAGGAACATATTAAAATGATAATTAAAAAATATTTTTTATTGCCAAAAGGAGATTAATGAAAGTAAAAACAAATAGGAAAAAAACAAACGGTGAAACATCAAACAAGATTGTCGGCGAACCCCAAACTAGCACGAGGCCTGTATCTTGGGGCTCGAGTGCAAATTTACGAGATAAGTTTGTCATTTAACTAAAGTAAAAGAAAATAATTCTATGGAAAGTATACAGTGGCAATGCAAAAGACGAAAATGTATAATAATAATAATATTCGGGACAATTCCACGTCAATTACGTAGCCCCAAACTAGGATACCCTGTAATTTGGGCACTAGGTAACGGATAAACATACATAAATACGAATTTCAACATCAATGACTCGGAAACAATCTCATCACACAAATGATTGCACCTTGCAGGACTCGAACCCGCGACCGTTTGATATCGTTCCTAGGATCTCTAGCCACTAGACCAACCGGGCGTTATATGGCCGCCTAAGTTAGACATATTTGTTTTTTCAAACCCCTCGTTGATTTGACTATTCGTCGGTTGACCTCTTTGTCGAAGTTGAATCTACCCAGTTGGATCGTCTGACCTAAGACATTACTACTACATTACTACTACTATTACTTACATTTAAATAACGGGTCTTAGCTTTAATTTAATATCATATATCGCGTTTATTATCCTATCATTTGTTGATTTTATTTGATTTACTTTTCTATTCACGAGACGAACTAATCGCAATGCCAAGATGGATTCTATAAGGTCTTGAACCTAGTCTTCTCTTTTGCTCGTATCGGTTTGTATCTTTCTACCCAGGCAAAGCGCTGTCCGTCGTTCCTTGTCGGTACTACATCGTCATGCTTGTTGACTAGAAAACCACTTATAAGGTAGTTCAGAGACAAAACCGCTAGATGGCGGTATGCTAGTTTTATCTATCAACATTGATTATATTATTTTGATGGACTATTGAATTTTTAATCGTTACAACCTTTAGTTGGAGGACCAGTTATGTGTCTCTTATAGTTTCCGTAAGCTGATAATCACCTATAACACCTACTTAGACTTTCAGGAACCAGTTTTTTTTTTTCTTGCTTTATGCCTCATGACAAACAAACATACATTCCCAAAATTAGGTTTATTTGTTCAAATACTCTCTTTAGTAATATATATAAATATTAAGCATTTTGCTACATTTGTTTAGATAGATATTCATATTTGTTAGACATATACTAACTTAAACATAGACTAATTAACATATTATATGAATATTACGCAATTTCAACTATATTACATACAAAGACATCAGCTTGATAACCCTGTTTTTTAAGTCGGTTAAGAATAGTCTAGGAGACTTAAAAGCTACTGAACATGATAATAACATTTTTTAAATGGCGCTTGTCTGTCTGTTTGCTCCCGCATCACGTAAAAACAATGGACTGATTGAAATGTCGTTTTTACTATTGGATAGATTAAGGTTTGGCTTGAAATCTCGTTGAATCTCAATCCGATAGAAACTGTTTAATGGTTAGAAAAATATTTGACATCTGAACGAATCTTAATTATTATGTAGTATATTGTATTTTATAGGTACTTTTGTCCTGGAATATCACAGGTTACATTTAACACTGAGAAATGCCCACGCGGACAAAGCCATGGGCGCAGCTGGTAATAAATAATTGTAATTAGATTTCGTGTTACTCACGTTGCCATGCTATAAGATGCCATTAATGGATAAAGGTACCTAATTAGTTTTAGTTGTTCTGTAGCAGACTTTGAATGGACCTATTTGATTTGGGTCGGCAATAAGAGGTCTAATGTAGAACCACAGAATAAATAATAGTACAAATAGAACAAGAACAATAGACATCCCGATAAGGGTTTATTTAATTAACATGCCAATTCAGGTACAACATTGTTTACGAGTATGTGCTGTTGTATGTTTGTCGCGAGGATGTGAACAGGTAGGTGGCTTACTCTTGAATACAGTTCCAATCGCAATCAAATTCTAATCCGAATCGCAATAAACAGTTGTTTGGCCCTCTCGAACAAAATCGAGATTGAAATTGAAATCGGGAACGCAATCAACTTCATATTGTGACACATAGAAGAACACCACTAACTAGGTGTGGCCATACAAAACGCAACAAAACGTATAATTTGAAATTACCTTGCAATATCCTTATTATTTTAACATTTTCAACTAATCATAATTATATTGCAAAAACTATCTTAATGTTTAATGATTTTTAGTCCTTATAAAAATTAAAAGCGTTAGTTTGCCTAAGAATGTACAGTAACAATGGCTGAATGTGTACCTACGTCTAAGACAAAAGGACTCTGAAAAAAAAAGTTCCCGCTCTTACGCTCAGCTGTCTCCATTTTTCAAACAAACTTTGTAGTAGTTTGGTTACCTATATTTTCTTAAATGATGAGTTAGCTAACCTACCAACAACTTCAGGCTCTTGCTGATTTTCTGGTGGAAAACCCAGGAATTGCCAAAGGTCTCTGCCCTTTACGTGGGCAGAGCGCAAGAGACCTTACAAGAAACGAAAAGAAAATGAGACGAGATAGCAAGCAATATTAATGCACACCATGCACCTTTTTGCAATGCAATGCATCTTTTTTTACAAAAAAGATGGAAAAGGTTGGGCAAAGGTATCGTCGATGATAATAATTTCGAAAATTAATATAAAAAATCTTTTCAAAATATAAAAAATCAGTTTGCACAATTCTTGTATCTCGTGGATATATCACTACGACGAGTAGGCTTTGGCATTAAAGGCTCCAAATTGCCACATAAACAAAAAGATCTTTAGTGACTGTGTAGCAATTTTTTTAAGTCGTCGTTCATGGCAAAAGCTTTCTTACTATAGCGCGCCATTCTTCTCATGTTTCGCCTTTGCCTTAGGTCAACTCTATGAGCATTGCCCAAAATACTAAACATGAGAGCTAAACGTCCCATTTTTCTTTGATAATCACTAAAAACAACACTCGATCGCAAAAAATTAACTTTTGTAAACTATTTAGATCTATCGCAAACTCTACTCCAGTTCGCGTCAAGAGTACCAAAAAAGAGACTTGCGTCGAGTTGAGTCGATTTCATTTAGTTCCATAAAATTCCACCATTATCGATTCCAAACGTGCGCTAGTTTAAAATTCAAGACTACCAAATGGCGTGATTTCGATCCCAATCCCAAATTACGATTGAAATCGAGTGTCAAGAGTAATGTACCAGTGGCCCAATTCCATAACTTGGCTACAATCGGATTATCACTTTTTTCATAGCAAATTCGACTCTATCGCAAGGCATTAGTGGCTGCGATACTGAGAATTCGATTGAAGCCAAGTTATGGAATCGGGCTGCAGTGGCCCAATTCCATAACTTGGCTACAATCGGATTATCACTTTTTTCATAGCAAATTCGACTCTATCGCAAGGCATTAGTGGCTGCGATACTGAGAATTCGATTGAAGCCAAGTTATGGAATCGGGCTGCAGGTTGACGTCATCCGCTCGCGAGCAATGCTGCCTAAGGTGAGCGACAAAGACAGTATTTATAGTAAATAGGCAAAATCCATACCAATATATAAAAGTGAAACGTCTGTTTGTTTGTTAGTTTGGGGAGCTTTCACGCAATAATGGCTGAACAGATTTTGATGAAATTTGGAATGGATGTAGCTTATACCCTAGAATAAAACATGGGATACTTTTTATCCCGGAAAATTGTAAGTTTCCACGGGAAAACTGGAAAATGTTGATTACTCGCTGTAGAGAACGGTTGCCATGGAAACGAAATAACAAGTCTGTCAAAAAACTTCAAGACTTCTTTTTTTGGTGCTATACCATTTTTTTAAATATTTTTTATTACGGACTAGGCAATCGTTTGACCACGATCTCACCTGGAAAGCGATGATGTGGTCGAAGGTGTAGCACGCTTGCCTAGTAGATATCTTGACTTGAACACACCTGGGTTATAATTTACCGGAAACACTGACGAGGGCAGGCCATTCCACTCCTTTGCAGTTCTTATAATAAATGAAGAAAAAGCGGAAAAGCTAGTAATATAAATTTAAATAAATCATATAAAAAAATATAATAACTTTAAGAAGTCAAAACTTAACATCTCATGAACTAAGAAAAAACATACATTATTCTAAATAGATAATAATCAATATAATTTGGTAAACTAAGTATATGCTTTGAGTTTGAAAAGGTTTCATGTGTCGACTCAGAGTAGAACCTCCACGCTGTTATCGCGACCCCCCATTATAGCTAAGAACCATCTCGAACGAATCAGTTTTCAAACATTACAAAACCGTATCAAAATCGGTCTTTTCGTTTGGGAGCTACGATGCCACAGTCATACATTTAGACATATACACGCCCTAAACTCATAACACCCCTCTCTTTTCGCGTTCGGGGGTTAAATATTGTCGTGTAGATCAATTGGCGAAGAGAAGTAAGCCAAATGAAGATTATCTATATCTATGGAATGACTCGTTTATAAGTAACGAACAATAACATTTTTTAGCAGACGTAATCTGAAACTGTTCCTATAAAATGAAAGTTTGTTACTAAAGGATGGGAGGGGTAGTAACTACTTTCCGTTAGCATAGTGCATGGAAATCAGAGATGATGGTCGTCCTCTAAAAAAAAAAACAGTGAACTGTTAAAGTTACATTAAGAATTCCGTCAAACCGCGAAAATTAACGCTGTAAAAAACTTGTTTAACGCTGTGATGCCTTCTTAAAGTACGGTAGGTTGAATACGAATGGTTTGTTTGTTTTTCGTATGAGGGAGTGCTGGCATCTGATCCCGATTCAGAACCCTTCGATAACGTACCGAATCGATTCGATTCGATATAGTTCTCGAATCGAATGGGTATTTTCGAGCTATTCAGAACAATCGACTTGAGGGTTCGATTCGTTTTCTACTAACGAATCGAATTCGACTGCATCCACGGAGTAATGTGCAGTTGTCTATGGCTGCATCTCAAGGTAATTCTAGTTCTATCATATAAAACATTTAATTAAGAAATAAATTAAAATTGCAGAAAAATATCAGATTTAAATTAAAAGTATGTATTGTAGTTAAGCTTTGTAAACATATGTAGGTACTAACTTTCAAACAAATGGTAATGTTTTGTTGATCCCGCAACGCAAGAGTATTGAAGTAGTATTAAGTATTCTATGTCGCAAGATCGAATACGCTGAGTCCATGTCCCTATATTGTACGGCCAATAATTCGCAATCAAATAATGTACAGCCAATAATTAGCTGAGGCTGGGCTGGCTCATGGGAATATCATGTTCACCGGAAATAGTTTTGATCACTACCATGAGCATAAAAATGAAGAGTGCTCAAAACCTTTAAATATTGAAATAATAATAAATTGCTGCAATAAATTCAAAATTAGATATAAATTGAGAGTTACCTAGGTAAGTATTATTCAAGACGAAACATGGTTAAACGAAGTACCATAATTAAGTTAATCTTTAGCCTCTCTCAGTGACATCAATTAACTTTTAACTTTCAAATCGTTATTTTTGTATGGACATTGACATTGACGTACCTATGGTACGTAATATAATGCAAATAAAATGTAAAATTGACGTCTCTTGCTTCAGTGCTATAGTAGCTACCTAACTATACATATTAAACAGGTAGGTACCAACCTATCTAGTTGATTGTTTTATCTAACTTCCTGATAAATATATACCTGAGTTAGATTATGTACTTACTCACTTTAATTTCTGCTGGTATGGCGAAACACTTGTCACCTCCATTCAAAAAACTTCTTATACCAGGCCTGGGCTCATCGTTAGTATCATTATATGTAAATATGTACTAAGTCGAGGTGAAGGGGTAGAAGAGAAAGAGGCGATAAGTCTCTCTCTGTAAGGGGGGGTTTCGGAAACCCATAGTTTTTGAGTAAAAGCAAAAACATAATATATGAGGCTAAGTATGAAAAAGCGTACGTAATGAATCATTTATGTAGAGAAAATTCGCTCTTCGCTTCGTTTTTTGACAGCAGTGGACAGCCGTTTGTTGTGGCTCTTCGTTATTACATGTGTATTTAGCAAAAAAAACATAGAGTAATGCATTTTTTCTCTGCATAATTTCAGTTCGTATAAAATATTTATCCACCGCTCGAGGCATTAGGCGGAATCCCGACTTGGCCGTGATAGTTTAGGAGACGAACCCGCCATTGGCTTCGTGTTATTTGTTTTAGCTTTGAGAACTTTACGTTATTCCATAACTTAACAACAAATATATATTTTGCTTTTTCTTAAATATATGGGTTTCCTCTACCCTCTCTTACAGAGGGAGGGTCATTCCTCAACCCCCTCCCACCCCATCCCCTCCTCTAAGTACATATAGAGATATACCAATTGTAAAGTCCTTCCCAGGCCTATAAGGCCAATGTAAGATCTTGCGTTATTAGCAAACAGCAATTGCTACTATTGTACAATTGTAACTGTCAAAAAGGCGATTATCTGCTGATTGGTATTAGCTAACAAGCTACCGCTCGCAAACTTACAGTAGGTAGCGCCTCTAGTGGATGATTTTGACACTAGAATTGTGATTGCAGTTGCATTGCTCTAAAATTCGTATTTAATACTCGCGTCTTATTGGCTAATGCATTGCGATTGGTAGCGCGATGTAGGGGCCGTTTTGTAACAATTGACGAAAATAACTGCTAAAAACGCTAAATAACGTTTGGGGTTCCCTTTGGCCATTTGTGGGCGAAATTAGCGTTCTGGACGTTTTCGATCACCGTTCGTTTTGCAAGTTCCGATGACATGTTGACATAGGAAAATCGGCTTTATTCCTTAGTTTTTCATTCGGTTTGGAAAGGATCGGTAATGTCAAAGTTTCAAAAATGACAAAAGTGTTGAAAATGTTCAAAGAAAATGGCTTGTTAAAAATTTACATTTCGAAACTGCCCACAACGCTATCTGATCATCTCAAACGCAGGGTAAAATGCGAGCAATTAAGCTGTCAAAAAAGCAACTACTCAAATAGCGATTGCTGAGTATAAAGTAGGGTCATTTTTGAATATCACAAACAAATAGTTTAAAAGGACAAAATAACAAATCACATTACACAATAACAACTCAAGACCTGCTGCCGATAGTGAAAAAAAATACAAAGGTGGACTATGAGTGTAAGTATGCCATCAAAAGCTTACAGTCTGTTACACTTTCTCACTATAATAGATAGGTACCTACCTACTTTTCACACACTAGTTTATTTATTATCACATTGAAGGTTTTTTCATGGGAGACTAACACCAAAGTGGGAGTACAGACTTGCAGTGAATCAAAAATAGGTCCACATGGCTATGAGGTAATCACAGGGGGTAAATGCTAATTAACTTTTTGGAAAAGGAGGGCTTGAATTCATTTTGTGTGGTCTGTGGGTTGAAACATGTGCAAAGTTCTTATTTCAAATGATAGGAGATTCATAACCAAAATACATAAGTATCTTAGATAATTTACCTATAATTAGATAAATTCCTGATGTTCACAACTTAAAAAACACAATTTTAGTTGTATGTGATTTCAAAAACAATTACATAATTATAGAGGCGTTTCAAATTATCATATTATTAATCAGAGATTAGATCTTATTGAAATAGATTAATTTTCTGCAAAACAGAAGAAAGTCTACTTTACTAATACAAAGGTAAGTAATGTAAGGAGAATAAATCTCCTTACATCTAAAATGAAATACTTATGTATGTATCCAATAACATATTGAAATGTGTGGGTCACATTAGTTTGCTACTAGCCCAACAATAATTAATATGAGGAGTGACGATGATTAACAAAACATCTAAACTATTATGTATTGATTTAGATTTATTGTTGAATTTGTGGGTAGTTAATAAAAAAGTCAGTTTGTGAAATGAACTCAAACGGAGTGTTTCCTTTAGTGGCGACTATGGAAAATAAATTGCAATTGTATTAAAATGGCATTCAATGTAACGAATATTGTAATGCCCGTGTAGTTTAACGCGAAAACTGACGTGTGGCGTGATTACAAGGAACGGTTACTGTATGCACTCAATGCGGCGGGACTCGTGGAAAAGGACGACACAAAAGCGCGATCTTTGTTCTTGTCTCAGCGCAGGAAGGATACCTATGCTCTAATTGCATCATTGTTAGTGCCGTTACGCCCGACTCAAGTAAATTTTAGAGACATTCTGGGTGTCTTGGACACATTCTATGAACCAGAGATAAATGAAATTTTACAACCAGGCAAATTTCATAAACGTATACAATTGCAAGGTCTCAGTCAGTCAATCTCAATCAGTCTCAATCAGTACTCTGTGTGCTAAGTGCAACTTTGCAGACATTAAACGTCAATTACGGGACAGACTTGTTTTAGGAGTGCGTGATGATCGTTTACGGCGAGAGTTGTTAAAAACTAAAGGACTGACATATGAGACGGCGGTACAGAAATGTCTCAATCATCAAGCATCCAGTGAAGAAATGTACCCCCGTCCGAGCAATGAAACAAATACGACATCATCTCAAGCTTCTGAACAAATGGATATTGGCAGAATAAAGTCAAATTAATGCAGACATTGCACCAGGGTGCACAAGCCGAGCGAGCGGTGTAAATTTGTGAGCGTTAAGTGCTACAAATGTCAAAAATATGGACATATCGCAAAAGCCTGTGTAAAGAAATTTAAACTTCACCAGGTGGAAGACAAGCGGGAGTCTTCTTCTGGAGCTGAACATATGATGGGTATCTATGTTTGTACAGACAGTTATCGACCTCCAATATTAGCTGACATAGTGATCGATGGAGCAAATTTGTCGATGGAGGTAGATTCTGGAGCATCTCGCAGTATCATATCGGAGAAGATTTTCAAGAAATTGTGGTTGTCACCTCCTCCACTACATGATACTACGGTGAAACTGGTTACATGGACTCGGGACACATTGAAAGTGTTAGGACTGGCTAATGTGCATGTATCTCTAGGCGTGAAAGAGGCTCAATGTGAACTATTGGTTGTGTCTGGTGATGGACCTAGCCTTCTGGGTCGCAACTGGTTTAAGCCATTAGAAATTCAAGTTACTGGCTTTTACTGGGCCGAAGAAGATTTGGTGCCTTTTAGGAATGAGTTTCCAGATTTGTTCAAAGAAGAGTTAAGCGAATACAATGGCCCTGAAGTCACATTTCACCTACGTCCTGAGGCAATACCACGTTTTCTGAAGTCTCGAGCGGTGCCATTTCCTTTGAAGATGCAAGTGGAAGACGAACTTAAGCATATGGTGGACACATGTGTATTAACACCAGTTAGGTACTGTGAATGGGGCCACTCCACTGCGGATAGTAAAAAAGGACGATCGATCGCGTATCTGCGGAGACTATAGGTCTACAGTCAATGTGTCTATAAAGGTTGATAGCTACCCGTTTCCAACCTCAATGGAAGCTTTTGTGAAGCTAAGCGGAGGCAAAGTGTTTAGCAAACTCGATTTGAAGCAAGCATATACACAATTGAAAGTGGATGATGAGACAGCCAAGCTGTTAACGCTGAATACACCCATCGGCCTTATGAAAATGAATCGCCTTGCTTTTGGAGTTAGTGCGGCACCATGTATTTTCCAGAGGGTGATGTCTTCCGCCCTAGCAGGCATGGATGGTGGAGCGTGCCTACTTGATGACGTAGCTGTAGCTGGTGCAACGCTGGAAGAGCATAATCATAGGCTTCGTCAAGTGATGCTGAAGCTAAATGAGATGGGGTTTCGACTAAATAGCAAGAAATGTATTTTTGCAGCTAATAGCATTACATTTCTGGGACACATGATTGATGGTGAGGGACTTCATCCATCACCCTCCAAAGTTAAAGAAATTCAAGAAAAACCAGCACCCATAAATAAGGAAACATTGCGGGCTTTCCTTGGATTGTATAACTTTTATCAAAAGTTTTTACCTGACAGAGCTACGGTTTTGAAGCCTTTGTATCAATTGTTGGAGTCGAATATTCCATGGAAGTGGAGTGAACGCGAGCAAGGAGCTTTTGAAAAAGCAAAGTCCTTGCTGTCATCAGATCTCACGTTGGTGGGATATGACTTGAAGAGAGAGTTACTGCTCATCTGTGACTCATCTGAATATGGAGTTGGGGCTATCATAGCACATGTCATGGATGATGGATCAGAGAGACCAATCATGATGGCGTCACGAACGTTACAGGACCATGAGAGGCGGTTGGACAGATCGATAAGGAAGCTTTGGCTATTATGTTTGGATTATCAAACTTTCACGAATTTTTGTTGGGACGCAGATTTTGTATTGTGACTAATCACAAGCCATTGGTTGGCTTATTGAATCCGGCAAAACCAATACCCGACCAGATCTCACCAAGAATGCTGCGATGGTCTTTGAAGCTAGCGTGTTATGATTATGTTATCAGATACAGACCAGGGAAATCAATTGGCAATGCTGATGCATTAAGCAGGTGGACAGCACCATCTACTGGAACAGTTGCTGTAGATCCACTTAGAGAAGTATTGTTGTTAGAAGAACAAAATAATGGCTGGAATTTAAACACACAAAGAATTGCTGCAGAAACATTGAAGGACCCACTGCTCAAGAAAGTTTTATACCATGTACAGCATGGTTGGCCAAACAAAGTTTCAGACCCAACCTTACAGCCGTTTTGGACCAGAAGAGAGGCTCTTTCACTTAATAAGGACTGCTGATTATGGAGCAACAGAGTCATAATACCTACCAAGTTACAAGAAGAAGTACTCAAAATATTGCATGCCCCTCACGCGGGCATAGTCCAAACGATAGCATATGCAAGAGGCTATGTATGGTGGGTCCATATGGACAGTCAAATAGAGCAAATTGTGGCCAGCTGTGAGCAGTGTCAGCTAGTAAGGAACTGTCCTCCTAGAGATCCACAGACTTGGATTATGACAGAAAAGCCTTGGAATCGAGTCCACATAGATTTTGCAGGCCCTTTTCAAGGCAAAACATTTTTCATTTTGATTGACAGCCATAGCAAATGGATAGAAGTGGACATAATTAACTCTATGACTAGCGGTGCTGTAATAACTCTATTGAGAAGGATTTTTGCTTCACAAGGATTGCCTGAAGTGGTTGTATCAGACAATGGTAGAGCTTTTACGTCTGAGGAGTTTGGTAGATTCTTGGTGAAAAACGGGATAAAACATTTACTTTCCCCACCGTACCATCCGGCAACCAACGGGCAGATTGAAAGAGCGATACAGTCGTTTAACAATAAAATTAAGAAAATGGATTTGAATCTACCATGGAGTGAGAAGTTGAGCAAGGTGCTTTATTACATGCGCACGGTACCGAATAGTAGCACAAACAAAACACCAGCGGAAATGCTCAATGGGCGAAAATACAAAACAGCGATATCCACACTCGACCCTGACTCCGCGCCAAGTCGAGGTGAACAACAGCTAGAGGCGGCGGCGCAACGCGCGCCCGCCCGGGCCTTCGCGGTGGACCAGCCCGTTCTAATTCACATGTATGGACCTGGAGAGAAGTGGCAGAGAGCCACTGTAGAGAGGGTTGAAGGTCCAAGCTCATACAGGGTGAGAACGGAAGATGGCAATTTACACCGCCGCCATGCTGATCAGATGCTAGCCAGAACAGTTCATCAGACACCTGGCTGAATGAGAATAGAGCTCTGCTAGACACATACTCAGGAGCATCGGAGGACCAACCAATTGAAATACCACCACCGGAGATGTAGCCTGACATTATAGGCATATCTGATTGCTCAGATTAAAGATGTTGAACTTTATATTGAGATTATTAGAATTTAATTGTTTTGAGTTTAATATTAATTTCTGATCTTTAAGTGGATTTATGTAATGTGTAGTTTATACCATTAAGTATAAAAGGGAGATATATTATATATTGATTTTGATTTATTGTTGAATTTGTGAGTAGTTAATAAAAAAGACAGTTTGTGAAATGAACTCAAAGGGCGTGTTTCTTTTATATACTTATAACAAAACTGTAACGGGTCCAATTCTGTACATTAAATATATTTTGTTTTTTTTTTATTGGAGGGTACTCTATGTTCGATACTGAAGCCAAAACTGTAATTTATTTCATTTTTGTCTGTCTGTCTGTCTGTATCTTGGACGCGCATCACGCTGCCGTAACTACTGAATGAATTCAAATGAAACTTGGTATGATTTGAGTTCATACTACGAGGTAGGACATAGGATACTTTACATCCTGAAAAATGTATGGGTTCTCGCAGGATAGGAGTTGAAACTTATTTAAAAGAACACGTGCCACGCTGAAACTAATGGACGGGGTTTGATGCAACTTGGCACCGTCGTAAATTATATGATGGGTTAAAATTGAGGACACGTCTTATCCCGAAAAAGTAAAGGGTTTCTGCGGGATATGGGCCCAAAGTACAGTTAATATTGAAGTAATAAATAATAAATATAAATAAAACGGTTAAAAACTCACGGAAAAGAAGATCGGAAATACTCCGACCAGTTTCGGACTATTTTGAAGTCCATCAAAACAATTGGATTATTCCTTCGGCGTGGCGTTCTTGATGCGACTGACACTGGGTCCACAATGTGGGGTCACGAGCCGGACACAACGAGTGCAGTGTGCCAACAATCAAAGTTAACAGAAGTGAGTGACAGTGATAACTCCTCGACAGACAACGTAGTGACTGTGCAAGTCGAACATAGTTGAGCGCCGCAATTGCCGCCCACTGGGCCGCCCCGCCACGCAGGCATCGTCAGTTGCGTGCTGACGTTCGTAGCGCTCGTCGCGGCTTGTCGGCATAACACTCCCAGAAGAAGGACTTCAAAATAGTCCGAAACTGGTCGGAGTATTTCCGATTTTCTTTTTCGTGTGTTTTTAGCCGTTTTATTTATATTTAATATGAATATCACTCGCGTTAGTTTTCAAAATCTAATAAATAATATCTTTTGTATGGTTCCTTATATTCGATACTGAAGCCAAAACTGTTTTACTTATTATTTTTGTCTGTCTGTCTGTTTGTCGGTATCTTGACCGCGCATCGCACCGAAACTACTGAATGAATTCAAATGAAACTTGGTATGATTTGAGTTCATACTACGAGGTAGGACATTTCATCCCGAAAAATTAAAGGGTTTCCGAAAAAAAAAGCCGGTTTCCGGTGAAATTTATTCAAAAGAACACGTATCATGCTGAAACTACTGGACGGTTTTTTTAATGCAAATTGACACAGTCATATATCTATACCTATAATAAAGCAAAAAGCGTGCAAGCGTGTTTGTTTTCTGCTAAAAAGAGTCCTCTACACCGATCTCCGTCTTTCCAAAGTGTAACATGTAACAGCTTTTGGGTGTCGAACTCACATCAAACCTGAATTTTGGGTCTTATATTGAATCCAAAGCCAAGGTAGCTGCAAAAAAACTTAGTATTTTGTCTAAGGTTAGGCGGTACTTCACACCGGGACAGCTTTTGAATCTTTATCAAGCACAGGTCCGATCTTGTATGGAGTACTGCTGCCACCTCTGGGACGGTTCTGCCAAGTATCAGCTCGAGTCTTTGGATTCAATTGAGAGACGTGCTATTAGGCTCATTGGGGATGACACTCTGGTAAAGAGTAAGCTTCAAAGTCTGGCGCATCGACGTGTGGTAGCAAGCCTGGCGGTATTCTACAGATTGCACTATGGAGAGTGTGCACAAGAACTGCACAACCTGATTCCCCCATCACCTTTCCATCACCATACGACTAGACGATCAGCAAAGCGCCACCCTTTCATGGTTGAAATACCTCGCACAAGAACGAAGCGTTACGCTTCTTCATTTATTATAAGAACTGCAAAGGAGTGGAATGCCCTGCCCTCGTCAGTGTTTCCGGTAAATTATAACCCCCGTGTGTTCAAGTTAAGAGTGAATAGGTATCTACTAGGCAAGCGTGCTACACCTTCGACCACGTCATCGCTTTCCATCAGGTGAGATCGTGGTCAAACGATTGCCTAGTCAGTAATAAAAAATAAAAAAGCAATAAGTACGAAAAAGGCTGTTAAATGAAGATAAATAAAAAAATGCTCTTGGGTGCTTAAAAAAGGTATTGAACAAGAATATACCATTTTTTTTATCGTGCCTTTCTGTCTCTTTGTCTGTATGTTTGTTTGTTCACGCATCACGTAAAAATACTGGACCGATTGCAATGCGGTTTTCATTGTTAGATAGCTTAGGGTTTGATTTAAAAACTGGTGTAATTGGTATCTCAATTCGGTGAGTTAGAGGCCGAGCAATTGATAAAAGTATTTTTGACAGCTGAAGAAATTTTGATCAAATGTTGGTATATTGATCCTGGAATACCACATTATGGTACTTTGAACCTAAAGAAAAGACCACGCTTGCGAAGCCGCGGATACAGCTAGTTGATAATAAAACAGTTGTGTCTGTATATGGTTTAATATCTTTCAGCTAAGTAGGTATTTCAAATTAGCAAATAAGTAATCAGACATTATAATTTCCAGATTTTCACATAAATTTGGATTCCCAAATGGGTAACGGATGATAATGGATCTTCGGAAGAATTACCATTCCAGGAATGTACAGATTGCATAAATAGGAGACTGCTAGTCAACCAATGCTTGCGGGGGCACTTTGCTCAATTCCATTACTACGTGCCTATCTCTTACAAAATAAAAACCTTGGTGCCTAAATATGATTTGTTTTTATTTTACCCGACTACAGCAAAGCAAGGGAAGGGTAATGAATTTAACAGTCTATATATGTATGTCTCTATGTATGTGGTTATGTGGATGTTCCACCATAATGTCGCTCCTATTGGTCCAATTTTGACAAAGGTGTCAATTGGAACGTCTTCAGGTTGTGTCATAGGCTATTTTTTTATCCGACTACAGCGACGCATATGTAGGGTTATGTGTAAAAAACTAAAAACTTGGTCAGATTGTGAGGTGTCAATCGATTCGTCTTCATATAAAGTGTCTTAGGCCTTTTATTTTTTACCCGACTATGGCAAACCAAAGGAAGGTTATTTGTTCAAACTAAAAACTGTACAGAAGAGGTTCATAAGCTATGAATATTAATTTGACAAATAAAGCAAATGCGAAGATAATTCTCAGTTCAGAACTTCCAACCGAGATTCGTTTTGGTACCTTATTCTCCGTCATTTTCTGAGAGTTTTATAAATTTTGATTAAAAGGCGCTCTCTCAGCTCTCTCTGAAGCGTAGAGTGATCGGCTGAACGTACCGTCATTTAACTTGGAAATCAATATTCCCTAAGCACTCGTTTTATTTTTGTTCATTTGATTAAATCTTAAGCTTGGATCAAATTAAACTTCAGGCAGTTTGTTCAAGAATCAGGATTAATTATATCAAGTTCAAATTAAGTAATTTGTTACAATATTTTTCACGTTTTAGCTGTTTGTACTAAATATTTAGTGTTTGAGACAAGTTTTTTCAGATAATTTCTCATAATTGATCGAAGCGTCTCCGTTTCAGCTTGGGCAAAAATGCTTTCGTATGTTTGGGTGTCCGCTTGCCCGGCTCTCCAGATCTCTGTTCTCCTCTATAGGTTCAGTTCTCAACCAATCTAGACGAAACTTGGCATACAATTTAAACATTTTTTTTTCAATTTTTAGTCATCGGGGATTTTTGATTGGGGGTACTTCCACCAAAAAGAAGCAAAAAGGGGGCTACTGAGTATCTCCGCCTTATTAGATCGGATTTCGATGGTTCTTCTTGAAAGGTGATAACTTTAAATTAGTCTCATAAAAGTTTGGTGAAGATCTGATGAGGACCTTCAGCGTGATGAACAGAGTAGCTCCTCAAATTGCAGTAAATTTCTCACGTTTTGGTTTCTACCAGTGATGGAACCAGCCCTTTACCCATTAGGTAAGGATTAATGGAAGACCTTGGTTATTAGTGTTAGTTTCACAATAAGGTAACTAGATGGCACTACTGTGCACCGCTAGATTGTCTGCAAAAAAGTTTGTACGCGCCAGGTCTTCAGCTCATAGAGCCACCAGTTGCATTTATTATTTAAAAGTTTATCTGTTTTCAACAGAGCAGATTTGTGCTTGCAAAGCATTCACACTGTTTGGTAGGTAGTTACACCATTAGCTTACTAACGTTAATTTAGTTGGTTCATAAAATATTCCCACTAATTTGCGAGCGGCGTTGTGCATGTACCTAGTGAACACAGGAACTGATACCGCTCTGCATCATTGGGTGAAGACAGTGGCGCGGCGCGCGGCAGTTGCTTAGTTCCCCTGGGGAAATCTACTTACATGAAATAGTATTGTCTTGAACGAAAATTAAATAAACTGGGATATATTCACACGAAATTATTTAAAAAAATATGATAACGTCAGGGCATTATGTCATTTAAGGCGATGAAACATTTCTTTTATTCAATCTAAATTGGACTAAAGTAACTTTCTGTAAGACAGTGGCCTTAAAAGTAACTTATTAAACTAGACAAACTGCAATGTATGCGAGTTATTGGAGGTTTTTTGAAGAGCACTACGACGCATGTGATGGAGTGTGAGCGAAATATGACAAACACAGCCACCAACTACATTTGCAACCGTTATATGTGCGTTATAGACCGTTCAGTGAATATCCATTTTTACACGAACACTACCAGAAAATCCACGAATTCATAGTCTTGATGAGCCCCTCACTCTGGAGTAAGTTGTCAATACCATCATCAATGGCCCAGAAAAATAAAAAGGAGTCGGCAGTGACAATATTCCTGGGGAGCTGCTGGAGTATGGTGGAGATGAGCTGCACGAGGCAATTTGGCACCTCTTTACTCATATGTGGGACGAAGAAGAAATCCCTTCTTATTTTAAGGTGTTGCATTTGCTCTATATAAAAACAAAGGAGATCGAGCAGACTGTAACTCCTACAGGGGCATCTCGCTACTCTCAATATCTGTTTTTTTTTTGCCTGTGTGCTTCTCGGAAGGCTTACACGATTGTCCAAGGATCTGCTTCTAGAGACCCAGTTTGGGTTTCATCCTAACAGAAGTATTTGCAAAGCGATATTCTTTTTGACAGCTGCAGGAAAAGAGCAGAGAACTAGGGCAGCCACTTTAATTCTGCTTTGTCGATCTAGAGAAGGCTCTCGACAGTGTACGTCGAGAGGCACTATGGATATTATTGGATATTATTGGAACAGAAAAGTTTATCAGAATGATAAGACTTCTACACAATGACATGAGTTGCTGTAAATGGAGAGCATCCGAGATGTTTTCAGTAAAAAGTGGTGTTAAAACAAAATGGTGTGCTGGCGCCTACCCTCTTTGCTCTCTACTTCTCAATAGTAATTTGTTTAGTTAATCACGCGATATTTAAGTAGTAATATCGCGTGAAAGCTGCCCAAACAAACAAACAGACAACGTTTCACTTTTATATATAGGTATGGATGGATGTCTCCTGGACACGGCAGCCATGTTCAGTCGCACGTACACAGCGACCTGGAAAATCACGAGCGAGGGCAGAGTCGGTATCCCGAAGGATTTGAAATAAGGTTTCGCTGACGTGAGGCGCGACACTCGTGCAATCGCCCTCACAGCCCTTTTCTGCATACGGAATGCACGCAGTCTGTCAGCTGCGTGGCCTCATACCTCGGTGCCGTATCGGAGGAGCGAGTGCACGTTTGCGAAGTAGCAGGTGCGGACCACGTCAGCGGATGCTACGCGAGGCAGCCGTCTCAGGGCATAACATGCGCTGCCTAATTTTGCACAGATTTTGTCAATGTGTGAGCTCCACGTCATACTGCGATCAATTTGAAACCCGAGAAAACTTACACATTCAACTTGCTCGATGGAAATTCTATCAATTTGGACACATAGATTTCTAGATGTTCGTTAAGATATAGCAAAGTGCAAAAAAATTTTTTTCTAATTAAGCTCAAGCCCGTTGGAACCACCGCGCTAATTCGTTTGCCACCATATTCAAGCGATGCTCCAGCTGTTCGAGAGTTTGAGCGATGACTATGGCTGCCACGTCGTTGGCATACAAAACATCGCCATTGTTCATCACGTCAGGTAGGTCATTCAGTAACAAAGAAACAAGTATGTTTAACACCGATGACCCCTGTTCCACACCCATCACGGTGGGTCTGATTTTGTCTCACCTCCATCACTGACCACCACCTGGGATCTGTTCTGCAAGATGTCCGTTAGCAGAGTATGAGCTGGTCCACTCATATATTTATATCTTTATTTTCATTTATTTTATTTTATAACTTTTTAAGATTATTTCCCTACATTTTTACTAGTACAAGACATTTAACTTTATCTTTATCTACCTATCATAAAGAGCCCCGGTGGAGGTCAAGAATCTTGTGAGGCGAGTACTTATCCCGTTCTAAAAAATCTTAGCCACTGCGGAAATAATGGACACAGGTCTGTAGCTATCGATGTCGTCGCACTTCCCTTTTCCCTTGAACAATGGGGAGATTTTGATAACTTTCATTGCTATCGGATATTCCCCAGTTTGAATGCAACGGTGGAACAGCGTGGATAAGTACGGAGCTATCTCAGTCGCAGCCGCGTGAAGGACTTCCATTGAAATATTGTAAATATCTCTAGTAGGGCTAATCTTGCGTGGGCTAATCCTGTGGATTTCTGCGGCGGTGAAGCGAATGAGTCTAAAAGGTGATAGAGTTAATGTTAAAAGTAACAACAGTTTTGCCCTTTTCGGACGTACAATAAATATTAATTAAATTATAGACAACAGCAATACTAAGTATCTTATGTAAGTAATACTATAATTATTTACATGAGAATAAGCAAGTTTATATTGTCACGAGGCGGTCCTAGGTTTTGTTCCACTAGCCCAGGGACCAAACCTCAGTGGACAACATAAAAGTACACAAACAATTAGGAGCACTCGGAGATGTTCATAAACAGAGATCTTGCACTCGACTATTCTATTCAATCTTCTCCCAATTTAATATATTTGGTAAGAGTTTACCCTTGGGGCTCTAGTATTGTTATTATCACAGACTTTTCGTGCTTCAACAATACGGATCAAAACAACCACGAACGAAAGTACTATCATATATATTTAAAGGACTCCAGATGTAATAAACTTATTTAGGTACATATTTTATAACATATTATTTAGTACAATTTCAGTTTTTGAAATCCAATGACAATGTGGGAATGACAAGTTATTTGAATTTAGAATTAAAATAGACAAACTATCAAATGGGTATGAATATGATCAAAGAGGTTTGACATCGTCACAACATAATAATAATAATAATTTATTTCATAATTTTCTAATGGAAAAATTTGGGTCACGGACGAGATACGAACTCGCACACTGTGCCTCACACAGCACATGCTTTTACCAATTTGGCCACCGAGACCTATGCGTCGTCATCCAAATCTTTCCACTAGCTTCTTTGAATCCGACTTATGGGGACGGTAAAAAAAATTAGAAAATTATTATATATATTGACGCTAAGCAGGCGTTAACTGTAACAAAAAAAAAAAAAAAATCGTTGCCAAAAATTTTACAAAACACTCGGACACCTTATAGTAAACAATATTTTGTTAATTATGTTAATTGTGGGTATACTAGTTCCCACACTAAGATTCCCTGTGTTGTAGGAAACTAGTCTCTTCCTGAGGTTACAAAATTCAAAAATGTATACATACTACTAGATCAAAATAAGTTATCAATATATGTAAAACCTATATAATTGTACCTACTCAGTGCACACCACACAAAAGTATATATTTTTTGGTTAAATGTGCACACGATAGGTAGTATTGTTCGCGTAATGCCAACCAAATATACCTCAAACAAAAGAGAACGACAAAACAAAGCAAAAAAATTAGTAATTATAAAATAAGGTAGGGCATTTAATTGCATCTATATAAAATTCCAATTTACTGGATAAAGTTTAGGTACATAAACTAAGGTTATCAAGCTAAACAGAATTACAACATCCACTTTCTGCGGCGGTGAAGCGAATGAGTCTAAAAGGTGGTAGAGTTAATGTTAAAAGTAACAACAGTTTTCCCCATTTCGGACGTACGATGAATATTTTTTTTGATTGGGGTTTTCTAATCCAAAGTCTACAACCTCTATCTCGCACTACAAAATAAAACAATGAACTGAGCAAATTATTGAATATCTTATTTATTACCTGTTTTATTACTGTATCTAGTTATATATATAAAAAAATATGTACCGTAATTAGGTATAGGTACTATGTATAAATTAAATTATATTATTATGAAGTATTATATTATACACGTAGGTATATTATGTAAGTATAGAAATAGTATTGATATTATTATTAGGAATCTATTAGTTTTCCAATTTAAAATAGGCACTATTCCGCTTTAAAAACATCATAATACACCGAAGTTAACGGGAAGATAATGCTTGGTAGCATTAAGTTCGCCTATGTACCTATCTTATGTGTGCAATAAAGAATTTTTTATCTATCTATCTAATATTAATTAACATATAAACAACAGCAATACTAAGTCTTTTATGTAACTAATACTATAATTATTTACATAAGAATAAGCAAGTTTACATTTTTACCTTATTTCTATAACTAGTATAGTAGTAGTATAGTTTTCCCGCGCGCGACTTTATACGCGCAGACTACTGCTTATCGCGAAAACAAGCATCCTATTTTCTTCTACACGGAAAAAAAATATTAGCTAATGTTACTAAATTGTATGTGCCGTAGCTAAAAACATTCCAAACTATAGGGACAACGAATTTCATTGCAATAGTAGCGAAGGGTTCTTAGTTACAGGAATTCAGCTACGGCAGCAATTCTTTTTAGTCAAGATCACTAAGATTTTTAGCCACTTTTATCTGTGGCTGCTAATAATATTAGGTATCCTTAACGGTAGCTGCTAAATAAATTAGCAATATTTAGCGGTAGCTGCTAACATTACTGAGCAGTATTCTGAATGTTTTCGTGGATATTGCACATTACTTAGTCAGTTACTAATATAATCTTAGCTGATACAGCGTATTTTTTTTAGCAGTATTAACTACGATACCTAACATTATTTATTGAATTTACTAAGAAAATATCAATAGCAGCTAAATTAATTTGAAAACATATCGTATCACCGTAGCTGCACTAGACAATGTTTAAGCTGTAACTGTGAATAGGGTTTGTATTGTAACTCCTCGTAAGGGGTTTAGTTGCGTGATATAATTGTTTTATGCGAGACAGCTAATATAATTCGTAGCATGAAAGATAGTTTTAGCAATAGTAGCAAAGTTAATTTCATACTGTATCGTATCACCGTAGCTGGACTAGACAATGTTTTAGTTGTAGCTCTGTATAAGGTTTGTTACTCCTCCTAAGGGTTTTAGTTGCGTGAACTAATTGTTTTATGAGAGACAGCTAATATAATTCGTAGCATGAAAGATAGTTTTAGCAATAGTAGCTAAATTAATTTGATACTGTATGTTATTTCTGTAGCTGCACGAGACAATGTTTTGACTGTAGCTGTTAATAGGGTTTGTGCATCCGCCTAAGGATTTTAGGTGCATGATATAATTATTTTATGTGAGACATCTAATATAATTCGTAGCATGAAAGATAGTTTTAGTAGTAATAGCTAAGTTAATTTGATACTGTATCGTATCACCGTAGCTGCACGAGACAATGTTTTGACTGTAGCTGTTAATAGGGTTTGTGACTCCTCCTAAGGAGTTTAGGTGCATGATATAATTATTTTACGTGAGACATCTAATATAATTCGTATCATGAAAGATAGTTTTAGTAATAGTAGCTAAGTTGATTTGATACTGTATCGTATCACCGTAGCTGCACTAGACAATGTTTTATGTGTAGCTATGAATAGGGTTTGTGACTCCTTTTAAAGGTTTAGTTGCGTGATATAATTGTTTTATGTGAGACAGCTAATATAATTCGGTGCATGAAAGATAGTTTTAGCAATAGTAGCAAAGTTAATTGGAGACTGTTTCGTATCACCGTAGCTGCACTAGACAATGTTTTAGCTGTAGCTGTGAATAGGGTTTGTGACTCCTCCTAAAGGTTTTAGTTGCGTGATATAATTATTTTATGTGAGACATCTAATATAATTCGTAGCATGAAAGATAGTTTTAGTAATAGTAGCTAAGTTAATTTGATACTGTATCGTATCACCGTAGCTGCACTAGACAATGTTTTAGCTGTAGCTGTGAATAGGGTTTGTGACTCCTCCTAAAGGTTTTAGTTGCGTGATACAATTGTTTTATCTGAGACAGATAATATAATTTGTAGCAAGAAAGATGGTTTTAGCAATAGTAGCAAATTTAATTTCATACTGTATCGTATCACCGTAGTTACACTAGACAATGTTTTAGCTGTAGTTGTGAATACGGTTTGTGACTCTTCCAAAGAGTTTTAGTCACTTGATGAAATAGCTATATTGAGATAGCTAACGTAAATCGTACTGTTGGATTAACTATCTGCTACTGCTAAATATATATTTCATACTACAAATATTTCACATAACTCTTTTACATCCCATAACTAAAATTACCTTATGTGGAGTCACAAAACCAATTCACAGTTGTAACATTTATAAAGCTATTGTAACATTTATGAAGCTAATATACAACGGAAATAATGTACCGAATCATAAAATAAATGTTAAAATACTAATAAGCTACTTAAATAAACACTTGGAGAATTGAAAACCAAACATACTTAATATTTTTTATTTGCAATTTTAAATTAAGTACCTACAATTTTTATTGTAAGAAAGTAAAGGTAAATACAATTTTAGGTTCGGCTAGACAGAAACATACCAGCAAATTAAATAATGATGTATCAATCAAGACAATTTTATATTACCCATAATAATGTGTGCTTTCATGTGGCGGAATATTAGTCTTATTTTTCGCTAATGGAATTCCACTATTTTGTAATTCAAAATGATTTGGAACCATGCTGCCTAAATAAATGTTTTCTGTAAGAGTCTCGTTTATCAAATTTCCCAGTAGAGTATTCATTGACACCTCAGTTGTATATTTTACACAGAGGCTGTTTCAGATATGCATGACAATGTAAAACATCAATCAATACTCATAAAATAATCCTGGCAGTCGCGAACAAAGCATTTCACGGAACCTTTACTTACTTGAAATACTGTTTTTGACTCGAAGATTTTAAGATAATCTAATGATAAATTATTCACTTTGGGTGCATGGCGATAAAGGCGTTTTATTAGATATTAGATAAAATATTCGAGATCCTGTACTTTATGTACATTGTGTTGGATACAAATTTAAGATTCGGGCTTAAATTGATTGTATTCACTGATTAACCCTAACAGTGTATTTGGTCATCAGTGTCACAATTAATGTTGTAGACAGCTTTTTGCAGAAAAAAGATTTCTCTTCCAGTTTCTCTTGGGTAACAGGAGTGCAATGCGTGGAATGATTTAAAGGAAATGTCGAATGCTTTGAGAGGGCTGCCAATATTATACATTATGTCATTTATAATAATATAACAGTCAGTGATAATTTCTTCGTCTGGAGACACGCCATACAACTGAGGGCCCAGATTAAGTCCCAGTTCAAAAATGTTTTCAAAAAATAACAATATACCAACATTTGATCAAAACTCCTTCCGTCCCGTAACAATATTTTTATCGATTGCTCCGCTTTTACTCATCGGATTAATATCTTAATCCGATG
This sequence comes from Alsophila aescularia, assembly GCA_946251855.1. NCBI lineage: Eukaryota > Metazoa > Arthropoda > Insecta > Lepidoptera > Geometridae > Alsophila > Alsophila aescularia. The sequence continues at coordinate 35,085,310 of OX276376.1, forward strand.
AGTAAAAGCGGGGATAACAAGTACCCCCAATTTTAAGTAAGTTCTTAAGCTATCCAACAAAGAAAACCGCATCGCAATCGGTTCATCGCAGTAACCATGTCATGGTGAAACTTAGAACTGGCTATCACAATTAAATGCGTATAAGTACAACATTTCGTGTCTGTGCAGTTAACCATTGAGGAGTTCCTTAGTCAGGATCCAATCCTGGCAGCAACCATTTCATAATAAGATGCGTATACAAATTTTTGTGTCTATGCTGTTGACCGTTGAAGAGTTCCTTTCTCTGGAGACCATGTCATCTAATCTATCTAGTTTTGTTCTATCTGTCCATTTAATCTGCTTTCATAATAAAATGCTTACACAAAATTTCGTGTCTGTGCTGTTAACCGCTAAATAGTTCCTTTGTCTGGAGCTAATCCTGGATGTCTGTTCAAGTCATGCTTACCATAACAATGAATTGTCATTGGAAATAAACCAACATGTAAAAATTCAACTTCGTAGGATAAGAGGAAGTGGTTCTAATTCAGATTGTAAATTTTGACCTAAACACACATACATACATACAAACATTGCATGTTAAATAAAATGTTTTAAGAAAAACAGTATGGCTTCAGTATCGAATATAGAGTAGTACCCTCTAAAAAAATATTATTATATTACTTATTGCTTCAGAATTAACATAACTTTGGACCCCTATCCCGCAGAAATTCTTTTTTTTTCTGAACAAAAAGTATCCTCAATTTTAACCCGTCATATAAACTATGACTGTGCCAAGTTGCATCAAAATCCGTCTAGTAGTTTCAGAGTGGTAAGTGTTTTTTTAAACAAACCATCAACCCCTATCCTGCAAAACCCCTTTCATTTTTCGGGATGATAAGTATCCAATGTCCCTACCTTGTAGTATGAACTCAAAACATACCAAGTTTCATTTAAATTCATTCAGTAGTTTCGGCGTGATGCCTAGCCAAGATACAGACAGTTCTTCCGCCCACCACACTCTTTCCCCACCAACTGTCACTTTGATACCTGTCATTTTGACACCTGTCACTTTGACACGTATGTTTTATTTATTTATTTTGATTGTAAATGAAATATATATTTTTTATTATTTTCTTGAGTGTTGTGGATCTTTTGCTACGGACTCCTATTTCTCGATCACTTTTTTCGCATTTAATTAGGAAAAATCGATACTTTTGAAAACCTCTAAATATATTTCTAAGAACACATCTTCTTATCTTAACAGTTAGTACCTTCCATAGAGATCCCTGTTAACAACACAACCCGTTTAATACGATCTTACGGAAGTGAGATCGAACGAGAGAATGAGGTTAGAAAACAATTAGAAAGTATGCCGGCGACGGGCCACGCTGACGGTAAATCGATACTAGGGTAGCAGCGCAGCGGCCGCTAATCCGTTGATTAGACGGCGGACGTTGGCCGCCCGCGCCGGCCTGGCGACAAGTGATACCGACTTTGTTGCTAGTATTATTATTATTAATTTTTTTATTTAGTATTTTGTTCGAACCACTAACGAGGGATATCAAAAAAAATACATCTCTTTGGTTCGAACATTGTCAACAGCAAAACAAGAGCCAAGAATAGGCACCGCAGAAAGTAACTGTTATAAGCAACTACTCTAAGATGTAATAATCCAAACCAATATATAAAAGTGAAATGTTGGGGAGTTTTACCGCAAAATGGCTGAATGGATTTTGATGAAATTTGAATTGGAGATAGCTAGCTAGCTTATACCATGGAATAAACTAGTGGCTCTGTGAGCTGTAGGCAAACATTTTTGCAAATAATCTAGTGGTGCACAATAGCACCATCTAGTTATCTTATTGTAACACTAACATTAATAACCAATTAAATTAATAATAATGTGCTCCATCAATCCCTACCTAGTAGGTAAAGGGCTGATTCCACTAGTAGAAACCTAAAAGTGAGAAATGTACTGCATTTTGAGTAGCTATTCTGCTCATCATGCCGAAGATCCTCATCAGATCTTCACCAAATTTTTATGAGTAACTTAAAATTACTACCATACAAATGAAAAAAAAAACATTGCAATCAGATGTAATATGGCGAAGATATTCAGTAGCCCCCTTTTTACCCTATTTTGAGGGAAGTCAAAACAATAAAAAAAATAATAAAAAAAAATTGCTTAACTTGCATACCAAGTTTCGTCTAGATCGGTTGAGAAATGCGACCTGTAGATGAAAACACGGAAATTCGGACAGACATCTGGACATACGAAAGAATTTTTGCCGTAGCTAAAATAGAGACGCTTCGCTGGCGCTTCGCGCTCGCTTGGTCAAACATACGATTTCTTTTATCACGCAAAATAGTAAGTTTCCATCGGAAAACTGGGAAATGTCGATAAATCGCTGTAAGGAACAGTTGCCATGGAAACAAAATAATAACAAATCTGTCAAAAAGCATCAGGAGCGTTGGTTCCAAACAGAATACAATACGCTGTAGCACTTTTGATGTTGTACTTTTGCATTGGTTTTTAATATTTTAGAAGAACATAGGATGCTTTTTTTGCAATAAACTGTAGTCCACACGGACGAAGTCGTGGGGAAGAGCTAGTTAAAGATTAACTAATTTGGAAGATTTTTATTTAATGAATAGCTGTGCCCTATGGGCTTTGCATGAGTGGTAATTTATCTGGACTAAAAGTACACCATGTAAAGATGTAATAATCCAAACCAATATATAAAAGTACACCATGTAAAGATGTAATAATCCAAACCAATATATAAAAGTACACCATGTAAAGATGTAATAATCCAAACCAATATATAAAAGTGAAACGTAAACCAGAACCTAAAATACCAATATACTAAATTAGATCAAAATTCCTTCAGCCGTCAAAAATATTTATAACGATTGCGGCTTCTGCTTATTAAATTGAGATATGAAGTACATCAGGGCACTTATTCATTTTAACATCCCTACCCTAGACCATTTATTTATTATCCTCTTTATGCAGTTTGTACAGACTTTTGTTGTTACTTACTGCTTTATTATAAGTATAGATATTTAAATATAGATAAAAGAAATAAAGCTATTATACGTTGATCTAGGTAAGATAGCAAATGTTTTCACACCATAGAAAAAGTGGTTTTTATACTGTGTTTTGTGTGAATGAATTGTAAAAATTGAAATCACAATATCACTATAATTTCCTTCGTAACTCACGTATTATTATCGTAACTAAGTTTGGATCTTTAGACTTATTTACAAAGTCTAGTCTAGACAATAAATAACTAAACATACATCAATATAGTAGTTTTGTTAACTATGTAAGTACTTGTTGCGATACCCTGCAGCGAGAAAGTTTGTTAATCTACTGCAAGGGCATCATCAGATGACTCTATTTATTCACTTTATTCAACCGCTTTATTTATTGACGATACTCGAGACAAATTATTGTCTGTAATCTAGTTAAAAGCTTTGTTATTTGACAAACCAATTGATTTAGCTCTAAGTTATCGGTATTTCAGTTCTCAAGTGCTTTAACATCAAACAAGACGTTTTCAAAGTCAAATTAAGTTGAAGATATTTAATTTATTCGAGGCCATTGTTTTGTGTCAAAACAACTTTAGCTTATAAAATAAAGTATTTAATACTTTTTGTACATTTGAACGGCTTTTTGACCTGTAATTCTAGCTATCTATCTAATCAGCCTGTATCCACCCACTGTTGTATAATACCTCCTCTCGTTGACGCCAGTCTTCCCGGTCCTGTGCTAATCTCATCTATTGGCATTCAGCGTGTTGTTCCTGACAAATTTAGGGTTGCCGTATTCTAATTCCAAAATTGCCGGATTTTTAGAGAAAACTAAGAAAAATGCCGTATAGTACAAAATGTTTACTTGGAAGGATTAAATAATAAAAAACATACAAGTGATGTAATATGTACTATGCGTGTACTACTTTTAAACTTACTTATTTTATTCTTCACCATATAGGTTTTGAATTGTTTTTCAATCAAAAGTTAAAGAAATGTTCGTTGAATAGCTTTTACTGATAGATCGTAACATACAGCAAAACAAAGAAGCAATGAAAGAAAGAGAGAATCACAATAGGTACAGTACAATAACAATTATTCCGGGGATTCCCACACATCCTAAAACCTACCCGAATAAAAGTGAAGAACCTACCAAACTGAGAACTAAAGATTTTAGACGTCAACATCTCGAAGATAAGGTTGAATTTTGTTGAATATGACATTTCTTTTCGTGGCGCTTCTAGTGTATCTATTGCTTACAAGTTCGTGCGCTCCATTTTAAGTTATTTTTTTATACATTAGTAAATTACCGTATATTTTAATACGGTAATCTAAGAGCTGCCGTATACCGTATTTATGATGCCAAAGATGCCTGAATGCCGTATATTACGGCAATTGCCGTATCACGAACAACGATCATCGCACTTCGCAATGTCATCTATCGGGCGCGTGGTCTGCCTCTCTCTCTCTCTCTCTCTCTCTCTCTTGTTGACCTGTAATAATAATTGTAAATTATTTAGTATAAAATTAATAACATGCAAGTATTGATTGACTTCTAATGCATCGACCGCTTCGCGTTCAGAATACTAATCGTATTACTTAGTACAACTACGAATAATAATATACAAGCATAATTCTCATACAGATATCGCTTAAAAAGTGCACCCACTTACGCATAGAAACTAACAGCAATACAACGAAACACTCACTCTTTCCACGTCTATTGCATTGGTTCGGCGATTTGTTTCTCATAATAATCGCACACCATTGGTCGATGTACAGATATTAAGTCAACTTCGAAAAAATATATACATATGTTCTTAGTAGGTAATGATGATATTGATGACTAGCTTATTTCAGTACCAAAAGTGCCTCTATAGTACAATATAATGTACTACATTTCATCAAAATTTGATCATCCTTCAAATAGTTTGTAATTGATTGATCGGCTTCATCGGATTGAGATACCAAGTACACCAGTTTTTAAGACAAGCCCTAGTTTCGATGCGCGAACAAACACACGATTTATTAATAACTTGTAAGCTAACTTCAGTAGCTTATTTTAAGTACCTAGACATATTTTTTTAATTATCTTTCTGTGCAGACTTTTTGTTACTTACTTTTTTTGCTTATTATAAGGATTTAAATAAAAATATGCCCAGACAGTTCGAAAAATGCCCATTATGAAAAGGAAATATAATAAATACTATTGAAAATAAAAATTGACTGGGCTTTATGAATAATGCCCGCAATTATTGCTATTGGGCTGTATAATAAAAATATTTGTTTTATTGAATTCTTAATTATAATGCCTATCAACAAGCACAAATAAAAAAAATATATAACCCCGATCTCCCACCCCCCATTATAGCTAAGAAGCATCTCAATGACATCAGTTTTTCAACATAAAAAAGCATCAAAATTGGTCCATTTGTTTGGGAGCTACGATCCTCATCCCCATTCCCCCTTCCCATTATACTACCAACCATCTCATCATTAAAAACCGCAGCTAAATTGATCTATTCGTTTTCTCACCCCCCTTTTCTCAACTCCCCTCCATGTAGCTAAGAACTATCTCGATCACAGCAGTTTTCAAACAGAAAAAAACCGTATCAAAATCGGTCCATTCATTTGTTAGCTACGATGCCACAGACACACATATACACCCACACACACCCCATACACACAAACGCACGTAAACCCTAACACACACACACACACACACACACACACACACACACACACACACACACAAATATAAACAGTGATACACACCATTAATTTATAACACCCGTCTCTTTGTTAGGGGGTTAGAAAATACCGTGAAATACCTACTGACTGACTGTCTGACTAACTGACGGAAAACGCACAGCCTAAACCGTAGAAATTTGAAATTTGGAGGAAATATTCCATGAGTGTCCGGTAGGTCTAGGTTGGTAATTCAGTCCCACCATGCACTTGTGTTATATTTACTTGTGTTTATAAACATATGTTTAATAATTATACGTACTGTAAGATTATCAAAACATAAGTTTTGTAATGTTAGCCTTCGCTTGGTCAGGTTTGTCGAGTAGGAGATAAAACTTATCTGCACCTAGTAATAAAAGCAAGTTGCTTTATCCGATAGTTGGTATCTATAGTACCCAGTAGCTACAGCTACAGAATAAATAACCTAAGGAATATTTAATAAAAACAAGGAAATAGGTTTGCAATTCTGTATATTGTTTACTCATTTGAACACTGGATTCGGATTGTAATATTATTAAACCAATAACTATTTAGATACATAGTTATTAACAATTTAAATGTGATAATTGGTCACAGACAAACATTTATATTTGTCTTAGTTACACTAGGCATAATAACTTCGAAAACAGCATTTAAACACAATCAAATAGATGATAATCCCGTGAACTATAATCTTATAGATTATTTCATCACCCCTCAATGAAGTGATACACAGTAACAAATACACAGTAATAATTACATGGTTACAAATAAGCAGCATAACAGAATATTATAAAAAACACTTAACTTGCCAAGGTACTCTCGGTGCGGCGGTCACAAGAACATTAAACTTTTTTTCTTTTTTTTTAATTACTTTTTTTTAGGAAGGACTAATGGTGTTGGCCATCAGGCCATCGCTGCCAGCACTTTGACTGCGATGGCGTCGTCCGGATCGTCCAGGACATCGCGGGGACATCTACGGAGGAAACTTTGGTAAGTTGAGAGAGCCTTTATATAGCATTTTCGAACATCCGACGCTGTCAGAAGTCATCTGAGACGAAGACTACCGACATCGTCCGAACTATTTGAGTCGTTTGAAAACAGATCAACGAATATCTACCATTTACTTTATTAATTACATAAGTCATGTCTGATAGTTGTATTTAATTATTGGAATACATTTTAAGATCATTCTAATAATTATGGCATAATAATACAGATTTTTCATAGTGATGGATGACATACATCGTGTGTTTACACGTGGTACTTTACTTTTTTTTTAAAGTAGACAATACTTGGTTCTGAAAGCTCTTTGGGGGAGGCCTATATTCAGCAGTGGACTTCTAAAGACTGAAATTATGATGATGATGATGATGATCCAGTAGGTGCACTACGGCTCCTCTTGTCGATGAGCCTGGTCCTCTTTGTTACGCTGGAACTGTTCTTCCAGCCGACGAGACTGCTCATGGAGCATTGCCATTTAGCACAAAAGATGATGAGATGATGGAACCACAGTAGCTGGACATCCTGTGGATTGACCAGTGAATGAGTGGAGGCCGCGGCGGCGTCCAACTCAGTGGTTGCTTGATTGTCAACAACTGCTCGTAGTGGCAAACCGAACCTCCTTTCATCCATCTCTCTCTCTCGTTGGCTTCTCGTTATTTTGCGGTCTATGTCCTGCTTTGGTGTAACAGACATTATTCTATCTTTGCTTCTGACACCAAATTGTTAGGAGCTGGTGTTTGGATAAAATTAATTTAAGCCAATTAAACCAAAAATTACCACTTTTATTCACAAAAACCCCAATAAGAAATTAAACAATACAAACACTTTTTAACTCAACTGTACACTCGTATAGACTATCACCATAACATTGAATGTTCGCTTGCGAACTACTTAGATTGTACTCGTTTATTGTAAAGTCTCGGGATGGAATGGAGTACGAACACCACCTCAATACTCCAAGTCAACCTCACATGCCCGTGGTACATCCTGCCGAATAACGGACGAGGCTCTGATTAATGACAAATGTCAGTATAACCATTCAGAATTTGCGCAGTTTAAATTCTACAGACCGGTGACGGGCAGCAGCGTCATCGGTGCAAGAATTTGCGCCCTGCTATTCCTAGCCACGGCAGCGGTAATGGTCACGGCAGGGCTGGGGTTGCTAAGAATCTCCGGGCTACGGAAGCCCGCCAAAACTGACAGACTCTGGCAACGTTTAACGGACGCACTTTACGGCTCGACGAACATCTGGCACAAATGTAAGAGGAGCTGGGACACATAAGGTGGCACATTCTGAGGTTATGTGAAGTCCGAGGGAGAGGATATCGTGACTTTAGAGTCGGGCCATCTTATTGTTACGCCGGTCGATTCATAGAAAAACAGTAGCTACTAAAATGTTCGAGAAGTTTCGGTCGGATGACGCAATAGATAGATAGATAGATAGATAATACTTTATTGCACCTAAAAAGATATTATTACACATAAAATATTTCTTCAAAATAAGTACAATGGGCGGTCTTATCGCTAAGAGCGATCTCTTCCAGACAACCTTTGGATGGACAGCAATGGAAGAACAAGGAGTAGACGGCGGTGCATTAAAATAACATTCTATAACATAGATACTTTTCTAAAATACAATAAATCAATAACTATTTATATAATAAACTAATACATGTTATTACAATAAACTAATACATATTTATATTACAAATTAGGTTTAAATACATACTTTTACGTAGCAGTGCTTAGATTGGAGAGATAGTGATTCTTTACCATATTTTTAAATATATGTAATGTTTTAGCTCGTCTGATATCCAGCGGAAGTGCATTCCATAGTTTCACAGCTTTTACTGTGAATGACTTTTCATAGAACTGTATAGTGTGGGGAGGTGTCTTGCAATTTCTACATTTAAAGGATTATTCTGGAACACACTAGTTGCGCGTAGGTACCTACAGAGTTTCCAGAGTGCGCGGTAGGTAGGTACATACGGGCGCGGCACGGCAACATCAAAGGCGCCGCCGGCCTTAGGTACCTACAGGCGCGGCGCGACATCAAAGGCGCCGCTGACCTTTAAAGTTCAAATACCGACCGACTACCGCTAGTACATACAAGTACGTACGAGTGGAAACATCCGTCATAATTTTTTTTTTTTTTAAATACGCCTTTATAATAAAAATGATATGATGTACACAATCACTAATAAGAATAACATATTTACAATTGAGCCAGAACAGAATCACTTTTTCAAAATTACCAATGTAATAATAATGCAACAATACAACATAAGATAAGAAAGAGTTTTTTGAAGGCGATACCAAACCGAGCCATAATTAATAATATGGTTGAGTTTATTCAAAAAGATAACGTCATAAATGGCTTGACGTGCTTTATAAAATAATAAGGAGTTAGATTATTCAACTCTTGTTGAGCATCGGAACGGAGGAGTCGACTGTATAGTAGTATATTTATGTCTGAAGAAGTTATTTACTACAAATGTAAAGTAGAATATAAGTGACCAGTGGATAATACAAGTATTTTGTACCTGAAGGAGGTTCTTTTTTTCTCAGAAGAGGCGATACACCCAAAAGGTTTGTTGTACTTGTTAACGTTTAATTTTTCTTTTGACGCGGTTATACGCCCACTAATGATAACATTATCAAGCGTCACGTAAGTTTATTTGGATTGACTTTCTAATCGGAGTTTTTTTTTTTAATTTAGTTTTCATTGAGTATAGTATATTTTTAAGAGCATAATTATTGCATATTGCGCAGTATGATAAGGTTATGGGTAGATACTTGACTGAGCCTTTGTCATGGCAGTATAACACCTATTTTTATGCGCTTTAGTTGAGAGTATGGGTGCTGACGATCAAATATCTTGGCTTGTGCTTATTTTTGATGATTAGGATATTCATAACTCCTTTTCAAATAGTTTCTCATTACCGTGATAAATTTGAATAAAAAGTTAAGTAGGGGCAAATTCCTGATAGGTTTATGCGTAAATTATTTGTGTTCATGGAACAGTGCGTACTATACCGTACCGTACAGTGCGTATAACGCGTGTTCCTTACACCTGGGTTGTGACTATTTGTAGCGAGAAAAGAGAGAAAAATGTTTATTGGCACAAAACACATTTAAAGAACAAAACAATAATTAGATATCTGCGTATTTTGTTTGTATGCACATGTTTTTGTTGATTTTATGTACAATATGTAATGGTGTAGCAGTGCTCTCTGTTAAAGGAACCTGTCACAAATGTAAATTTCAGGTTCAAATTAATAATACATGTATAAAAGGGATTTTAAGAATATTTAGTTTGAAGCTACCCAATTAAATTTAATGAACAAAACATCAAAAAGTATGAATAATTAATATGATAATAATGCTTTTTTCTGTACAATGTTTAGTCATAATGTGTAAAATGTTACTATGATGGTCTTGTCCAATAAATCTTTTCCTGGTAATAGTTAAGTTCCTACTTCAACCATAATGTTGGTTGTGCTGAATTCATATGATTTATATTGTTATTTAATGCAGTTGTATGGTTTTCTTATGTTATGGTTTTTATGTACCACAATAATAAATGTAGGAATAAAATAGGAATATATTAGAGCAATATTATTTTTACCACTAAAACGATCAGAATTTTAGGGATTGTTGAAATTACATCGGTATTATAATTTTGGTACTATTACAGAAATAATTTTAAATTGTATATATTTTATTTCGTTTACTTAATAAAATTTCATCATAAAACTTTGTTGGAGCACAACACAAAAGAAACTGGCCTAATCTTTTAGTTTAGGCCAGTTTCTTTTGTGCACTTCATTAATCAATGTATTTTATAACTGAGCAGGCTCAAAATTAATTCCCATGCAGGAAACATTGGAGATATTACCCGTTTTTTGTTATCAATATTTGACTGTGCGAACTAAACGAATTAAAAATAACTGATTGAATTTGGATGCTTTTATGCTTTCATACATAAATAGAGTAAGAGATTCAGATTAGATGTTTGAATTCAGTTTTAAGGTAAAGGTTTTATTAGAGAGGTCAAAGTAGTACACAATTATTAATCTCACAAAAATATTTTAGGTAACCCAAAGGGTAAAAACACAAAATAGACGCTAGATGGCTTGTTAAGCTAGATCTAGTTGGCCATTTCAGTTAACGAAAGAAAATTGAATAAGTCGGGTTTTAGTTTGGTTTAGACATTGATTTTTGTGAAAGTTATTTCTTTTGTGCACTTCATTAATCAATGTATTTTATAACTGAGCAGGCTCAAAATTAATTCCCATGCAGGAAACATTGGAGATATTACCCGTTTTTTGTTATCAATATTTGACTGTGCGAACTAAACGAATTAAAAATAACTGATTGAATTTGGATGCTTTTATGCTTTCATACATAAATAGAGTAAGAGATTCAGATTAGATGTTTGAATTCAGTTTTAAGGTAAAGGTTTTATTAGAGAGGTCAAAGTAGTACACAATTATTAATCTCACAAAAATATTTTAGGTAACCCAAAGGGAACACAAAATAGACGCTAGATGGCTTGTTAAGCTAGATCTAGTTGGCCATTTCAGTTAACGAAAGAAAATTGAATAAGTCGGGTTTTAGTTTGGTTTAGACATTGATTTTTGTGAAAGTTATCTTTGAAGGAGAACACAAGCACTCAGTGATGGCTATTATTATTATTTGAATATTTATTGATGTTTATTAGGTACAGACGTCACTTATGACCGTTCACATCAGTCCTAGTAAATTATACATTATTGTGTGCATAAAGAACTAGTTTCAGATTAGGCTGTGAGGTTAAGTCCCGCAAAGTATCTCAAACGTGCCTTATTTTGTCATTTTAGTTGAAAACTTTATTTGGTACCTGATAATGTTTAAATATTAGCTCTTAATCGTTAGTTAACAATTATTTTGATATCTGATATTGTTTTAAAGTTACCCGGTATTATTATTATCCAACTATTAAGCTCAACGTATATAATATTTCAATGCTACTCTGGTTAATTGTTATCTAGTATCTTTTCGATAACCTATAATGGTACCCCTAGACAATTGTTTGTTTATTGATACCTATAATGATAACTGATAACAAATTTAATTGAATGTTACCCCTCTGTAATAAATAATCTAATGATAATTGTTAATGATAAATAATAGATATCGTCCACTTGCGACGACAGTGTGACATCTCGAATTATAAGATTTTTAGTTTTACTGATATTCTGAACTGCGATCTTGCGTTCTATTATCTCTAAAAACGGGGTATTTTTTTCTACAAAGACAACAAACAAAAATCGTAAAAGCATGAATGCAAAAACTGTTAACGACGATGAAACAGTTGATGACCAACAAATGACACAAATTCATCTTCATCTCATTGTGTCAACAAGTTCATCTACTACAAGTATCTCAGTTGCTCGTAATAACCCGGACTTAAAAACTGTTAACGACGATGAAACAATGGATAGTCAACAAACGTTTGGAATTCAAAATTGTCAACTCAGTATACTTCCCACCCAGTTTTTTAAACCAAAGAAGATTGAATTACGCTTTCTTCCCACCCGGTTTTTTTAAACCAAAGGAGGTTGAATTATGCTTACTGGTGTTAAATCGTTTAACAGTAAGCGTAATTCAACCTCATACCTTGCTACAAACAGAATAATAATATAGACTGTGCTATAGACAAAATGGTACGTCAATATAAGACCTCTATACAAAACATTATACTCGTAGCAATGGGAATACAATGCATTATAGTTTATGGAGGAAGTGTAAAGAATTGTTGTTTTAAGGTATGTTAATTTATTTAATTATTTTGCACAAAAAAGTGTAGGTACAAGGAAGGACTTAATGCTAAACAGCATTATCTACCAGTCATCCAGGTCGTGAAAGAAATTATAGTACATAGGGCGTGTTGGTTAAAGTATTGAACAATAAATACGAAAGAAACAAAGGTGTAAATAAAATATTTAGTGTAAGGAATTGTCGCAAAATATTTGTGCTAATATGGGACAACTGTTTCCCTGCACAGTGAAACAGTAGCAAAATATCTAAATATATTGTTTTTTTTAATCTCGGCAGGCAGTAACAGATTGAAAATAATTCTTATTCAAAAGCCTAGTCTGTTACACTAGATAGGTAATTGAATAGGTAGGTACCTACAATATCTTGAAACATTATATTTATTACGCATAAGTACTTACTTGCCTACTTAATTAAGCGGATAAAATAATTAAAATCTCTATAAATTTTTTCAAAGGTCATTAACAGTAACATAACCTACACAACTTTGAAACCTAATAACAATTATTCCTGGCCTCCCCAAAAAAATAACTTAGACTAACAATCTCAGGAAATGATGCTGAATTACTTATTTTTTGTCTAAAGACGCCGTGAATTTGACTGACATAAAAGTATGTATGGGAGTTCGCCATTGTTCTTTAAATGCCACGCAAATATAACAGAAATTCAACGACAACAACTTTTGAAAGAGTACTGGGATTTGGGCAAAATTGAAAGACAGTGGTCATTTATGATTCAGTCCATAGAAGAGGTGAAACCACCTTAGCGATATATCAGAATTGATTCTGACGGAACAATAGCACCAAAGCGTGAAAACAACAATGCTTACTTTTTACAGTATCTGGGGTTAAGACCAGAGTTTGTAAAACCTTTTTTAAAAACACTTTGAATCTCAACAATAGACTTATAGAAACCGCACAAAAAAAAGAATAAATTTACAAAAATTTTTTTGATTAAAGACAATCACAAAAATCATTCCTATGTTGACGATACAATAAAAACCGGAGTTAAAGCTTTTATCTAAGCCATACCAAAAATTGAGTCACATTACATCCGAGCCAATTCAAGAGGCATTACATTGACGGGAGTAAAACTATTTCTTATATACACCGAGACTACGTTGAGCATTGCAAGGCCCAAAACATTACCTACGCAAACTACATCATGTTCTATCGGATCTTTACTCAGGACTTTAATATATCTTTTTTATTCCAAAAAAGATGCGTGCGAATTTTGCGATGCTTATAAACTAAATACAGCTGAAGAAAAGGAAAATAAAAAGGAGCAATTTCTATTTCACCTTGAAGAAAAACGGATGTCGCGAATGAAAAGGAGAAAAATAAAAAAGACAAGGACATTTTTATGGCCGTTTTCGACCTTCAAGCTGTGTTTCAGTGCCCAAAAACAAACTCCGTTGAAAGTAACGTGTGGGATGAAGCACAGGCACATAGGGGTATGAATGAGATTTTAGAAGGGCAAAATTCAATGGATGTTGTTTTTTACTCAGACAACTGTCCTGGCCAGCAGAAGAATAAGTTTATGATGGCTATGTATATCTATGCTGCGTAGAACGTTCCAAACATAAACTCCATTACACACAAATTTCTCATCAAGGGGCACACATAGAATGAGGGAGACTCGGCCCACTCTCAAATTATTAATATTTATGATTGGAATGCTGTTTTTAATCAAATGAGTTTTGCAATACACAAGGATGAAGATCAAAAGGTTATTAAAACTTCTAAAATAAAAGGGATTCGAGTGCTAAAAGATGATCTCCATGCGAAGTACTATCGCATCGGGATTAGATATGTTTATCGCACTTCTTACGCAGATGAAATGAAGAGAGCTGTCGTAATAAAAAAGAAGCCTGGTAATGAAATCCAACTTGAGAACACTTACAATAGAAAATTGGGGTTGGCTGAAAAGAAAAAAGAAGATCTTCTTTCACTACTAAATGGTAACCACATTCCTGGTTATTACAGGGCATTTTTCGAAAGTTTGTAGTTCCTTTGAATTTGATACATTCTTTAAAAATGTTAAGCCAAGCCGAATAATGTAATAGTTAGAAGACTATTTTTATATGACTGATGAATCTCACTAATGTTCCTATTTGTTATTGTGCATTGAGAATGTAAATACCTACCTAACTGTCATTTATATATACCTCTAGAGTCATTTCTTAACGAAATTCGTTCCTAAGTCTCTACTTAGGTATTACGTTATTTAGTTCTTGTAATAGTTTACAAAATCTTTTTTTGCAGTCAAATATGTTATGTTTCTACGTGTGTTTTGATTATTTTTTAGAATAAAAAGAATTGTGAGCATAGTACAAAATACCTTTTACACAGATCTAAGAAAATAGTAGGTAATCATACCTAACAGTTTACTTATGTGCCTAATTAAGTACCTAATAATGCCTATAATTGTAGAAAAGTTGCTTTGTTTCTGTTTTTTTAAAGTGTGAAATAGACAATATGTATCTTAGTACATAACTTTTTAACAAGTCAAGGTGCAATTAAACGTAACAAAAGTTACTTTTAAAATAGTTACCACTATGTTGAATGATTATATTATTCCTAAAATAAAAATATTTTTTCAATAATATTGTTTTATTTATAAATAACTAGTTAAATGTCAATTTTTATAATCATCTTCAATGTGACAACTAAACTTACCACATTGTAAACTTATTTTTTTTCTGGAACAACGTGTTAAGTTTTCTCTTTTTTTTTCAAACTCTACTCGTACGAGTATAATGAAGTTAGTTTAGTTCCAAATGTGTTTTTTCTTTTTCAAATTTCATTTCATTATTAGTTATACTCTAATCACTTCATACATAATACAGCTATCTCTTGTCATTTAAAAGTTTAAGGCCCGTATTAATAAATCGCTCTTGGTTGAGCTCTCAAGTGCGATATCAACTGATACGCTCTCAAGTTGTGATCAGCATCTTAAGATCGTCGCTGATTAATAAAGACACTTCAAGAGCATCTCAGATCATGCCGCTTTCAAGAGCCGCATCTCAAGATGCTACGTCACGAACCAGAACTTGAGAGCAAGATTGAATGAACTACGAATGAAAGATTTATTTTCTTTAGTGAAAGTTCGGTTTTTGCTCAAATAAGATATAACGTAAGGTTAAAAATATTACTTCGATGTAGTTGAATTAAATTAAATGCAATTATATTAAACGTAATGTTTATTTTCTACATAATTATCATAACCTTACTTTAGATTTATTGTAGAAAGGATGTAAGCCATAATATATGTCTATATTTTCAAAGTTACACTATCTATTAAAGAACTTAACGCAATTCATCAACAAATATCTATAATTTATGAAAATAAAAATTCATTGATTACGCGCTGTATTTCCAGCGCGTATCCTTTGGTTACGATTTTGGATCTTTTTAGACTTCAGCGAGTCCTCACCAGGTTCTGATATCTACCAAAACTTCAGATCTTTTCGCAATCATGCCAAATAAATTTGTTTATTTCCAGAGGAATATAAAAATATTCTTATAATGATGGTTAATAAAATTATAATTATCAACTACTGACATAATATTTTTGAAATCCTTTATTCTAGCAACTGGCAATCACGCTCTCAAGTCACGGATCGACTGCACTCAACATTCTGCATCTCAAAGCACATCCCAAGTGCGCTCTTGAGAGTCGAGATTGATTTATTATTAAACACTAACTCGGCTGATTACGGCATCTCACTCAACAGCTTAAGATATGTTTATTAATTAGATTAGCATCTTGAGATCGCTCTCAATAGCGCTCTCAGAGTTTAGGTCGGTTTATTAATACGGCCCTAAAAGTCGTTTCCTGTAAAATTACGGTTTTTGAGATGTCAAGCTTTCGTCGCAAGTGGACGATATGGTAAATGATCATGAAAGATGATATAGATAAATGATATGTTAAATAATATAGATAAATTAAATTGATAATGAAAATTATAATGATAGAGGATACTAAATGATAAAGCTTAAATAATAAATCTTAAATGATAAAAGTTATATGATGAATTATCTTTAGTGCTTAAGTTAAAATTATAAAGTTAAATACATACAGTTATGAAAATGTTAAAATGATTAAGGCTTATATGATAAATTTGAAATGATCATGTTAAAATAATAAAGTTTAAATGATTACCTTTCTTTAAATGATAAATGATAAAGTTTAAATAATAATATGATAAAGTTTTAATAATGAAATAATATAGTTTATATAATAAAGATTATATGATAGAGGTTACTTTAAGATGAAGCTTATATGATAAATCTTAAGAGATAAAGTTAAAATGATAATGTTAAATTGATTAAAGCTTAAATGATAAATCTTAAATGATCAAGTTTAAATGATAACGTTTCATTGATAAAGTTTAAATGATGAAATGACTAACAATATTAAACAAAAAATATAGGTTTTAAAACAAATTTTAGATAATAAAAATTTATCGATATAGGTAGCTAAAATGATGAAAAAATAAACACAAAAATGACATATCTGCGGCCGTATCGTAATGATAAAGTTTTTGATAGCATTAAAGTAGCTCTCTTGGTATATTATGGTTTGATGGCCGCCACTTTTCGGTATTTTCTTTTATGAATAGGCCAAAAAGGTTTAAAGGTATTTAAATAAACAATAAGATAGGGTTTAAATGATATTTTAAATGAGCTTTTAAATAATGGTACAGTTGAAAAATGATACACATACATGAACTGAAAGTTAAATAATAGTTTAAGCAATTGTTTAAATGACAGTGTTTAGCTCTTAGTTTAAATCAAAGTTTAAGTGACAGTTTAAATCATAGTTTAAATGATGAGAGTTTAGGTGATGGAGTTTGTTTATTTTAAATTCTAAATCACTTAAAAAAAAAGTTAAATGCTTACTTTGAAATGGTTTATTTTAGTTGTTTAATTTTAAATGCTTAATTTTAAATTGTCCAATTTAAATGGTCAAGCTTATATATCTGAAATGGTATCATGTACCTTTTATATTTATTTATTTTTGTTTATTATTGAGCACCATCGTCCAAGACAATTAAATGTATTCCTCTCCATTCAACGTTTGTCTGGAAGAAATCGCTTGAGAGCGCCCATTGTACGCTATTTAAGTTAAATGTCTATTCTTGTGTATGATATATTTGGTGTGCAATAAAGCGTTTATCTATCTAACTATGTATAATTCAAGTGGTTAAATATGAATGTTAATATTTAAAAAGTAACATTTTAATGGTAAATTTATATGGTAAATTTTGTGTCTTTAAATGATAAACATTAAGTCATAAATTTCAAATGATAAATATCAAATATAATAAAATTTAAAGCATAAACTTTGACGGATAAACTTTGAAGGATAAACTTAAAAGAAGAAATGTTAAAGGATTAAATTTAAATTATAAACTTTGAATGATAAACTTCCAGAGATAAACCTCGAATGATTAACTTTGAATGATAAACTAAATATTAATTTATTAACTTTAAATGATACACTATAATGATAAGGAATGTTGTTGTAGCCCCTAGATAATTATTTTGAGAATTATTTTTATAATGGATGTAATGTTTCCATGTTACCTTCTGGATTAGTAAACTATGTTTGTTCAAGGTGCACACAGGATTATTGCATGAATATGATATCCAAGGTTGTTGCGTGAGCTCGCAGGTGTTAAGCTCACAGGATTTTTGCGTGGATATGGTTTTCACAGGTTGTTGCATGAGCTAGTAGGTGTTAGCTCACAGGATTGTTGCATGGATATGTTTTCCATAGGAAGTTGCGTGAGTTTGTGGCTCGCGGGATTATATAAATGATGTTGCGCGAGCTACCAGGTGTTAATCTCATAGGATTATTGAGCGGGATTGTCATCCGCAAGGTGTTACATGAGCTGTTAGGTGTTAAGTTCACAGGATTATTGCACGGATATGCAGGTAGTTGCGTGAACTACTGAGCAAGCTATGTATGCTTACTAGATTTCCATGTTACTTTTCATAATATTAAAGTTAAGACATGTTCTGTTAGACATTATTTAATGAAGATAAATTACAATGTTACTAAAAATAAATCAGATGAATGATTATTATTATTCTTAAAATTTTGAGTAATGATGATAAGTTAATCTACATGATATTAAAAATATTCAGTTAAAATAAATCTGATAAATGATTATTATTGACATGCGGGCATGGTTTCCTCACTAGCGATGTGCCCGCGTCACAACTAGGCGCATCACTATTATATAGATGTCAGCGGCCATTACCAGATACTCGCCCTACTTCCTATTTAACCGCGTGTGAATAGTTTTCTATTTTCTATGTACTTTTCTATAGATTATTGAAATATTAATAAACGTGTTACGCTAACTATTGAGTGCCTCATTCACAATTATTATTCTTAAAATATTGAGTAATGAGGATAAATTAACATCCTAGTTTATTAGGATTTTTAGGATCCTAGACCAAGTCTTTTTTTTTATTACGGACTAGGCAATCGTTTGACCACGATCTCACGCGATAGCACGCTTGCCTAGTAGATACCTATTCACTCTTGACTTGAACACACCTGGGTTATAATTTACCGGAAACATTGATGAGGGCAGGGCATTCCACTCCTTTGCAGTTCTTATAATAAATGAAGAAGCGTAATGCTTTGTTCTTGTGCGAGGTATTTCAACCATGCTTACTTACTCTTTACCAGAGTGTCATCCCCAATGAACCTCATAGCACGTCTCTCAATTGAATCCAAAGATTCGAGCTGATACTTGGCAGAACCGCCCCAGAGGTGGCAGCATTACTCCATACAAGATCGGACCTGTGCTTGATAAAGATTCAAAAGCTGTCCCGGTGTGAAGTACCGCCTAACCTTAGACAAAACACCAAGTTTTTTTTTGCAGCTACCTTGGCTTTGGATTCAATATAAGACCCAAAATTCAGGTTTTATGTGAGTTCGACACGCAAAAGCTCCAGACGGTCGCCTATTGGTATTGTTACACTTTGGAAAGACGGAGATCGATTTAGAGGACTCTTTTTAGTAGAAAACAAACATGCCTGCGTTTTAGTAGCATTAAACAACCAGGTTAGCTTCGGCCCAATCGGACACGGCTTCTAAGGCTAAATTTAAACGGTCTATCATAGCCTCTCTCTGAAACTGGACAACGTCACAGCTGGCTTGAGCATTGAAAGTGTATCTCTCAACTACAGTACTGTCATCAGCATACCCAAAGGTACCGGGCTTCAGAAGGTCATTGATGTGCAGTTAAAACAGTGTAGCCGAGAGAGCCGATCCCTGAGGTACACCGGCATTGATAGCCAGATCAGACGAGCAGCCCTCTAAGACTACTCGAATAGATCGTTCCCTCAAGAACTCAACTATACAATTGCATAAGCCAACAGGTAAACCATATGACGGAAGCTTGTTTAAAAGGCCTTCGTGCCAGACCCGATCAAATGCCTTCGATATGTCAAGGGAGATGCAAGAGCCTCACCATGCATCTCTATGGCTTCGCTCAGTACGTGAGTGCCATACGCGAAAAGATCACCAGTAGACCAGTTTCAGCGAAATCCGTATTGCCGGTCACTGAGAAGATTATTGTCTTCAAGGTATTCCAACAGCCTAATGTTTATGACAAGCTCCATACACTTACAGAGAAAGGAGGTTATCGAGATGGGACGATAATTGGCTGGATCAGCACGACTACCCTTTTTTGGTACTGGTTGTACATTGGCAAGCTTCCAGTTCTTCGAAACTTTACCTGAGTGAAGAGAGAGGCGGTACAAACGCGTTGAGATGGGAGACAATTTGGGCGCACAGTTTTTCAACACAATCGCTGGAATGCCATCAGGACCACTGGCCTTCTTCACATCTAGAGCTCGAAGCGTTCTGAGAACCTCCTTCTGGCGAATGCGAATTTTGGGCATAAAAACCCCGCATTAAGGAAGGCAGGAATGTATCTTGCCGGAAGCATCAAGATGCGAGGCTTCTGCAAAAAGAGAAGCAAATAAATTCGCTTTTTCTCCAGCATTGTGAGCCAGTGATTCATCAGGTTTCAGCAATGGTGGCAGTGAGGGGCGGCAGAAGTTCACTTCGACCGACTTGGTCAGGGACCAAAAAGCTTTGCTACCCGCGGGGTATGAAGCCAGTTTGGCCCCAATTCGACTTACGTGATCAAAATGGGCCTTCCTAAGTATCATCTTGCAGGTCTTAGCGGCAATGTTAAATTTTCTCTTCTTAGCCCGAATATCAGAAGTTTTGCGCTTTCGAGCATCAGCCCATTCTAGATATGCCGCACGCTTTAGAGCCACAACACGACCACAGTTGGATCCAAATCAAGGCTGTGCTTTGCTGGAAAGAGTCTTGATAAAATAAAATTAGTTAAATTATTATTCAAATGTTGAGTAAACTAGTTTGCGTACTGGCTTAAGAGAGCTTTACTCTTTAAATTGTCATAACTACATTAAAAAAATATGTGATATATATTACTCTAAATCTGCTAAATTATTATTGATATATGTTGAATGATCTCCTAGTAGTCGGTTTGTTGAGTAAACAATTTTTCTAAACGCATTGAGCCGACTTGATAGATATTGGAATTTGTTATTTTATATTAATTATACAATTAAACGAATAATTATTTATCCACTCTACTATTAAACATTTGTTTATTTACCGTAATAAAAATATTATAAAATGAATAACATTAAGAAGGGTAACATTGAAACGACAAGTTAAAATAAAACCTTTTAATTTGTTATGAATGGATTATGGCGCAGACAATGTATGTTTCAGTGAGGTGAAGCAAGGCCGTCAGATGACAAAGCTGGTACATTGCCAAATATGAATTCAAGGCGATGTCAGAACAAGAAATCTAAGGAGAAGAGGAAAGGTTCGATGTTTGTCCAGGTGCAATGATGTAGCTGCACTTCAAAAGAGCCTTTCCACTACAAGTTGCTTTTCTTCAGTTGGGCTGAAGCATTTCTCTTGTACCCAAGTCAGCAGGATTCTTACTGGATTCAAGATGATAGCAATGGTTTCTTCAGGACATTTCTCTAAGTTACTTTATGTTTTTAGTTCATGCGTACTGCGTAGTGATGGTATGTAGCTGTAGGCATTCATTTATGTTGACATTAATTATAAATCAATATGAAATTATCATAATTAGTTATAAATTGCGAGATAAGCATGCACTACATAAAGTTATATACTATTTATTAGTTATTAATGATCGAATTGTATGAGTTGATGAAATAAATTAATGTATATGCAATATTGTAAAGAAATATTTTAATATGAAGTAATCTATACAATTGAGTTCATTAATGCAAATATCATGATTGTAAAATAGATATGTTGTCTAAAGCATTAGAAAATTAATTAATATATAGTACTATTAATTTTGTCAATATTTACGATAAATGATTATGAATTACATTAGAGTTCAGCACCTTCTGGTTAAGATTTTATATAAAATACTTAGTTATCTAAAATTTGTGTAAAGTATTCATGTTAGTAAGTTACCTATATATTTTTCGGGAGTAATATTTAACCTATTGTGCATTATTTTTGTATCATGTCATGATTTAGATTTTACTCACATTACATGTTTTTATTTATTGTGATGGATGGCCGAATGTCATGAATTCCAAATTTTATGTTAAAATAGAAGGGTTTTTGCAGTAGATTTATAATACAATTTGACTAATACTTCAGGAATATTTAAAAAGCTTGGCTACCGGAACGTCGCACGAAGGTGGCGCCACCTGGCAATAGTTTCCTGTGCCATGATTCTAACGGCAACTTAGTCTCACGACGAAGGCGCCATTTTTGTCTTGGAGGGAAAAAATTGTGAGGAGGTAGATTATTCAATTCTTGTTGAGCATCGGAACGGAGGAGTCGACTGTATAGTAGTATATTTATGTCTGAAGAAGTTATTTACTACAAATGTAAAGTAGAATATAAGTGACCAGTGGATAATACAAGTATTTTATACCTGAAGGAGGTTATTTTTTTCACACATTCATATCAATATATTAAAGTGAAACGTTGTCTGTTTGTTTGTTTGGAGAGCTTTCACGCGATAACGGCTGGACGGATTTTGATGAAATTTGGAATGGCGATAGCTTATACCCTAGAATAAAACATTGGAAAATGTTGATTACTCACTGTAAGGAACGGTTGCTATCACAGAGTGGTCTGTGGTTGCCATGGAAACGAAATATCAAATCTGTCAAAAACATCAAGAGCATTCGTGCTATACCTACTTTTGCTTTGGTTTTTAATATGCTAGAAGAAAACAGGATGCTTATTTTCGCGATAAACAGTTGTCTGCGCGTACGAAATTGCGGTTTTGTAAAAAAAAAAAACTCGAAAAACTGCTGAACCAATTTTGATACAATCTATATGGGACCACTTGGAGACCGTATTCTTATTGACCGTATCCGTATTATTATAGTATACCGTTTCAAACAAAAAAATATTTTTTTAAATCGGTCCACAATTAACGGAAATATCAAAAAAAAGAAGTGCTGTCGAACATATAACCGTCTCCTTTTCTGAAGTCGCTTAAAAATACGCGTAACAATTAGGTGATCTTATCAAGATTTTGCTAGAAACGTTCTGGATTCGAGTCGGCATGCAAATGTTGGCCTTTATAGCCGGGAACCACTACACAATATCAAAAATTTATTGATCCTTCACCAACCAACACACATCCATTAGACAGTTCCTATAAAAGCGGCCCAAGTCTCGCATTGTCCAAACACCATCGATCAAGTCCATCGCTATTATTGCTCGCGACTTATTTATAGTCCCGGAGATAGCACGTTCATACTGTTACGCCGGTCAATTCTTAGAAAAACGGTAGGTACTAAAATTTTCCAGGAGCCGCGGTCGGATGACGCAATACCTACATCTACAGGAATTACACCAGTGGAGCGTAGGTACATACAGAAGTTTCCAGAGCGCGCGGTAGGTATATACCTTAGTGCGCGGCAACATCAAAGGCGCCACCGGCCTTAGGTACCTACGGGTGCGGCGCGGCGAGGCAACTTCAAAGACGCCGCCAACCTTGAAAGTTCAAATAGGTACCGACTACCGCTAGTACATACGAGTACATACGAGTTACTTCTGGAAACTTCCGTCGCGGTATGAATAGAGCGCGCATCGACTGCCTGGGACAGTATTGACTTGGCTTTTGGAACGAAACGATCAAAGTGGTTCGAAGCGAGTATTCAATGATAGTTGATTAGTGTGTACAGTAAAGTTAAAAAGTGTTTGAGTATTATGTGTTAGTTAAGTTTATTTTTGTGGTTTTTCGAATAAAGGTGTTAATTTTTTATGTAATTGGCGTACATTAATTTTATCCGAACCCCAGCACGTAACAATACGTACGGCACTTTAACTATGTCCTTGACTCTTGCGAAGAATGGCGCTCTCCAATTATAGGGGAATTATAGCGCTCGCACTAATATATCAGTAGTTTTATCTCTTTATGAGGCGCGAGAGTCTCGAGCGACGCGTATATCACGAGGCGCCGCCCGAGTTAATGTATGCAGAATGGGGGTCATCTGATGTGGCAAAACGTTATGGTTATTGCTATGGGTTGGATATCGCTAACTTTTCCATTTGTGTTTGTGCCTCAGATAAATTTGAATTAAACGTGGCCAGAGTGGTGTAAGTATCCAGTTTTTTTAGCATTTAACGGTGATGTAATGTAAAAGCATGTTTGCGGGCTTTTGAGTGAGAAGCGATTATGTTAATACTGATATTAATGTTTCGTCTATGTGAAAAATATAATGTCATTTTTTTGTAAAGATATTTTGAAACTAAACCTTGTTGAAAATGCGTAATCATTAATTTGGTTTTAAACGTAATTTTGCATTCTTTATTAGAAATTTAAAAAAAAGTTTTGTTTTGTTGTATAAAATCACCTTATTACACGACTGCCCAAAAAAGGAGTGTAATGTTTTTAGAATTCATGTATTTTTGTATGTATGTGAGTTTTTTATTTCACCATAACTTTGAAATGCCTGAACAGATTTAGACGCATGGGATATCGTTAGAATCCTTACATCCCCCAAGTAACATAGGCTATATATTTTTATGCAAACATTCAATATGGCGGCAGTATGGCTCCATTTTCAAAGATGAAAAAAAACTTCAAATTTTACAATATGGTTATCAAATTGAAGACCTTGAAAAGCACATTCCAACAATATATAATTTCTTGGAAAAAGATTTTTTGGCGGGGCAGGCGTGTTTTTTTTTTTAGCTTTTAAGCTAGTTATTGTTGTAATATTTCTATCCAGTGAGGATATAGCAGTATTGCCGCCCGTTGGTTCACCCACCAGTTCCCAACCTACGTCGACGACCTGTAAGGCACGCAAACAACTCTCAGGATTCTCGCATCCACCTGATCTCGAAGTTCGCAGCCCCATCCGTATAGAACTTCGTCGGTAGTGCTCCGCTACATCCAGAAAAAATGATTTTCGTGAACAGTTTTGTGTTAGACGTTCGAATTGTAATTTGGACTTACAAAATGGACGGCGCCGTCTACGCGAAAACCCAAACTAAAAATCTGTGAGTGGGCTTGCGAATTTATAACTTCCTCACTGAGCTATCGAATCTAATTTGTTTGTTGGTCCATCGCATTGGCCAACTCCCAAATACATACGCGCTTCTTCTATTTACCATGTCATCTTTATAAGTTCACTGCTGAACACAGGCCTCCCCCAAAGACCGCCATGACGAGCGACCTTGTGCCACTTCCATCCACCGACTTCCTGCTATGGCTACAATGTCGTCGGTACATCGTGTGGGGGGTCTCCCTACACTTCACTTGCTTGTCTGTGGTCGCCATTCGAGAACTTTTATTCCCCAGCGGTTGTAGTTTCTGCTAACTATATGGCCTGCCCATTGCCACTTCAACTTGCAAACTCTGAGAGCTATATCGGTAACCTTCGTTCTTCTACAGATTTCCTCATTTCGGATTCTATCACATAGTGAATATAGCTCGGTGTGAGCATAGCTCTCGCCATTGCACGCTGTGCAACTCTGAGCTTGTGTATGAGACCAATAGTTGGCGACCACGTCTCAGTGCCGTATGTCATCACTGGCAACACGCACTGATTATAAACTTAAACTTCAATTCATGGAAGAGCAAACAGCCTAGTCTTAATAAACCATTGTAAAAAATCAACGTGAAGCAATCAAGCTTATGAAATGACTTTGTGGACTCTTTTTTACAAAGAGACAAACTAACATCTAAGACTGTATTATTAGCTGAATAAAAACTTGTTTTTAAATGTTACTAAGACCTAATGTGTCAAGTTTATTTTAGAAGACGATAACAAGGACCGAGATTGCTGCTATCGTGAATTAATTCAATATTCGAACGCATATTGTACAAGTTTTCAATAGTCGAAGTTCGTCGATACCACAGTACATATATAGTCTTTATACATGTACTGTGTCGATACTCCGTGAAAGAGGCGGGCGTAATCTCGATTGCATCGAGATAGTTTCGCATCGTCACTTCAAGTGTCGATACGGTATTATAGCTTACATTTACATACTATACAAAAATCAAAAAAACACAAACTGTTCAGTTCAGTGTTTGTACTTTGTGTTTGTTTGACGACCGGTTGGTCTCGTGGCTAGTGATCCTAGGTACGCAATCAAACGGTCGCGGGTTCGAATCCTGCAAGGTGCAATCATTTGTGTGATGAGCAGAAATATTTGTTTCCGAGTCATGGATGTTATAATATTCGTATCTATGTATGTTTATCCGTTATTTAGTACCCATAGTACAGGGTATCCTAGTTTGGGACTAAGTAATTGGTGTAGAATTGTCCCGAATATATTTATTAATTTATACTTATTAATTGTTATACGGTCTGAGTATAATTTTATATTAACAGATTATTCATTATTTCATTATGATAGTTATGAGCTTTTTACAGTTCCGTAGTCAAACAAGGAAACCTTATAATTTTGTCATGTACGTCTGTCCGTCCGACCGTATGTCCATCTTTCCTTTCATCTGTTTGTATATCACAGCCATTTTATTCAGAAATTATTAAAACTACAAACTTGAAATTTGCCACGTGTATAACAATATTTATAAACACGACATAATATAAAGGTGTTCAAAATATACAGCTTTTTTTGAGTGGCTTCTATACCTGAAAAGTTATGTTTAGGAATGTTTTTTGTACCCAATCTCGTTGAACAGGTATTTTAAAATTATATAGATTATTTTGTCAATTTATTCGATTTGGTTCCTTTTATAAAATATTAGGCTTTAATGACATTTTTGCTTGAGTTGTTCTATCTCAAGCAAAAATACACTTTAGATTTAAACAAAACAAAACTCAAGCAAAAATGATACTGAGCTTAATATATTATAAATGGAGCCAAATCTAAAAAAGTATCAAAATAATAAACAAATTTGAATAAATGTAGGGTACTAGCGCATAATACGAATTTATGAACACTAATATAATGCTTATCCATGACATTAGTGTACATAAATTCGTTTACTCGAGGAATTTATGTTACGTTAGTATATATAGTAGGTAACGAGCTATAACCGTAGTTGGGTAGCTCAGGATGCTGGCTATGGAACCCTGAAGTCAGTGCGTGTCCGACACGAGCAGGGCCAGTTTTTAGCGATAAAGTCGAAAAGTAGAGAACGGAACTAGTTTCATAATTACAAAACAACGTTAATTTCTTTCTTGGCTTGTTAATTTTTTATGGCAATTTTGATAAAGTCTATGAGGCTATTGGCGAACTCTTTGTTGACTTTTAATTATTTACGTACATTCCATTATAGCTTTGCCGACTTTTTGATTTTATTTATTTTTACCTCGCATTTAGCCGACTTTATACAAATTAATACATTTTATAGTTCGGACTAACATTATAAGTTTTAAGCCCGAGATGACTTAGATATGATGATAAAGTAGATAAATAAATAACTCGTCAAAGGAAAGCAAGAAAGTAATAATAATATTTTGGTATCGTATAAACTTTTTGTCATATATTTATCCACTGCTGGACGTGGGCTTCTCCTAATGCACGCCTTCAAGCTCAGTCTTCAGCTCCCCTCATTCATTTACTTCGAGCCGCTTTACACAGATCGTCACTCCACCTGGCCACAGGGTGTCCCACACTACGTTTGCATAAACATGGTCTCCACTCGAGAACTCGTCTACTCTAACAGTTGAAATGAAATGATAAATATTTATTACCGATGTACATAACACATAATAAAATAAACTAACTTAATTTTCTAACAATGTAAATTAACTAAATATACGTCAAAAGGGGTAGATTCAGCTCGTGCTGCGATCACATTTTCATGTGTTCGCAGCGCTGATTTTCAATCTACCCCAGTGCTCGGGCTACGGTCTTCGCCGAGATAACAAGTATAGGTTAGCAGTTATAGGTTGTTCGGGAAATGTGACCAGCCCACTGCCACTTTAGCTTGCTTATCCTTTGAGCTATGTCGGTTGCCTTAGTTCTCCGTCGGATATCTTCATTACGAATCAAGGAATCAATTATGTTTCCTTCAGAGAAACTTGACGAAGCTTGCCGAATGCTGCCCAACCCAACTGAGAACTCGTCTACTCTAACTGAATTCTTCTGAGGGCTTCCTTCTCAAAGTTGTTCTTACCCAATTGCAATATTTGGCCAAGGTAAACATATTGTTGAACAAATTCACCTTTGACTGCAATCGGTTCCAGGTCAATAAAATCGTTAATCATGCATGATATTTGTCTTATCTTTGTTCATTTCGAGACCGATGCATCAAGAAGCATCGACTAGGTTGGTCAGCATACTTTGCAAGTATTGCAGCGACTCCGCCATTAGGACGATATCATCAGCATATCATGTGTGGTGTTCTCGCTATTGATATTAATGCCCATTCCTTTCCAATCCAGCGTCTTGAACATATCTTGCAAGGCATTAGTAAACCGTTTCGAGGATATAACATCCCCCTGTCTCACTCCCCTACGTAGTTGGTATGTTTAGACTGCTTGTTTTGTACTTCGTCACTCATAGTCGCGGCGTCACACAAAAATCTCAGCACTTCAATGTATCGCCAGTCCACTTGACACCGCTGCAAAGACTTTAGAACTACCCGGGTTTAACAGAGTCAAAAGCCTTCTCATAGTCCTCAAAAGCAAGAAACAGGGGCTGGTTATATTCTTCGGACTTCTGTATAATCTACCTCACTGTGTATTTGTGGTCTATGGTGTTGAATTCTCCGCGAAACCAGGTCTGTTCAGTAGGCTGGAATTCGTCTAGTCTTCTTGCGAGACAATTTGTCCCTCGAAAACAACTTGGCTCAAGCTTGGTTGTTCTATAAAAGGGTTTTATCCCCCTTTTTAAAGAATTGTACAACCAAACTTCTGCTCCACGCATCTTATAAGTTGAAGTTGTCCCACTGTTAAGAACGGTGCTAAATAACCCCAGCAGCTTTCGAAGTAAAGGCTTTCCCCCTACTTTCAAGAGCTTTGAAGTTATTCCATCCTCTCCAGGTGCCTTTTCTTTCTTAAATTGTTTGAGCGCCATCTCAATCTCGTCTAGACTGATGTCAGGTGGTTCGACTGTGTAGTGGTAGGTCAGTATTGCGTGGGAATCCTCTGTGCTGTGTTCTGATCTAGAAGCGTGCAAGTCATACAATCGGCCATAGAAGTCTTCGATCTCTGAAAAGATCTCTGGATATCGATCTACGGTCGTGCCTTTATTGGTCTTGATCATCGTCAGATGGGATCTACTCAATTGCCGGGTGAAGACTTTGATCCCCAATTTTTTCTCATTTGCCTATTCTATCCGGCAACTATTTGAGAATCGGAGGTCACGACGCAACAGTTTTTTTTTTACTGAGATTGCTTTTTTCTAACGGTGTGTCTTGCTGTTTCTCTCGTCGTTTATTCATAAGCCGAAGAGCCTTATCCGAGATTTTAGACTTCGTGCCCTAATGCTGCATTTAATAAAATTTAGTGCCTTCTTCCCTATGAATTCCCACAACTTTTTAGTCATACATGGCATTTTAATTAGCTCGCAGGCACAGTTTTAAACTTTAATCGTGTCGCGATTCAAACACAAGCTTTTGAATAGCGTATTTGTCAGAAACTTGTTCGTGTCAATTTAAGTCTAACATTCTTTTATCTTTCACACGGTCATAAAACTCGGCTCATCTCCTTGAATTAGTCAAAGAGTGATGGTCTTTGTTTCTCTGCTAATGGTAAATAGAAGAATACATTACCACCTCCCGATTACCAGTTGTACTCCACTTCATTACACATGCCTCCACTTCAGTTAACTCGATGATTAATACGTGTATCACGAGAGGTCCATTAGCAGATTGAGTTAAGGAAAACGATTTGAAGAGTTTTAGGATTAGTGAAGCTTGTGTTGTTAAAATTGTGATAATAATAGGCATCTTGTTTGAGTATAAAACCACGGTCCGATTAGATCGCTCTAATCTATTTTATGTCACATATTTATTTACCTGTAATTATATCAACTTTTGCAAGTCTTGTACGTATTGTAATTGAATATAAAAATGCCTAAGTCCGTTTTGGACAAGTATTATACAAGACAAGTACTCAGAGTTCCGTAGCCACTGCCCTAAGCTACAAAACTATGAAAAACGCATAGCAATGGGTCCAGTAGTTTTAATACGTAACACACCAACTAGATGAATTATGTCTCTCACTATTGAATTGGATCAGAGATGACGTGGGCATATGCTTTTATAATGAACTAGTTGTAGTTGCGCGCATGGTCTTTTCTTTAGGTTCAAAGTACTATAATGTGCTATTCCAGGATCAATATACCAACATTTGATCAAAATTTCTTCAGCCGTCAAAAATACTTTTATCAATTGCTTCTTAGTCACTGGATTGAAATACCAATTACACAGTTTTTAAATCAAATCCTAAGCTATCTAACAATGAAAACTGCATTGCAATCGGTCCAGTAGTTTTTACGTGATGCGTGAACAAACAAACATAAGACAAACAGAAAGACATGATTCAAAAGGTTGTTATATTCTTGTTCAATAGCTTTTTTAAGCACCCAAGAGCATTTTTTTATTTATCTTCTTTGTACAGTCTTTTTCGTACTTATTGCTTTATTATAAGTATAGATGCGGAAACAATTTAATTTTTCGGGATGAATAGTATCCAATGTCCTACCTATCCTGTGGTATGAACTCAATCATAAAAGTTTCAATTGCATTCAATCAGTAGTGTCGGTGCCCTGCTCGGTCAAGATACAGAGAAACAGACAGACAGACAAAAACAAATAAAAATGAAACAGCTTCAGTATCGAATATGGAGGACCCTCCAAAAAAAAATATATTTATTACTTCAATATTAACAGTACTTTGGACCCATATCCCGCAGAAACCCTTTTATTTTTCAGGATAAAAAGTGTCCTCTATTTTAACCCATCATATAATTTAAGACGGTGCTAAGTTGCATCAAAACCTATCCATTAGTTTCAGCGTGGTACTTAGTCTTTTAAATAAGTTCAGCCCCTATCCTGCAAGATCCTATTAATTTTTCGGGATGTAAAGTATCCTATGTCCTACCTCGTAGTATGAACTCAAATCATACCAAGTTTCATTTGAATTCATCCAGTAGTTCCAGTGGCGTGATACACGGCCAAGATACAGACAGACAGACAGACAGACAGACATACAGACAAAAATGAAAAAACACAGTTTAGGCCTCATTATCGAATATAGAGAAACCTCAAGAAAAAACACAATATCTTTAATGTACAGAATTTGGACCCATATCCCGCAGGAACCCTTTATGTTTTCGGGATACAATGAACTCTCTATTTTCACCCACCATAGAAAACTATGACTCTGCCAAGTTGCATCAAAATCCGTTTAGTAGTTTCAGCGTGATACGTGTTCTTTTAAATAACTTTCTACCCCTATCCTGCGGGAACCCTTTAATTTATCGGGAAATGTCCAATGTAGGATGAATTCAAATCATGACAAGTTTCATTTGAATTCATTAAGTAGTTTCGACAAGATGTGTGGCCAAGATACAAACAGACAGACAGGCAACAATGAAAAAAAAATACTGTTTTGCTTCAGTATCGAATATACTATAAAAAAAAAAACTCAAAAAAAATTACAAAATATCTTCAATTTACAGAATTGCATTTTTTATTACGGACTAGGCAATCGTTTGACCACGATCTCACCTGATGAAAAGCGATGATGTGGTCGAAGGTGTAGCACGGTTGCCTAGTAGATACCTATTCACTCTTGACTTGAACACACCGGGGTTATAATTTACCGGAAACGTCAGTGAACGAGGGCAGGGCATTCCACTCCTTTGCAGTTCTTATAATAAATGAAGAAGCGTAGCTTCGTTCTTGTGCGAGGTATTTCAACCATGAAAGGGTGGCACTTTGCTGATCTTCAGGTCCTGCGGTGATGGAAAGGTGATGGGGGAATCAGGTTGTGCAGTTCTTGTGCACACTCTCCATAGTGCAAATCTGTAGAATACCGCCAGGCTTGCTACCTCACGTCGATGCGACAGACTTTGAAGCTTACTCTTTACCAGAGTGTCATCCCCAATGAGCCTGATCTACACTCTTAAAATATAATTTGGATTATGAACTCATACTTGGTGGCTTAATGACACGTCTTTAATGAGAAAAAAACCCATTATAACATTGTTTTTTGAAATAAACAATGTTATCATATATATTTTTCCCCATAAAAGCACTGGTTTAGTTCCAAACTACGAGGGTTTTCGCCATTTATTATCTATGGCGGCCTGTGCTCGTGATTTCGCTGTGCACTGGATTTTGGTGCCATAATTTACTTTGGTACCTAACCAATCTAATATGTTTTTTTTAGTTGGTCAAATGTTTTATCCTGATTTAAAATGTGACAAAGATGTGTTAAAAATGTGAAAACAGTGTTCGTGAGGAGAATTTGATTCCACCTGACATCACGGAACAGCAACGAACATGACGAACGCGCTTTTACCAGCAAAATCAAGAAAATATAATGACATATTTTTTTCATTAAAAGTAAGTTCCTATTGCATGAGTGTAGATAAAGTAGTGAATGTACGGTACATAACTAAGTATTAAAACACTCGAGTAATACTTTAAAAAAAAATCGCCTACGGTTCGTTTTTTAAACTCACTCTCGTCTTTTTATTTCCCTCATTATGCAACAGTTTCTTAAACTACTATAATTATATAATTCATATCCGTTTAGCTGTCTTATTTCATTAGGTAATATATAGAAGTGAAACGTTGTCTGTTTGTTTTTTTGTTTGGGGGGGTTTTAGTACGATAGCGGCAGAAAAGATTTTGATGAAATTTGAAAGAGAGATAGCTGATACCCTGGAATAAAATATAGGATACTTTTCATGATCATCATCATCATCGTCATCAAAATACTTCACTGTCAAACGGCTACCTTCCGGCTCCATCATCAGACTCTAGATACTACGCGTTTGCTAAACGCGCCATAGCGTGGAATCGAAAACTGAATTCTGTATGCCACAAGAAATGTTGCCCATTATTTTTTTTTAATTTGATTTCACGTTGTGCCAGCGGGGTAATTACATCATCATCATCATCATCATCATCATCAGTCTATATCTGTCTGTCTACTGCTGGACGTAGGCCTCTTCTAATGCACGCCACTGAGCTCGGTCTTCAGCTCTCCTCATCCATTTCCATCCAGCCGCTTTTCGCAGGTCGTCACTCCACCTGGCCACAGTGCGTGCTACACTAAGTTTGCCTATACGTGGTCTCCACTCGAGAACTCGTCTACCCCAACGGTTATCGGTTCTTCGGGAAATGTGACCAGCCCACTGCCACTTCAGTTTGCTTATCCTTTGAGCTATGTCGGTTACCTTGGTTCTCCGTCGAATATCTTCATTACGAATCTTGCCCTTCAAAGAAACTCATATAGCTCGCTGAGTGACCTTAAATTTGTGAACTAGTTTGACCGTGACTGGTAGGACGCACTGATTGAAGACTATTGTCTTCAGGCAACTATTGTATGGACGAAGAGAAGACTTGACGAAGCTTGCCAAATGCTGCTCAACCCAGCTGAATTCTTCTGTTGGCTTCCTTCTCAAAGTTGTTCTTACCCAAATGCATTATTTTCCCAAGGTAAACATATTGTTGGACAACTTCAAGAGGCACACCATTAACTGCAATCGGTTCCGGGTTCCGGGTCAATAAGATCGTTGAACATGATCTTGGTCTAGACCGATCCGTCGAGAAGCATCATCTAGGTTGGTCAGCATACTTTTTAAGGCTTGCATCGACTCCGCCATTAGAAAGATATCGTCGGTAAATCTAAGTGTGAGATGTTCTCGCCATCGATATTAATGCCCATTCCTGTACAATCCAGCGTCTTAAGACTATTAATATTAAAAAATTATCTTCCAGGGAATTAGTGAACAGTTTCGGGGATATAACATTCCTATGTCTCACTAGGGGAGCGCAGTTGGATATGTCTAGACTGCTGGTTTTGGACAATTGAGTAATTACATATCTTGTTGCAATTATATTTTCATTATCACGTGCACTTAATGCGGTGCGTTAGAGTCGATATTGATATGAAAATATGATTGCAGCAAATTGCGTTGGTTTATTAAACTTCGTAATGACGCCAAATCATTTTTATCGATTGCTCGGTTTCTACTCATCGGATTGAAATACCGAACACAACAGTTAATTCAAACTTTAAGCTTTTCAACGGTAAAAATCACATAGGAATTGGTCTTGTAGTTTTTACGTTATGCGCTAACAGACAGACACACTTTTTTAAAATGTTGTGTTTTTGATCAGTACCTTATTTTAAGTCCTTAAGCCATTTTTTATATTATCTTCATTGTACGGAGTTTTTGTAACTTACTGTTTAATTATTAGTACTAGCTATGCCCACGGTTTTGCCTGCGTAGTAATTTATATGGGATAAAAGTATGCTACATATATGTTATTCTAGGACCAAAGTTCCTATAAGGTACAACATACAAATGTTAGTTCAGCCGTCGAATAGTTTTTTATTGATTGCTGGGCCTTCTATTCATCAGATTGAGATACCATGTACACCAGTTTTTAAATCAAATCCTAGTTTTTTCGTGATACGTGAAAAAAAACCCAAATCAGTACGCCATCTTATCTAAATCGCGGGTTATACGAAATTAAAGATCACAAAACATCCATTTTGCTGATTTTGCTCTGTGAATCCTGCCCTTTCACCTCTGTCTTTTGACTAATATATTACAATTATTAATATTAAAAAATGAGGACTATTACACCAAGATTACACCTAAATTAGATCTATGGAGCTTATAGTTACAGAGTTATAAAAGCAAGACCTTTAATCCTTTTCGTTACAGTCGGCACAGGATAAATAATAGTACAAAAGTCGGTCCTTTAGCACACCCCGGACACTTGCTTAGATTTCTATACAAAAGCCGCGTTCTAACTCTCACACTGACAGAGTAGACACATACACTACACACATGTCGTTTTGTACACGCGCAATTGTATCCGTGAAGTTCTTCTTCTTCTTTTTTTATTCGATGGCATCTGCGGAGGCATTGGCCTACTAGCAATTTTGCCAATGTCAAGTGTATTTTATAGTTTAAAGTAATGTCATGTCACAGTCAATTATTGTCAAAGTCACGAATCAGTAAAATGGTGGACATTTACTGAAACTTCCGAGGGAGATTTGGAAAAATCCCGCTGAATCCCCTTTGGCGCTGTAGCGACCAAGATCCAAAACCGCAAATCCCCCTTGGTCGCTAGAGCAACCAAAAAAAAACACGGAAGTTAATTGTAACGGTTTGATCTACTAAAATCGAGTTAAATGTAATCTCGCATATATTATCGAATAAGTGTGTTTCTGTCTTTAAAAGGATATATATATTATACGTAAAAACACTAAAGAAGTTTTTTTTTTTTAAATAAAAGCACGGCCGTTTTCCGCGAGCCGTTAATTTTTGAAATTTTTGTTGGTTTTCACGAAAATATTCTGGTCACTTTTTGTACTAAACTGTGTTGATGTTTTAATGTTAGCGGATAGCTTGGTTCATCTAGTATTTAAATAAAACAAAAAAACAGTATGTCATCCATTTCGTTTCCAAAATACGTTTTTTTTTCTGAAACTACTCCCATTTTTGGCTTCATCATTTTTCCGCGGTGCTCTCTCCTTACATAATAATTTCATAAAACTTACGTTCGGTTTGTCAGTGGCTACATATATTCAGCGTATCACAGGCCAAGTTTTGTACGGATCCGCCAAACCGTTGAGGAAGGAACGGAAAATAAGTTTTGCGCGGCAACATTTTTTTTGCGCCATTTTTTATCTTGCCGCGATGATGTCATGGTCACGTGATCGGAGTGTATTTACATTATAGGTTGTTTTATAGCGGGGGCATTGAGCGGATAATATGTCATTTATTTCTGCGTTTGATTATTTTGCCTACACTCGTGCACGTTAACGAACACTTAATGGTTAATATTCCACCAATATTACACATCAATACTCGAAGAAACACAAAATTGAGAATTAAATCAAACTCTACATCACAACATTTTGCATTTTTTCAAAAAACCACCCGTGAAGTTTAGGGTTGACTTACCCAAGAAGAACATACACGTGCGAGTGAGAAAGTTGCGGAAAGTTTTTGGAAACGAAAATCACGAAAGTATTACAGATTCATGACGAAATAATACTAATCTGATGTATAATTAAGTAAAATCAATTACTTTTTTGAATAGTGATAATACATACCAAAAAAATACTCAACATGAAAGGAATACATAGATAAAGTACCTACTTATCTGAAGAATGACAATTACTTATTGTAGGTTACCAAGAATAACTTTTCTTATTTTTCCTTTCGGAGCCGAACCAACATGCAAAAATTCAACTACGAAGGACAAGAGAAAGTGTTTCTAATTCAGTTTGCAAGATTTGACCTAAACAAACATACATTCAAACATTGCAAGCTAAATAAAAGCTTTTTAAAAAAATAACCTCCTTGCAGCGTAGTCGCGACAAGCGCGTGAGGCGCGCTTCCCGTCTCAAGTCAGCTCCTCGCCAGCTCAGAATAACCTCCTTGCAGCGTAGTCGCGACAAGCGCGTGAGGCGCGCTTCCCGTCTCATTTCAGCTTCTCGCCAGCTCAGAATAACCTCCTTGCAGCGTAGTCGCGACAAGCGCGTGAGGCGCGCTTCCCGTCTCAAGTCAGCTCCTCGACAGCTCAGAATAACCTCTTTGCAGCGTAGTCGCGACAAGCGCGTGAGGCGCGCTTTCCGTCTCAAGTCAGCTCCTCGACAGCTCAGAATCGGTGGCGGGGTGAGAAAGCCTCGATTGGTTGGGGGAAACAGTGTCCGTTCTATACTTAAGTAGTATTATTAGGCATTCTGAGCTTTTAGTCTTGGTACCCTTTATGGTATCGGACTGATTTCTAAAGACGTTTCGCGTCAAAATATACCAGATAAACCAAAAATATAACACATACTCGTACGTACATCAATTTTGTTATATATCATCATAAACATTTGCGTCTATATATTTTTAGGTGTTCGAAAGCTGTTTTTTGCTGAAAAATTATGATGTGTTTTCAAGTAGCCTTTTTGGCAATGCTTGGACTTTTTGATTTTTGGTAATACGTATAGATTAAATTCTCTTTGCTTTTTGGGCGTGGCAATGGCAACCCTTCACCTATTCACAACAAAAACTTATACCTTCAAATTTCAAAACTCACAATCGAATCGAGTTGTCGTTAACTTTATACCTACAACAATTAATTAGTAAGCTGGATAATAAATACTTCTAGGATCTAAGGATTCAGCAAATCCCCTGTCTATAAGTCCCGGATTGTTCATCCGCCACTAAAGTAACGTTTTTTTTTCATGTGCAAAGCATTGAACATTAAACTTGACTTGCAGACAGACTAATTGAACCTCGGTCGGAGATGTAAAATTATTACAACACAAGCCGAAGGTACATGTGTACATAAGTTTTATCAGTCAGTCACTAAACACATTAAAAATCCAAATTCAGATATTAAAATAATAATTGGCATATGTTTTTCCAGGTTCTAACCTTACATTTTCTAGCTACGAACAAAGAGTATATAATCACTACGTTTTACGAGAAGCACACAAGAAGATACCAAAAGCCACCAAAAATACAGGATTGGCTAGCGGCTAGCATCTCGTAACCAGCCGTTAGTCGATAAATACAGGGCCATTATTCTCTATTGCCAATAAGACACGTTACGCGCCGTGTTAAGATATCTGCTTGGAATTGTCGTGTAACGTAAAATACTATTCTGTAAGCCACTATCAAATTTGAGAAACGCAACAAGCCGCGTTACGCGTACGTTATACTCTATATTGTCTATGGAACAGTAAAAAATGGCGCTTGTTGTGTTAAAAAAACAAACATTAATTTATGTAGTTATAAGATAAATTGATTTGTTTCATTTTTCTGCTACGCAATACGCAATTTTTTTCCCAGAACAATGTCCACACGGGCATAGCTAGTGGATAATTATAGTCGTGTGAATTTTTAATTTTCTACGTAGTATGTAACTCTAAATTTGATTTACCCACTTGATTTGTAGTATTGTTCGCAGTCAAAATGAACCAAACCAAGGCCTCAACAATCCAGCTAACTTTTTTAAGTGCGCATATGAAAACCCACCAAGTTCCATTCTGCACAACTAGTTGGTCCGTTCAGTTGGTTGGAGTGGAATGACTGACTTGGAAATGGCAAAAAGGCACCTCACTATTACACTGCAAGGATGGGCTGATTTGGATAACAGTGGACGGATCTCACAAATAAATTAACTAGCAGGTCCAGTCAAAACAGTGACTAAGTGGAAGCAAGTATATACTTAAAATAACTACCGCTCTTGTGGGGACACAAAGTTGTTAATAGTAATGCAAACTTAGTAAATTGCGCCCTCTGCAGTGCCAGTTACCTTAGTATCGCATACATGTTCGCATGTCAAGCCTTGTCTAATATAATTGTACCGTGTGACTGTGTAATTAATCAGTTAATATAGAGTGCTAATTGAACTGAGAAGAAACTTTCATTTCCCTTCCGGTAGTTTAAACAGCGAACAGGTAAGTAAAGACATGAACACCAGATAGGTAAACTCTTCATATTATTATCAACTGTGGGTACCTATGAGTAGACCCTACTAAGTATGTACTATGGATTTTGTCCTATTGAGAGTTCCTGCTGAGCTTAGTGTCCCAGGTTAAAATCTTGGCCGGGGCAAATATTTATGTGATGAGAATAAATGGTTGCCCTCAGGTCTTGGATTTTTGTTTCAATGCCATTACACCTGCAACACAATCATAGTGCGGGGTTATGAGTGTGTAAAAGGTATAAGTTATTATGCCTTTATGTATTTAATTACATTGTTCTTCAGATCGTTTTATTAGCATGTGAAAATTGTCTACATTTCTAAATTAGATGGAAAGAACGACTCGCAACTGATTGGTCTTTGAAAAGTTAATTTTCAGTATCTAGAAGACCTTTATGCGGGTTGTGCAGACTGAAAACTAAGCTAACTTGGTTTAGCTTAGCTCATATAGCCGATGCAGTTTTATATACTTGGCTATGTGAGCTAATTAAAATATGTGTGAAGCTAAGCTAACTTAGCTCAACTAATTTTTTATGCTTATGCGTAGCTACACGAGTTAAGCTAAGCCTATCCCACTCACCATGGCACCCCTTCGCAAACCAGACTGAGCTTTCGCTTAGTTCTTGGTGTTCACAGGACATATTTCTAGGTAAAAGATGGCTTAGTTTAGCTTTGGTATAGCTTAGTATATGGTCTGCAACCTGCTTTATGGGCTTATGTTATTTTGTCATTTTAGGCATGGCGGCATTTCAAAAATAATGACAAATAAAAGGCATCCCACTACAGGAATGAGTTCTCAAAGTCAGTAATTTATTTTAAGTAGGGTACATAATGTAAAATAAACAACATAATATAGTACTTATACAAGTAAAAAATTACTGTCTCAAATATTTATATGGACCAATTCAATATATAAATTAGGTAAAGCTGCGTTGACACGATCAGAGTCTGCTCGGTCCGAGTAGACTCGTACGAGTCAGCTTCATACGAATGTACATGGATAGTTGTTTACACATATCTAAGTGTACTCGTACATAACTAGTGTCTTTAGTATTCGTTTCGAAAGATGTCGGACGAAACGCTTGTAAAATGTTAGTAGCCACCATTTTGTTTCACCACTAGTACGAACTAGCTTGGAAAAGTAGAACGCGGTCCGAGTCTACTCAGATTGGACGGCGTCGTCAGATTGCGCTCGGATTACCGGTTGCCATGAAACGAGTAGCGTCTTAGTAGACATCCGAGTGGGCTTGATCCAAGCGTACTCTGATTGTGCCAATGCGGCTTAAACTAACCATTCTTCCGAGTTTGAAAAGGAAATTTCCTTTTCTTGTGCTGATTCAGAGGAATTTATGCACAGGAAGGAAACATAGTGCTTCAGAAACATGTTACATAAGTATTAACCAATAAAACTTGTTGATTTAACTGTTACCCCTCTTTTATTTTGTTTCTGTCTCGTTGGGTTGTTGTCAATTCCTCCACTCCAACATCAAATAACGTTAACTATCGACTAACGGCTGGATAAAAGGTGCTAGCCAATTCTGTCCTTTTGGTGGCTTTTGATAACTTCTCATTACCAGAAAATTTAAGGTTAGAATCTGGATATACAAATGCCAATTATTATAATATCTGAATTTGAATTTTTAATGTGTTGAGTGACAACTGATATACCATATTGTATACTTACTATGGCTTGTGTTGTAATACTTGCACATCTCCGAGGTTCAGTTAACCTGTCTGCAAGTCATTTCAAAACTTTAATATATTTTTTCGTTTCTGTAGTGGCAGGCGAACATTCTGAGATTTATATTCAGGAGATCTGCCTGCTGAATCCCTAGACCCTAGAAGTATTTATTATTCAGGTTACAAATAATTAATAGTTGTAGGTATAATATAAAGTTACGACAATTCAGGGTCCATACCGAGGCGCGCAAATATCGATAAAATCGATATTATCGCGCTAAAACGCGTACCGAGTCATCGTGAGCGCAACAACGATATCCCTTGTGACGTCACGGATTACGTCATTACATCCGCCATTTTGCGATTACACCGACCATGCCCCAAACCGATATCACCGTGAGCGCGATATCTGAATCGGAACGCAAATTAGCACTGTGATCGTTCACAGCGATATTATCGTGAATCGGAATACACCCTCAGTTGTGATGTGATTGTGAATGAAAGGTTATGTTTTTGTTGTGATGTGAATAGGTGTAGGGTTGCTATTGCCAGGTCCAAAAATGAAATAGCTTTTTTGGCCAAGCATTGCGAAAAAGCCGGACATAATAATTTATAACTGTTTATTATATTTATATCACAGATTTCACTACTTGAAAAGAATCATCATAATTTATCAACAAAAACCAGCTACTGGCACCAAAAAACATCAACACTAATATAAAAGTGAAACGTTGTCTGTTTGTTTGTTTGGGGAGCTTTCACGCGATAACAACTTGACGGATTTTTTGAAATTTGGAATAGAGATAGCTATACCCTGGAATAAAACATAGGATACTTTTATCTCGGAAAATGGTAAGTTTCCACGGGAAAACTGGAAAATGTTGATTACTCGCTGTAAGGAACGGTTGCCATGGAAACTAAATAATAACGAGTCTGTCAAAAAACATCAAGAGCGTTGGTGCTATACTTTTGCATTGGTTTTTAATATCCTTTGAACATAGGATGCTTTTTATAGCGATAAACTGAACTTCGTCCGCACGGACAAAGTCGCGGGCGAAAGCTAGTAGCAAATATATATGATGATAACAAAATTGATCTACTTACCTAATTGTATTTTTAGTATATCTAGTATATTTTGACGTGATAGATCTTTAAAAGTCACTCCGACCGATACCATACGGGGTACCATGACTAAATGAGCGACTGTAACGAAAAGGAGTATTTTGGTCTCGCTTTTATATTTCTGTAACTATAAGCTCCAGAGATCTAATTTAGGTGTAATTTTTGAACTTATATAGTCAGCTCAATTATGTAATATTATATTTTGTCAAAAGACAGAGGGGAAGGGAGCAGGACGCACAAAGCAAAATCAGCAATATTGAGTTTTTTTGTGATCTTTAATTCAGTTTAACCCGCGAGTTAGATAGGGTTATCCATAGGGGACAATCATTTTATATCACATAATCGAACTGACTATATAAGCTACTGATAGCTAGCGTACTGATTTAAGTGTTGTTTTTTAAATAATAATAATGTCTGTCTGCGTATCACGTAAAAACTAGGTTTTGACTTAAAAACCGGTGTACCAATCCATTGAATAGCAGCCGAGCAATCGATAAAAAACTATTTGAGGGCTAAGTGAAATTTGGTACTTTTGGTCCTGAAATAACACAAAGGTAACTTTTAACCCAGAGAAATGACAACGCGGGAAAAGCCGTGGGTGCTTAAAATCAGTACAATTAATGTTTTTGTGATCTTTATTTCGGTATTACTCGCAATTTGTACGTGTCGCAGACATTTCACGACTAACAAACTGCTGTGCGCCCCGACACAGTCCCACCCGCTTTTTTTGGTCACTAAAAACTCAATTAAATGGATCCTCACAATTTACTATGGAGCCTGGCAAAGCAAAATTCCGACATTTTGAATAACCTACATGAAACTAGATCTTTCTAAGCTTATTTAGTACTTACTCCAAATATTTTGCAGCTTTAAACTATATAGTAGTATACTTCCCTTCTAACATTAGTGTCCCAAATTTGAATCCTGGGCAAGGGAAACATTTTGTAATGTAAATAAATGTGTCTCGGGTCTTGGATGCTTGGGGTGTGTAGATCTGTATGTCCATATTATGAACTACAAATATTTTCAACTTCTATGTTTAGTACAAATATATTCTTGTCTTCATGCCTTTTCAGACTATATGTCTAAGCATTTATCTTACGTCATTCGTCAAAAGCCAGACGTTTGGCAACCCTAATTTATGTGTCAATAAATCATATGTTCGGATTGTGTTGATGGCGTTTTTGCCAGTTTCAAATTGTATATTTTTAACAAACCGTTCTATTGGCGAATTTCAACAAATTTGCAAATTAAAAAATAAACAAACGACCCTTTGTCATCTAATAATTTAACCGTGATCGAAATCATCTAAGAACGCTAATTTTGCCCACAACATTTCAAGCCGAACGCCAAAGGTGATAATTTTTTGCGTTTTTAACTGTCTTTTTTTTTCATTATCTTCAAAACTAACGCATCAAAGGAAAGTAAAACGCGATAATAAACTTGTACGTGTGAACAAATAGGCCGTTTGCTTTGAAGCAGATGGCGAAAATAAATGTTAAAACGCTAGTTATTTTGGCGTTCACTTTGGACATTTGTGGGCAAAATTAGCGTTCTGAAATGTCTTCGATCAACGTTCGTTTTTCATGTTTAAATGACATGACCATGACAGTTAAATTTGACATAGGAAATGCAACTTTATTCCATTAGGGTATAGGGACGTATTTTATTCGGTTTAAGAAGGATCGTTAATGTCAAAAGTTACAAAAATTGCAAAACTGTTGAAAATATTCAAAGCAAATGGCTTACGAGTAAATCTATATTTTGAAACTGCCCACAACGCCATCTCATCATTTCGAACGCAGGGAGAGTGATTGTTTTGGTTAAATTCTCTGTTCGTTTCCGAAATGGCCCCGATACATTTCGGAAACGAACAGACGTACATAAGCTTATTAAAGCTGTAGGTACCTACCACGCGAGGGAAATTACATGAGCCAATGCGATTTGTTGCAATCAGATTTTCAAATCAATATCAACTCTGACGCGCCGCATTACGTGCAAAATCTGATTGCAACAACATATAATGTAATTACCCCGCTGGTACCACGTGAATCGAATTAAAAAAAAAACGGGCGTAGACAACTTTTCTTGTGGCATACAGAATTC
Source organism: Alsophila aescularia (assembly GCA_946251855.1). NCBI lineage: Eukaryota > Metazoa > Arthropoda > Insecta > Lepidoptera > Geometridae > Alsophila > Alsophila aescularia. The sequence goes on from OX276376.1 coordinate 35,128,978, forward strand.
TGTTTTCGATTCCACGCTAGGGCGCGTTTGTGAAACGCGTTTGTGTTTAAAGCATATTATTATTATTATTATTATGACGTCACGCGTTTTCTGCGTGGAATTTCGTGTGGCAATAGAGAATAATGGCCCAGGTGGTGGAGGCATTGAATCATCTGACAACATACATTAAATTCCCAACAACCCAACGAGACAAAAACAAAATAAAAGAGGGGTAACATTAGGTAACAATATAATTTTATTGATTAATACTTAAATAGGTAACATATTTCCGGAGCCCTGTGTTTCTTTCTGTGCATAGACTGAACTCTGAATCAGCACATAAAAAGGAAATTTCCTTTTCAATTCGATGTATGGTTAGTGTAACTAATTTATTGAATTGGTCTATTTATAATATTAAAGACAGTTAAGTTTTGACTTGTAAAAGTGCTACATTATGTTGTACATTTTACATAACCCTATAATTATATACTTATAATAAAACTGTAACAGGTCCAATTCTGTAGATATTTAGTAAATTTGTTTTACTAAATATCTTCAATGTAAAGGTTGTTCTATGTTTGATGTTGAAGCCTAAAATGTTTTTTTTTTCATTTTTGTCTGTCTGTCAGTCTATATCTTGACCGCGCATTATATTGAAACTACTAAATGAATTCAAATGAAACTTGGTATGATACAAGCTCATTATTGTAAAAAAACATCAGATGTGCATGCTAACATGACGCGCGGCACGGTAAATTTAATGTTACTAATTGTCGCGAGTCATGTTATCGTGGAATATCTAATTTTTTTTATTGTGTTGTTTGTTTTTGTTTATTTGTTTGCAATAAATACATTTTATTATTATTATTATTATTATATGAGTTCGTACTACGAGGTAAGACATTGGATACTTTTCATCCCAAAATATTTAAAGAACACGTATCACGCTGTAACTACTGGACGGATTTTGATGCAACTTGGCACAGTCATCTATCTATACTTATAATAAAGCAATAGGTACGAAAAAAGCTGTACAAAGAAGTTAAATTATAAAAATGGTCTAGGGTACCCTAAAATAAGCTACAGAAATGTTTCTTTGTTTTAATTGGTGTCTTTCTGTCTGTATTTTTGTGCATCACATAAAAACTACTGAACCGATTGCTATGCGGTTTTCAATGTGGGATAACTTAGGGTTTGACTTAAAAAATTGTGTAATTAGTATCCCAATTTGGCGATTAGAAGCCGAGCAATTGATAAAAATATTATTGATGACTGAAGAAATTTAGATCATATGTTGGTAAATTGGTATTTTAGGTCCTGGAATGGCATATTATAGTACTTTTAATATAAAGAAATGAACATGCATGTGAAGTAGCGGGTACAGTTAGTGTACAATAAATTACTTTGACTTTGAATAAACATTGTCTTATTAAAAATAATTAACATTTACTCCATATTATAGGCTATTATAGGCATATTATTAGGCTCCGCCCACAGGCTCCTGATGGTGGCTCAGGCAGCACAGGCATTGGACTAGTTTTTGAGTCCTAAGATAAATGTCAGAATAGTTTCTGTATCATTTAGGGGTTGAAAAAACATACATCATTAAGTTTAGACTGTGCATTGAATATTACAAAAAAAGCCTTTGTTTATATTTATAAATAGTTGCGTCTATCTAGACAAATTGGACGGAGCCGAGATTTTAATAAAATAAACAACAAATTAAATTTGAAGTTAATTTTATTGGTCTTACTTTTGACCGTACAATTCAAGCGAAGATAAAATAATGACAATTTGTACTTAGTAACTTCCTTATATAACTTTTATAAATGCGTAGGCGATTTCTAGTACATTCTTCATTTGCAATAACAACTAAGTAGTTACATTTCTCATACTTTAGCGAGAAAAACATCTAAGTACATAAATGCTTATTCAGCTATGCGCAATTAAATCAAAACAACATGTAGAGTACCTCTACTGCGCATTATTCATAGAAAAACAACATAAGTACAAAAAGTGCTTACTTGGTACTTTCACAATCTAAGGAAGTACCTACTTGTATGATTAAATATGTTGCAATTGGATTTCGGTAAACAACGGTGGGTTTGTGGTACATATAACTTCTCCACCCTGAGATTGAAAATTATCTGAAAGTTCATTTTCTGAAGTCAGATTATTTTCAATTTTACATAATTTCAAAATCTTATTTTTATATTTTATAATAAAGTATACATTAGTAAAAATCATTAAAATATAAGGTATTAATGTCCATAAACTAACACTTTTTATTTGCACTTTATTGACCATTTCACTCATTTCACTATATTCACTGTTTTCACTTTTCTTCAAAATATAATTCAGCATTTGTAGATTTTCCATGTTTACTTCATCTAAGTTAACAGGTTTCCTTTTGAAATTATTTGTAACTGGAACACTTGGTAAATTTATCAATGGTAGTTTAGGAATATGTAAGTTCATTCCTCTGAACAATTTCTTCCGTAGAGTAATATCTTCAACTTGTATTTTACAATTATCATCCAAGGTTAAAATATAAGTACCAAGGATTTTCTCTCGAGTAATCTCATTTTCACAGGTTTCTGTCAAGTACGTTTGGTAACTTGCAAAAATTATCCATATGTTCATTTCAATTTGTTGAACTTTTATCTCTGAAGTTTCGATTAAAATTGGAGAACACGACGTAATATTCAACGTAAATTTCATTAAATCAGTTATACATTTATCTTGTTCCAATACGACTGAATAATTTTCTTTACAAAGAAATAGTTTTTCATTAATCTCGTCGCATGGCTTAGAGAGCAATGTAATAGAGTTCAAATCCTTCACGAGGATAAAAGGATATTTAGGAAGTATCAAGGATGTAATATTATTAAAAGTATCAAGGATAGGTAAGGGGAATAACTGGTAATATTTGTAAGTGTTTTTGCGTACAATTGGAATTGCAAGTACATATGTAATTTGCCTACCCTTAATATAAGCTTTTATCTCTATATTTTGCTCTATGTTTACAAAATTTTCATAATTAACAGGGAAAATTAACTTATCTGTTCTCTCAATATTTTTTAACAATTCAAATAATTCATTAGATTATGAGTTAACAAACTATAAACATGAGTAACTTTATTTTCAAAATCAATTTTTTTTTTTTTATTTTATGCTTTCTTAATATCAATTAAATTTATCTCAAATTTTATAAAATTATAATTAGAAGTATTAGTGAAATAGCATCTTAGTTTTAATATCAATAATTAATTCATCATGATTGCATCAATTAAAAAAAAATATTGCATAGCTTTGTTCTTGATGCATACGATTTAATCTAAGTTTCATTAGATTTTCAGACAATATATCATCTAAATCACAATCTGTTTTCATTTTCAATTATATTATTAACTTGAATAAAAAGATTTTCAATTGTAGCCATGTCACTACTTTCATTTAATAGTGAGGCTGCTCTGCCTACAACTCTACTTGAAATTACATAAAATAAATATAATTATTGTGCTGCTATTACTTCGGATCCGCTTTAGCTACGCACATATTCACATTTTGAAATAAATAAATTTAATAATTTTTCATTTCCATCAAATTTAGGAATCAATTTCACAATTTCATTCGTTATAATCCTCATAGATTCCATTTTAAATTATTATTTAAAATCAATTCAAATTATTAAAATTGAGTATGCGTTTGTACAATATAACACGTATAACACACAAAAATTCAAAATATAATTAAATAAAGGCACATAAAAGTTCAATAAAAGCACAAAAATCAATAAAGACACAAAAAAAAACAATAAATTCACATAAAAATCAATTATGACGCATAAAAATCAATAAATTCACATAAAAATCAATTATGACGCATAAAAATCATAAAATTCAAATAAAAATCAATTATGACGCAATAGAAATCAATAAATCAATAAAGACACATAAATTCACATAAAAATCAATAAAAACGCGTAAAACGTCAAAAAATTCACATAAGAATCAATAAAAACACATAAAATCAATAAGTTCACATAAAAATCAATTATGACGCATAAAAAAAATCAATAAATTCGCATTAAAATCATAAATTCACATACAATAAATCAAAAATAACAAGTGTATTGGCAATGTTTGTCCAAAAACACTAAGGGTCGAATAGCAGGGCAAGAATACGGAAAGTGAATGATTTTCGACTCACTTAAAACCGCTCGATCCCATGCCTCGGTGATTATTCCACTCGCTGAATTGTTTCTCAACTCCTTTTTCCAATACAGTCGTATTTGTTTGGTTCGAGTATTTTTTTACGTGGATTTGTCAGGAACACACTGAAGTTATTCAGGACAGCTGCACCAAATATGTAGTTTGCGCCAGACAAATTATATTTCACAATTTTTGAAGTAAGCGCCGGACGAATTAAATTTCCACGACTTTAAAAAAAAATACAACCGGCTGCGCCAGACAAATTGGACGGAGCCGAGATTTTAATAAAATAAACAACAAATTAAATTTGAAGTTAATTTTATTGGTCTTACTTTTGACCGTACAATTCAAGCGAAGATAAAATAATGACAATTTGTACTTAGTAACTTCCTTATATAACTTTTATAAATGCGTAGGCGATTTCTAGTACATTCTTCATTTGCAATAACAACTAAGTAGTTACATTTCTCATACTTTAGCGAGAAAAACATCTAAGTACATAAATGCTTATTCAGCTATGCGCAATTAAATCAAAACAACATGTAGAGTACCTCTACTGCGCATTATTCATAGAAAAACAACATAAGTACAAAAAGTGCTTACTTGGTACTTTCACAATCTAAGGAAGTACCTACTTGTATGATTAAATATGTCGCAATTGCACTTCGGTAAACAACGGTGGGTTTGTGGTACATATAACTATCTAGTTATATGTACCTATAAAATAAAAAGAGAGATAAAAAGAAGAGAAAAAGAAGTTACTAAGTATAAATGTTATATGCATTTATAAAAGTTATATAAGGAAGTTACTAAGTACAAATTATTATTATTTTATCTTCGCTTGAATTGTACGGTCAAAAGTAAGACCAATAAAATTAACTTCAAATTTAATTTGTTGTTTATTTTATTAAAATCTCGGCTCCGTCCAATTTGTCTATCTCTTCCATGCCATACACAGCAATCAGGATCCATAACAAATAGAACCTGTGTAGGGACCTTTCCTATTTTCCCTTGTCCATTATATTGCATCCTACACACTTATTTATTTATAAACAAATAAAATATATATATATATATATATATATATACTAATACTACTTTACATAAATAATTTATCATCTGAACAATAATTTAGTCGACTCGACCAAACCGGCACCTCAATTTCCGACATTTGTATGGTCGATGGACCATTGCCTGTGCTGCCAGGATTATAGCGTAATTCATACCTGTTGTCTTTTATTTTACATTATTTTTCAGACCCCGCCATGCCTAAAATGGTAAACTTACATAAGCTCATAAGCGGCTTGCAGACCAGAATTTAAGCTATGTCGAAGCTAAACTATGCCAGCTAAGCTAAACTAGAAATATGTCCCGTGCACACCAAGGACTAAACGAAAGCTCAGTCTGTTTTATGAAGGGGTGTCAGGGTAGGCGGGAGGGGCATAGTTTGTGTAGCTGCGCATCGGCATACACAATTAGTTTTGCTAAGTTACCTTAGCTTCGCATGTTTTAGTTAGCTCACATAGCTTAGTTTGCAGTCTGCACAAAAGTATGAATAACTTTCTTTTTTATTACGGACTAGGCAATCGTTTGACCACGATCTCACCTGATGGAAAGCAATGATGTGGTCGAAGGTGTAGCACGCTTGCCTAGTAGATACCTATTCACTCTTGACTTGAACACACCGGGGTTATAATTTACCGGAAACACTGACGAGGGCAGGGCATTCCACTCCTTTGCAGTTCTTATAATAAATGAAGAAGCGTAACGCTTCGTTCTTGTGCGAGGTATTTCAACCATGCGAGCTGAGCTAATTTACATGAGCTTACTTTTCAGTCTGCAACCTGCATAAAGGTCTTCTAGATACTGAAAATTTACTTTTCTAAGACCAATTAGATGCGAGTCGTCCGTTCCATCTAATTTAGAAATATAAACAAAACAGATGTTATTAAAACGATCCAAGATCATAATGTATTTAATAAATAATACCTGTACCTGTACCTAATGTAATAAAACAGCTGTTATAAGATCCAATAAACTCTGGTTGATTATACAACGTTGTTTTTATTGAATGTACAGAACCTTGTAGCAGAAGCTCCGCACTTCAATTTTTTTTTGAATGTATGTACCTGAGCAACATGGGTAAGCAGTTGCTAGTCTAAAAGCTAATGAGCCGCAACTTATATGGGTTAAAACCCAGTAAACGCATTGTTTTGGTGTTATACAAACTATAATGTGTCGCGCGAGAACGCGTGACCTGTCAGAATAGCCGTGTGAGAGAATCTGCAATAATTCCTATTTTAAACTCACAGTGCTATCTACTGAGCTTGAACAACACTATTGATCATCACCATCACATCACATATTTACAGCAAAGAGTATACAAATACTAATTTACAGCACCATCTACTTTAATGAGCTCGAAACTTGTCGAGTCTATGGACGAAGGAACGTGACATTGACAGCTTTCACTGAGTCAGTATTATTGGGCCTGTGGCCCAATTCCATAACTTGGCTACAATCGGATTATCAGTTTTTTCATAGCAAATTCGACTCTATCGCAAGGCATTAGTGGTTGCGATACTGAGAATTCGATTGAAGCCAAGTTATGGAATCGGGCTGCTGTTCACATAAACGTTCGAGGACGCACGGATCATCTGCGCGTTCACTCGAAATCGTTCACGGCGTCGTCCGGGCGTTCGCCTGGGTCATCCGAAAAATAGTAGTGGAGGGGAGGAATAGTATGAAACTGACACTTGACAGTTGTCAGGTGTATGTGGACGTCCAAAGTCGTTCACGATCTCCGGATGATCGAGCGATAATCCCACGGATGATTCGAGCGTGTATGTGAACACAGCCAACATGTGTTCTGCAGTGCGATTACGTAATGTTGATCATGACGGTTTCAAGCCGTCAAATTCAATAATGCTTTACGATAGAGTCGATTTTGCTATGAAAAAAGTGTCCATCTAGTTGAAGCACAGAACTTAGCTTCAATCGGATTGTCAGTCTCGATATCACTAATGCCTTGCGATAGAGTCGAAATTGCTATGAAAAAAGTGATAAACCGATTGTAACCAAGTTATATAATCGGGCCGCAGTGCAAGGAAGTTCTATATTCTTATGTACGAGTACAACAATAGTGATTACAATTTTTTCTTTCTGTGTCAGTAATTCGGTCTGATCCGACTCGTCAATCCACTTTATTAATTTTTTTATCTTTATGTGAATTGGGCTCAATTTGGGTTACATTAAAACCTTTTTTCTCTGTAATTTTTATCGAAAATACTTCAAAAAATACATATGTTAATTTACATAATACAGAGCATCTACTCTTCAGCTTAAAAAATTAAAAATACAATTTTAAATATCAATAATAAATACGCAAAGTACCCTCTGTTTTTGTAGTTATTACCGTTTTTCTTCTAAACTATCAATTACAAGATTTTTAATTTCCTTTAGCATATTCAATAATAAAACGCTGAGGGAACCTTGCGATTAGTTTTGCAAATATCTTTCCTAATTATTTTTAACAATTTTTTTACGTAATCTATACATGCTAATCGCATGGGCAGTCCCTCTGTCGCCCAATAAATCAGTGCAGGACGAGACGTTGTACTAAAGGGATCTATGACACTTTTCTCCGCAAAAGGCACCTATTATATTAATCTGTGGCTTGTCTGGCGCATAACCAATTTGGAAATCGTATATTATGTCGATTTTCAGTTGTAGGCGGGTTTATTTGAGTGTGTAAATATAATAATAATAATAAATTTTTAGTTTTTTGTAATAAGGCTGTAAATAATAGTGTAGTCTTTTATTATAGTTATTAATTTACCTACTCGTATTAGTCATGAGGATGATTATGATATTATATTTATTATTATAGTTAATTACAGTCAGATTATAGTAATTATTATTTAATGAATTATCAAATAATGTTTATAAATTATTTAAAAAAAAGTACTGGTTCCTTATATATCATTGTTATTATTATACTCACATTATAATAATTATTATTTAATTAATTCTATGCGTGTGTTCATAAATAATAATATTTTTTCAATAACAATTTTTAGGGTTCCGTTGGGTTCCGTATGATATGGTATCAATTCTGTTGTCCCAATCAGGGCTTGATATCGGTACGAACAATACTAGTATCATAGCGGTAAATACCGGTATTTTCCATTTCGGTACTTGAATATCGATACCTAAGAACCGGTATTTTTCCCTCAAGGTAGATAATTCAGGTTCTTATACTACAATGCTAGAATGCCACCATAAACTCATGCTCCCGCAACGGACGTCTACGGATTGCGACGTTGTGGCTTCACACGAACTATTTCAGTAGTTATCACAGTGATGAAACTCATAATACATCGTATTTCGTTATTTCAGCCTCAGATTTGACAATCACCACCACAAGCACTTTTTGTTCTGAATGATGGGACAAAAATACAAATCATGTGTATGATAATGATTAAGAAATAGGGACTTTGTATTTTTCATCTGAAAACCTCATGGTTCATTATCAGTGTTAAAATTCTAAAGTTAACCGTAACTACTGTTTTTTGGAATTCTTGACTCATCTTTTTTAAGTTCTAAAATTTTAAAATTTTATCGATATTTTGATTTCAAAACAGTTTAGATTCTAAATTGATTTGAAACCCAAATATTATAGATGATAATAATTATTGATTATTGTAGATGATTATTATTCATTATGTTTACCAATTAGGTTCCTTATCGGTCGGGTCGGTTGGTTCCCAAGACTTTTGAAACATCAGAGATTGTAATTTATTGTATTTTGATGAAAAATTATTTGCTAAAAAAAATCGCGCACTAATAGAGTATATCGGAGATATGTATTTTTTATTGAAACATAATCTTAATTTTATACAAAAAAAAAAACAATTTGAGTCAAAAAATTGATGACATTCCGGTTTTCTCACACTTGTATTGAAAAACTTCGTATAATCCATGGGCGTAAAAGGTTATTGCAAACTCATTGACTTTTGAACAAGCACTTGCTTTCGGCTCGTGCTTACCAACGATTATTAATATTTTATTCACCCCGATGCAATAATCATACATAGATAGAGATAGATGAACTCTTTATTGAAACACCACAATACAGAAATATACAATTAAAAAACATAAAACTAACAAAAAAATGTTACAATTGGCAGTCTTATCACATGGAGAGGATTAACATAAATAAATTACGAACGGTGGTTTTTCTTACAACGACAACATAACTATATCTACATAAATAGAAATGACAACTAAATACCAAAACATAACAACCATACAAATATATACATATAAATATACCCATTATATATACATAATCATATATACTTGTTTATATAGTGAAATATTATTGTTTTGAAAATATATACGATGTGATAAAAAATAGAGTGAAAGGTAGCTTTTAATCATCATCATTATCAGCCTATATCTGTGCCTATAGCTGGATCTAGGCCTCTTCTAATGCACGCCACTGAGCTCGGTTTTCAGTTCTCTTCATACACTTTCTTTCAGCCACTTTTTAAAGCTCGTCACTCCACCTGGCCACAGTGCGTCCTACACTACGTTTGCCTAAACGTGGTCTCCACTCGAGAACTCGTCTACCCCAATGGTTATCGGTTCTTCGGGAAATTTGACCAGTCCACTGCCACTTTAGCTTGCTTATCCTTAGAGCTATGTCGGTTACCTTGGTTGTACGTCGGATATCTTCATTACGAATCTTGTCCAGGCATAGCTTTCTCCATAGATTGCTGATCGACCTTGAATTTGTGGACTAGTTTGACAATGAGTGTCCACGTTTCGGTTCCGTAGGTAATGACTGGTAGGATGCAATGATTAAAGACTTTCGTCTTCAGGCACTGTTGTATGGATGACGAGAAGACTTGACGAAGCTTGACGAATGCTGGCCAACCCAGCTGAATTCTTCTGTTGGCTTCCTTCTCAAAGTTGTTTTTTTGGGCAAATATTGCAATTACCTTGGTAAACATATGTTGGACAACTTCAATAGATACACCATTGACTGCAATAGGTTCCGGGTCAACCAGATAGGGTAAACATAATATTGGTCTTGTCTATGTTCATTCCAAGACCGATGCGTCGAGAAGCGTCATCTGGGTTGGACAGGATACTTTGTAAGTCTTGCAGAGACTCCACCATTAGGACTTTATCATCGGATAATCGTAAGTGTGACATATTCTCCATATTGATATTAATACGATAGTTTTAAGATGCTGGATCGGAATGAATGGGCATTCCATTCCAATTCAGCATCTTAAAGATATCAGCATAAGTGAACAGTTTCGGGGATATAACATCCCCTTGTCTCACGCCCCTGTCAGTTGTGCTCTTGGACATGGGCTCTCCTAGTAGGGGCGTCATACAGAAACCTCAGCAGCAGTGGACTCGATGTATTGTCAGTCCACTTGACACCGCTACAAAGACTCCAGAACCGCCCAGGTTTCAATGGAGCCAAATGTCTTCTCATAGACTACACAAGCAAGACACAGGGGCTGGTTATATTTTTCAGACTTCTGTATAACCTGCCTTACTGTGTGTATGTGATCTATGGTGATAAATCCTTCATGAAACCCAGCTTGTTCAGGAGGGTGGGTCAAGTCTTCTATCGTGACGATTTGAGATGACCCTTGAAAACAACTTATAGATGTGGCTCAAGAGTGAAATAGGTCGTTAGTTCTTTAAAAGAGTTAATACCCTTCTTTAAAGAATAGTACTACCAAACTCCTGCTCTACGCCTCTGGAGTTCTCCCACTGTTAAGAAAAAATAGGTGCTAAATAAACCCTGAAGCTCCCGAAGTACGGGTTTCCGTCCTGTTTTTAAGAGCTCCTAAGTTATACCATCCTCACCGGGGGCCTTACAATTCGTAAGTTGTTTGAGCGCTATCTTAATCTCATCTAGGCTGACGTTGGGCATTTCGTCATTGTAGTAGCGGGTCAGTATTGTGATGCAATAATATGGAAATGTATTTTAAAAAAATCTAGCCATAAGTTGCAGAGATGTATTTATATTATTTTTTTGTTGTTGGCAATGATATTGCCTATCATGTACTACAACAAAAATCTCAGAAATTTGTGTCTAGAAATTTTCTATTTTTTTTATTTCTCTTTATTTATAATTTTATTTATTATTGCATCGGTATAGAATATTGAGGACAGATGCTGCATTCACGGAAATAAGCCATCAACATATTCTCCAAGAACGACTTGTTTTTTAATGTCTTCTTTCTTCCACAATATAAAATGATCGTATTTTAGCAAGAGAAAAAAAAACGATTTACTTTTTATTAAAAATGACGGGCGATGTTAATTTTGTATTCATTACCAATAACCGTGAAGTACCTACTAACTGCTTTATTATAAGTATAGATATAAACCTCCTTGCAAGTAAAGTTTGTTGGAAATGCATGAATTAAAAAAACTGTTAAGGTAACGCAATAGGGCGGTAAGATCAACATTCAAGACCGTAAGGCCTTACACTTACAGTACACATTTCAAGCAACTGTATTGAAAATTTACTTTTTAATAATTACTGGAAATTAAAAAATATAATAAGAAAATTTCGTGTACTTAGAGGCTCGCGTGTTACATGGGGCGAGACACTTGCGCTGTGCGCCTCTCTACCGGAATCTTTCGCTTACTGTGCTCTTTCGTTCACACATATGAAAAGTAGGTACTACGGGATCCGGTTTTAGAACCTATTTAAAATACCACTTTATTAAGTAACACCTATATGTTAGTTAAAATACCAACACAGAACCGGTACCGTCCCAAAGTCAGTGAAGCCGGTTTATGAAAATAGCGGTATTTCAAGCCCTGATTCCAAGTTGACTTACTCGTAAATAGTTTATATCCAAGTCCGTAAGTCCCAGAAATGTAATAGTAGTAGCTATAGTAAAAACTTATTGAGTCAATTACAGCTCCAGTAATGTAAGAGAATGCGTGTGTTTTATATGTATTTAGGTATAGGTATGTATGAAAACATGATTCATATGTGTAAAAGAAATACTACAAAACACTATATATCGTAAACATAATAATTAGGTAGCTACTAGTCGATAGAGTATTCTATCTAAAAAAGGGCTGTGGTAGAGAGCGCGCGGCTGGCGTAACTTTTGTCAGGGGGTGCGGGGCCTGTGCGGGGCATCTTCATCGGTAATGCCCAAATGAGCAAAGTCATCGGCGTATATTCGGACGTGCACACTAATTCTTCCTTTTTTAACCGACTATAGCAAAGCAAGGGAAGGGTAATCAGTTTAGCAGTCTATGTATATATGTATGTATCTTTGTGTGAATCTATGTGTGAGTATGTGGATGTTCCACCATAGCGTCGCTCCTATTAGTTCGATTTTAACAAGTGAGGTGTCAATCGATTTTTCTTCAGGTATAGAGTGTCATAGGCTACTTTTTTTAGCTGACTACGTCAATGCAAAAGGGTTATCAAAACTTAAAACTTGGTCCAAGCAATCAATCGATTCCCCTTTATTGCAAAAGTGTCATTGTCAATTTTTTACACGACCGTGGTCGCGTGTTAGTTTTTGAACTTATTTCGTGTTTAACAAAATGGCTGCCCAAGTGGGGTCAGATTCATCTTCGTCCTTTCTCAGAAAAATATATATATTTTTCTGCCTATCGATTCTCAAATATTCCTCATAATTTGCCTTTGAACACTGTCTGAATAAGTCCTCCGGAAATTGTGAAAGGATGGGCTCGAAGGCTTTTGCTCATATTATATAGGGCGGAACGATGTTTGGCCAATCCGATTGACGGGTGCGACCATCCGTGACAACGCTGTGTGTATAAGTTTAGCGGATACACGAGAAAAGGAAAATACTTTCAAAAGCGCTATGGAGGGTTCAAATACTTTATCTGGTGTACAATGATGAATGCTTCCCATTGTAAATGTAAAATAAGTATGGCTATATAATGTTTGAGTTTTGCGTTTGTTCGTGAAACAAACAATTAGGTTAAACATGAAACTCGGGTACGTGACAACCACATTCTGATTTCAAATTGACTGATATACCTACCTACGTATTTACAATGAACTTTTGATACAGGTAAATACTGGTTCATTTATACACATAATTAACGCAGAAATGGGTATCCTACCTACCTTTGTTTTCGTTGCATGCTTTTGTAGCTTAAATCCAAATACATCGCATCCTGTTGTCCCGCCACTTCCCGCCTCAGGGGAGCTCAGAGGTGAAAAAACGTATAAGTAAAGTGCAAACTACCGTTATTAATCCACGTCGTCTGTCGACTCAGGTGTCTCGCGTCTACCGTTCGCCCCATCATCTCCCAGGTCCTAGATTACAGTCTGTCTGTTTAGGGCCGGGCACCTGGCGAAACAACCGACAAACGGACTGGACAAACTTAGAGCTAATTAGAAACAGGATAAGTTGCCCGACATTCTTACTTACTGCTGTGTTTTTGAAAAGCTGCTTGAAATGTAAGTAAAGATAATATGTTTTATATTATTATTATTATTATACCTATCGCAGATAATTAGCTTCCGAAAACAATGAGTACCTCAAAACATGTAAAATTATTATATATATATTTTTTTTTATTTTTTTTAAGTTAAACTATTTTATATATACTAAAAGCTAATAAATAAAATGAAATCGTGTGGCTAGTTGAATTTCTATTACTATGTATGTATGTGAGTTTCTTTAGTCCACCATATTTTTTAAATGCCTGAACAGATTGAGACGTATGGGGTATGACGTATGGAGTTTTTAAGCTACTTACAAAAACTTACTTATAAAAAAGGAAGCTATCGATTTCAAGCGCATGTCTACACTCATATTATAAAGAGGAAAGATTTAATTTTTTGCATGTTAGTATTTTTGTATCTTTGTTTGCAATGGACAAACGAAAAAGATATTGAACCGATTTAAAAAAAAATATTTCACGTATTAGAAAGCTACGTTATCAGCGAGTAACATGGGCACTATTTTATATTTCAAGAAAGTAGAGATCCCTACGAAAATTGCAATATTTTAACCCAAGGAATCAATAAAAATATATTTCCAAAAAAAAAAACCACTTCGTATTCAAATGTTCTTTTCCAAACAAAAACAAAAAAAATATATAGAACCCAAACACCATCTACTATTAAATAGAAAGAGTTATAATAGTTTCTTACCCCCCTTTTATCAATTCTCACCCTCCCTCCCCCCCCTATTATAGCTAAGAACCATTTCCCTCACACCAGATTTCAAACAGAAAAAACCGCATCAAAATCGGTCCATTCGTTTGGAAGCTACGATGCCACAGACTGACACATACACACACACACACACAACAGAGAAACATACAGTGATAAACACCCTAAACTTATAACACCCGTCTCTTTGTTAAGGGATTAAAAAGACTTACATAAATTAACTACTAAGATGAATTTTATACAGTACCACACTGTATGTTACTTCTTTAAAATATGAAAGAACATTAACATCAAAACAAAACGATTTATTAATAAAAACTAAACCATTTTTGATTAAATTGACGTGGGACAGCAATAAAAGTCTATCGTTTTAAATAAACCAAGAATCATTCAAATTGGTTAAGAAATCCTTCATCCTTATTATCCCAATAAACCAATTTTGATGAAGTTATGGGACTACGCTGAAAGTCTACCCTTTTGAATAAAACAACAACCATTAAAAAAGGTTTAGAAATCTTAGAGATTTGGAGAAATTTAAACACAAAATCAAATGGATGTACTAGAAAAACTATTGAACCAATTTTGAAACAATTTTCATGGGACCACCTGGAGAGCAAACAAAAAAAGAATTTTCAAAGAAATCGGACCAAATCAATAAAAAAAATTATAAAAAATGCAGACCACGATCAAGTTGCACTGAATCGCGAAAGTTTAAAAGTTACAAGTACATATAACCGTCTCGTCTTCCCTGTGAAGTCGATTAAAAATATACAACGGAATGACACGTTGGCATGGAAACGAAATAATAACAAGTCTGTTAAGCACGTGAATAGCTAATGATTAGACATTTCTTACTGTCATTGGAGTAATGATGCAATTATCGTCTATGGGTAAAAAAACACCATGATCGTTGCTGCAAGAGATTTTGAATTACGCTTACTGTCATATTTTTTTAGAAGTTAAATGCGTATAAAAATTCTAAAAGTAAGAATATTGCCACGGTGTGAGCGCTACCCGTGCGAAACCGGGCTAGTATGTAATATTGTTAAAAATTTGTACTTAATAGTAGTATTCATATTATGTTAGTGTATATGGGTAGGTAATAGGTATCTAAACGAATGTTACTACTTTGTATCTCAATCCAATGAGTAGAGAAGCCGAAGAACTGAACGAAATTTGGTAATTTGTACTTTTGGTTCTGGAATACATAGGCTACTTTTTCCCCAGAAAAAATGTCCACGCGGCCAAAGCCGCAGAGGATAATATAAAACTACCCTATACCTATATTATTCTAGTTTATTCTTATCTTACGTTTTATTTGCCAGGTGAATGTAGGTATATATATATATATATATATATATATATATATATATATATATATATATATACTATTTAGTTTTTATATATTTATAAACGATATATTTTGTGAGTTTTTAAAGTTATTCTAACATTTTTCTTTCCATCGGCAATAAAATATGGCAATTGTAAGCCGCTTGATACTTCATATTTCCAATAGCACTCTCGCGGTTAAGGCAAATCCAATGATACCTCATTTAACAAAATCCATTTAGCCGTTTAGTCTGTAGGACGTGCCAAAGAAACGTAAAAACTAACAAACATATATACATACTACCCAACACATAACCCTCCGCAATCGGGTAATAAATGAAGTTTTTTTTTTCGGATCTCAATAGTGGTGCGAAAAGATTGAACTAAAGAGTCCAATCTTGATATACTATACTTATATTACTATACTCTTTGGTCCAATCTATTTGTGGAACTGGCATCCTACTCGCAGAAAACCATCTTTCTTTTTACCCCTGCCTCTCGGCCCCCGCACCGCGTGCGTCAAATCGGCCGTTTACTCCTCGATACACTACTGTCTGTAAAGACTAATATATGTACTGTGCCTTAACGTAACACAAGCTAAAACTGGTAAAATGACGGTGTCCGTCCATTTAATGTGTAGAATCCCCCTCCCTTCCCCCTCCTTCGCAGCTCGAGGCTGACTTTGATAGATAGATAGCTAACTCATTATTGAGTCAACCATTTAATTTCAGACACATGGTTTAAAAAGCAATTATTATCTAAGGTACAATGGGCGGTTCTATCGCTTACCTGTAGATGGATAGGACAGAATGCAAAAATAATAAACGGCGGTAAAAAGGAAATTAAAAAATACCTAATTATAATGAATAATAATACTTAAAATGCATTACATAATACATACAATATATTAATATGTGTATAACTACTCATTATATAACGAGTAAATGTTAAGTAAAATAAATATTATTTATATCGGATAAAATCCATGGTTTTCTTTGTAACATTCCTGTTAGTAATAACAGTTATTATATATATATATATTTGATTCTGCCCGTAATAATATCCATCCAGTATTTCTGGATGGGACAGTCGTACCGAGGTGCATCATTTTCAGAACACAGTTGGAGCTACCTCGCAGATGGTGGAACATAAATAATATAAATCGATGTAGAAGTTTCAGCAGTCAGTCAATCAGTTGTCGGCTGTTATTGTAGTTATCAGTTTCAGTTTAAATTCTTTGAATAAACCTACAGTTCAACTTCTCGTAGATACAGAATAAATAATAGTAGAAATATCGTAGTTCACCTGGAGGAGATTCGCCGAGATTCGAGAAGTTGTTTCAAAACACCGCGCAGAAATATCAAAAATAAATAAAAGCAACCATTAGGTTAGGTTAGGTTAGGTGTTTACTTTGTAGATAAGGATAACATTTCATGATAAAATGTTTAAAGAGATCTAATTATGTTGACAGACGCTTCAACAAAAATATTTGCAGAATTTTATTAGAATTTCAGTAAGTATCGTCTATTGAAGCACAATTCAATGCAGCAGGCAGGCAACTGTGGTTAGAACAGTTGCCTGCTAATACATACTTCACACAATTACGTGAAGGCAGTATTATCAGATAGACTGCGAACCTTTCTGCGTGGCCCAAACCAAAGTAAATTAACGCGAACTTGCTCTATAAGTGCACTTCACTTACTTTCTCTGACTACATAAAGCACAGCCGTCTAGACAAGTGCGCAATATTTGCCAATGTACACAAAACCAGAAAATTCAAACCCTACTAATTTGAACCTTAACAGCTAGTGTGAAGGGACAAATTGCTGTCTATACGAATTCAGTACCCGGATAAAGTTTTCGTCTGAAGCTGCATCCGTGCCGTCTCAGTTTTATTGTGAGTCCGTGAGATTCATGAACTGTTCCAACAAACTTATGTCGGGCTTGGACCATCGCCTTCTGCAAATAGCGTTTATCGAGTAAGAACTTGCCGCGAGATTTGTCGTCGTGTGCTATTAACGCTCGATTCAAAGTTTACAAGTTCCGAAAGCGAAAGTCAGGTCCAGCTCAAATCGAGCCATTACGTAAGCAAGCCGGCGGCAGAATGAGCCATACGTTCCTGTACATTTCGAGTTTCAAAATAAAAATTTCTTAACTACAAAATCGATAACCTTGAAATATTTACATAACAATATTTAAAGTAGGTACCTCCTTTCAAACAAAAAAAAAATGATGAAATTGGACTACGCGGTAATGAATTACAACTAAGTACACATTTTGACTTACATCCTCTCTCCCAAAAAAAACATGCTAAATATCTCTATGCTAGTATGAACTTATATCATACCAAGTTTCATTTGAACTTATTTAGTAGTTTCAGCGTAATGGGCGGTCAAGATACAGATAGTCAGACAGACAGACAGACAGACAAAAATTAAAAATATACAGCTTTGGTTTCAGTATCGAATATAGAAGAGTACAGTCCAAAAAAACATTACTTATTATTTCAAACTTAACATATCTTTGGACTCCTATCCCGCAGGATTTTCGGGTAAAAAAGTATAGGTACTCAATTTTAGCTCACCATATAAAGTTTGACTGTGCCAAGTTGCATCAAAATCCGTGAAGTGGTTTCAGCGTGATACGCGTTCTTTTAAATAAGTTTTAAGCCCTATCCTGCAGGAACACTTTATATTTTCGGGATGAAAAGTATTCAATGTCATACCTCGTAGTATGAACTCAATTCATACCAAGTTTCATTTAAATTAATTCAGTAGTTGTAGCGTGATGCCTAGACAAGATAGAGATAGACAGATAGACAGACAAACAGACAGACAAAAATCGGACCAAATTTGTAGTTTGAACACATAACCCTTACTCTGCTTCACCGTAGTCGAAAAAAACCCTATAAACAATCCATACCTGAAAACGAATCGATTGATACATGCTTGTCAAAATCGGACCAATAGGAGCGACGTTATGGTAGAACATTCACATACAAAAATACATACATAGACTATTAAACTATTATTACTCTTTCCTTGCTTCGCCGTAGTCGGGTAAAAAAGGGGTAATTTTAGATGAATTTATTCTTTAAAAAGCAGCTTCAGAGGAAGTGGACTTGGCAAAGCTCCAACACTGTGACAAAAAAACAGATTGACTTCATCATTACGGACAAATAGCACATATTCAGGGATGTCTCAGTGGAGCAGGTCCGACCCAACGTGCTGGATCGGAACAGTAACTCTAGTTGGAAAATTGATTCACTGCCTTGGAAACCACAAATGACGTGAATGAGGAGCTCCAAAAATTGTGGAAATCCTTAGGAAGACACTAAAATTACTAAATTTTGTCAGCTGCAGCGTAAAAAATAAGCATCTAAAATAAAAGCATCTAAAGGATACATTAGTTAACAGCAATAAAAAAAAACTTAGAGTAAGGGGGCAGGTCTGTCTGTAAGATGTCAATTCTAAGCAAAATATGATTTCAATGAGCCCAAGTGCTAGATTAAAATAACAAACATTAATTAATTAAATAATTAACATTACTTAACATAAGCAATACACTGTAACTCAAGTTACAGTGTTTTGGCTTAACAGGGTCCAATCGTTTTCTTTTGATCTGTTATATGCTTCTGTAAACAAATTTTTCTTTTAACCTATACCTACACTCATATAATACGATTTAAAAAACACGGTATTTTACAAAGCTTTATGGTTTATAATTCCAAAACACGACAATCAAACATACCGTATAGTGCCAAAACAAAACAACGCGTGCGAAAATTGTACAGTGTCAAAGGAACCAACATTTCCAGACAGGCGCGCTGTGGAGCTCAGCTATATTAGGGGTATGCGCGGGTGCGCGGGTCGTAATTCGGAAGTATTAGCATAGATAATACAATACGACATAAATAATAGTAAGAGAGAACGCGCCACGCTTGCGACAGTGCGGCACGCGGCGGTCGTCCGTACCGATCACTTAGGGATAATTAAATAGTTTTATTGTTTTTATATTTAAAATTCCCGCATTTCATAACAATCTCTTACTAAATTTGTCTCACAATAACTTGCAACACCATAAAAATTCTTCGTCTGCAACTATGGCATCAGAGTTGAGCACAAATTTACCAAACACTACGACAAACAGAGATCCTGAATATCCCAGTGCGAACGAATCATACGATGAATTTATGTCAGGTCTAATTTTTTTAGACGCTCATCTATCCATTCACACCCCTTAGTGAATCTCAAATAAATGGCAGCTGAATCCAATAATCTGGAAGAAACAGCCCAGTACCTTCATGCACCCAACATGGACAGTTCACCATGAGATGATTATCTTACGGCAACTTCCTCGACCTCCCATGAAACTTTGATCAATTCCACTCCTTCTCAAGCTGCAATAGATGCCAATCAGAACTTGGTTGCTTCGTTTATCGATCATCTGTCTCCAGAAGAAATACCAATGCAATCCCAGCAAGAAAAAAGCGCCCATAAACCATCTTCTGATCCTCAACATGAATGCCTCGACACAGCTTCATGTGATATTATTACTCAGATTGCACCATTAATCAGTGCAATTCAGTAGAAAAAACGCAGATTTGCAAGCCAAAAAAACGAAAAGACCGCAAAATCCAAAACTGATTTTAAAACAACAACGAGAAAAGCACCCCATCTGACCACTTTAAAAAAATCATGTATTACTTCCAAATCCCAAATTGAAAGAGAAAAAATATACGATCTGGATCTGGTTTTGGAATATGGACAGACAACGACGTCGAGACTTTTTATCAAGACAAGTGCGTAAAATGCTTACAGCAACCTCAACAAAAGGGCTTGGATCACAAATGCAATGCACCCTAACATATACACTAAATGATAATATCAAGATATGCAAAACATTTTTTCTTAATACTGTTTGTTTTCAAATAACGAAGCTGTGCAAGCAGTTTTGAGTAAAGAATCAATTGATTCTGTTACTTCAAAGGTATGTGCTGAACCAGATCCCAGAGGTCGTCATACACCGAGTACCGCTTCTCAGCCGAGTACGAATTGGAAATGAAAAACTTAATTTTACAATTGTAACGCCTGATTTTATTGTAATTTTATTAGTAATTATATTGTATTGGCAAAAAGACTTTATTTAAATCCAATACCACATATTTTAAAATGTGGTAAATTTCTAGTCTCACCATAAACAATAAGGCTTGTGAATGTCATTGTCAGCGGTAATTCTGACTGTTTTCTGACATGACATCACGTTTCTGACAAGTCGCAGATCATTTCAGTCACGGGTAATTATTTTGTTTCCAAAATAATAGAAATATTTTACCCAATGTCCCCAAAGCTTTGCTAGTTCCCGACTCGTTTCGGTCACAGACAAAGCTGGCAACATCAACGAGAAACGTCATGTCAGAAAACAGTCAGAATGACGGCTGACAATGACATTCACAAGCTTTATTGTTTACGGTGAGACTGAGATTTACCACATTTTTAAAATATGTGGTATTGGACCTAAAGTCTTTTTGCCAATACAATAAAATTAAATTTATAAAAATCAGGCGTTACACAATATAAGCCAGTCCCGTCACAATACCGTATTATGCCATAGCCATGCACCAAACCGAAAATATTTACCAATAGGCATAATTTTCTCAGGGATGTACAAGGATTTTCAACAATACTGCCTAGAAAAAAATCTCAAAGTTTATAGTTGGACTCACTTCCATAATATGATAAAAAAACTGAATCTTTCTACAGCGGAACCACTTCATCATATTTGCGAATGTAGAAATCATGAAATAAAACATAAGACCTGCCTGCTCCTTGCAATGTTAATGATTGTTTGGATTTAGAGAAGCATTTAAACAATAAGAAAGATTTAAAACGAGATTTAAAGAAAACAGAAGAAAAAGTTGAAAAGTCAGATGGCGACGAAACCCTTTTTACAGTAGACATGCAAAAAGTGATTTCAATGCCGCTCCTGACCACCAAAGAGTACTTCTTTTCCAGAAAACTCTTTCTATATAATGAAACTTTTGTACCACCGGTCAAAAACAAACAGGCGGTTTGCATATTCGTGCAGAAGGTGAAACCGGAAGAAAAGCTCACAATGTGACTACAACATACATATATTTTCTTAGAAAATACTGCCGTGATCAAAGATGTGTTACTTGCCTTTATCTTAGATAATTGTAATGCACAAAACAAAAACAAGATTATTTTTTCAACTTTAGTGAGAGCATTTAACGATAAAATGACAAACTTGCAAACAATCACGCTTAAATACTTCGAACCAGGGCATACTTCTACGGCTGCAGACGCGGTACATGAAGCGATCTCTAAAAAACTGAAAGCTCGTCGAGAAGTATACGATCTTAATGATTTTGTTCAGATCCTAAAAAGTTCGAGAAGTAATATTCTTCCAGAATATGGAGATCGATGTGTTAGATCATGATCATATGGACATGATCATATTTCCCAACGATTCTAATGAGGTGCACCCTAAAGGATTCAATATACAAAACCTTAAAGTGATTTAATTCCGAACCGGTGAAGATTCAATGTTTGTGAGGCGTATACGGTCTTAATGATTTTGTTCAGATCATAAAAAGTTTGCGGAAGAATATGGAGATCGATGTGCTAGATCATAAGGATATGATCATATTTCCCAACGATTCTAAAGAGGTGTATCCTATAGGATTCAATATATAAAACCTTAAAGTGATTGAATTCCGAAGAGATGAAGACTCAATGTTTGTGAGGCACAGATTTGTGTTTGAGAGTCTATATGTGTATGTTGTCTTTCTGTCATCCTCAAGCCAAAAAGGCTGAACGGATTTAGATGAAATTTGTAATGGATGTAGCTTATATTTTGGACTAAGACATAAGTTCTCTTACATCATCATCATCATCACAATTTTTCATCACCACTCGAGTAATAATGTGGGGGTGCTGGCTGATAGTATTATGAATCGATGATATAATATAGTAAACCACTAATTAAAATTACACTATACGAGCGTTACTTGAAAAGTTAAAGCATGGTAATACCACATGCAGTGGTTTGCCATTACAATGGCAACTTTGCCGAGGAACTGTGACATGGCAAAACACTTTTTTGCCTGTATTTCACTTACTATTTAAAATACTAGAGTAAATAGTACATGGCTAGATAGATATATAAAATACCTTGAAAACTATATCAAACAATATATTGTATAGTTACAACAATAAGGAAAAATAAAAAAAAAACAAAAAAGTTTAACAGGGCCATTATTCTCTATGAACATTCAAACGCGTAACGCGTCTCGCTGTAGAATCGTTCGGAAAAGTACGACAATTCTCGAACATGCACAAACAATTCCATGTAGATATCTTAACGCGGCGCGTTACGTGGCCGAGTGGCAATAGAGAATAATGGTCCTGATCACTGAACTTGAACTGAACTGTTGAACTGTTTAGTCTGACTGATTTTCTCAAAACGCATATTTTCGAATTGCAGTGTATTGCCTGTGCCTGTATTAGCTGTTTACTACCTGCCACCTCGAAACAATGAAATAAGTTCATAAACTAAAAAAGACTATGAAACTCTTGCGATGAAGACGAATCAATTGATACATCGCTTATTAAAATTGAACATATAACCCTTCCTTTGTTTCACCGTACTCATGACACGCTATGACTTGTAGCATAAGCTACTTACTTTTACAATAAAATAAATAATAGTTTAAAAAAAATAAAAAACACGCTTATATAGAAAACCAAACTAAAAAATAGAAAATAAATTTTAATAGTGTAAATAAGAAAAAAAAAGTTTTATATCAAAAAAATCGTGGGGTGCATGGGTCAATAGTTATAAATATTTCATTGACAGATAAGAGAAGCACCCCACGCTTTTTTTTTATTTTTCTTATTTACACAATTAAAATTTATTTCCTATTTTTTAGTTTGGTTTTCTATATAAAGCGTGTTTTTTAGTTTTATTTAACTATTATTTATTTTCTATTTTTTTTTTTATTTATTTGCATTGTCATCGGTCTTTGACAGGTGTGCAAAATTTGAATGAAATCTGACTGTTTAAAGTGGGTCAAAATAGCGTCCAAAGGAGTCAGTTACAAACATACAAACATACAAGTGAAGCGTAGTATAAAGCGTATAAATTAAATAAATTGAGAACCGGCAATCAAATACGGTAATATTCTGAATAAAAGCTTTTCATAGCAATGATTATTGATTAGATAAAGGGACAAGACATACAAAGAAAAGGAATACATACATATTATATATATTTACGCTAAGCAGGCGTTAACTACTTTAAAAAATCATGTTATACATACCACTTTTAAAATAAATAGAAATCAAATAGAAAAAACACAACCAGCAACACATAGCGAGATGTTTTGATGAAAGTTATCATTTGATTTAACGATGAGCGCAGAATTAAGTCTCATTTTTTTAAAATTATAAACAAATAAAAACATTACTAATTAAAAACAAATTGGATTAATATACAAAATCGATAAAAAAAATACTGACATAATTGTATGTCAAGTGAATGTCACTGTGATAGACTGTCTTTAACATCCAGTTGCAGCGTTGACGTACGCTGGTGGACCAATGAGGGAGGCGCTTATACCGATTGGTCGGATGGCTCGGCGAGAAGCTAGCCATCAAGCCATCAGCAACAAGAAGTGATTTAGAACAGAACGTGGAAGGTATTATTTCGAACATACTTTGTCATAAATTTGGACAATTAGCGATTTAGGGGAGTTGTTTAATAATAAATACAGACTAACAAACTTGTGTTTAATATTTATAAAACTTTTTAAATAAAATATGAAAATATGATTAGAATAATATGTGCGAGTGACACGTATGGTATCACGGAGGGAAAGGCACAAAAGGGAAAGGGATTTCCATCTCCGGGCTGATTTTGGGTTGGTAATTCGAGAGCTAACATGGCGGATCAAAACAACGATTGTAGCGACGAAGATTAGGGGTGCTGGTAGCGAACAATCTGTTCTTGGAAGTGCTATAAAATCCGCAAAAAAAAGGTTAATTTCTTCAAAGGTGCATCACGCCCTTCAATGATCACGTAAAAGCCACGAAAATTGAATTATTAGAATACTAGTTGTACTCGCGGCTTCGCACGCGTGTTCTTTTCTTTAGGTTCAAAGTACCATAATGTGCTATTCCAAGACCAATATACCAACATTTGAACAAAATTTCTTCAGCCGTTAAAAATACTTTATCAATTGCTCAGCTTCTAACTCACCAGATTGAGATACCAATTACACCAGATTTAAATCAAACCCTAAGCTATCTAACAATGAAAACCGCATCGCAGTCAGTTCAGTAGTTTTTACGTGTTGCGTGAACAAAGGAACATACAGAAAAACAGAAAGAAAGAAAAGTTTAACAAAAAAAAAGTTCAATAACTTTTTTAAGCACCCATGAGCATTTTTTCATTTAAATTCGTTTAGTAGTTTGGGTACGATGCGCGGTCAAGATACGGACAAACAGACAGACAAAATTAAAAAGTAAAACAGTTTGGGTTCAGTATTGATATAGAGAACCATCCAAAAAAATATTTTTATTACTTAATTATTAACATAAATTTGGACCCATATCCCACAGGAACCCTTTATTTTTTCGGGACAAAATGTATCCATAATTTTCACCTATCTTATAAACTATGTCTTTGCCAAGTTGCATCAACATCCGTCCAATAGTTTCAGCGTCCTAAGTGTTCTTTTAAATAATTTTCCACCCCTATCCTGCAGGAACACGTGTGAACTCAAATCATACCAAATTTCATTTGAATTCATTAAGTATTTTCGGCGTGGTGCGCTGCTAAAGTACAGACAGACAGACGGACAGACAGATAGACAGACAAAAATAAAAAAATACAGTGTTAGCTTTAGTATTGAATATAGAAAGGCCTCCAAAAAATATCTTCAATTTACAGAATTTTGGACATTACTGAAGGAACACTTTATTTTTTCGGGATAAAAAGTATCCTCAATTTTAACCCATCATATAAACTATGACTGTGCCAAGTTGCATCAAAATCCGTTCAGTAGTTTCAGAGTGGTAAGTGTTTTTTGAAATAACTTTCAACCCCAATCCTGCGGGAACCCTTTCATTTTTAGGGATGAAAAGTAGCCTATGTCCTACCTCGTAGTATGAACTCAAATCATACCAAGTTTCATTTTAATTCATTCAGTAGCTTCGGCGTGATGCCTAGCCAAGATACAGACAGACAGACAGACAGACAGACAGACAGACAAAAATGAAAAAAAATACAGTTTTGGCTTCAGTATCGAATCTAGAGAAAGATTTTAAATAGATGTCTTTCTTTTGCAGCGGTTTTTGGATACTGATTGATCTCGACGGGTTGAATGATTCCGACTAGCTGATACTGAAGCTTGTCCCAGACGACTACGAATTCCATTTTGTCAGTTTTCCCATTTCGCTTCTCCCGGTATTTTCAAAAATTCTTGAAAAGATCGCTAATAAGATAAGTGAAATAAGGTTAGTGAAATTTCTAGAAAAGCGTAATACTTTGACACCATTTCAGTTTAATTTCCGACAAAAAAGATCCACTGAAGATGCAGTTGCTCTGCTTTGGGAAGGTATAGCTTCATCTATTGACAACGGTCAAAAATGAATCGGTGTCTTTCTGGACCTGGCCAAGGCGTTCGACACTGTTTCCCTAAAAATTGTCCTCAAAAAACTCAAAAGAATTGGAAAAGGTGGACTCGCCTTGGACTGGTTCAGCAGCTATCTTTCCGGACGTTTTCAATATGTTGCTTTGGGTGGATATGCGAGTAGTACTAAGGGTGTATCTTTTGGGGTGCCACAGGGAAGCATCCTAGGCCCCACACTTACTGTATACATCAACGATATTGCAGACTTGTTGGTTACTCACGAAAACAGCCAAATCAAGACGATACTGCAACTTTGTTTAAAGACAAGTCCTGGGACACTGTTTTTAAAAAAGCAGAGGCTGGTTTGTCAGTTGTAGCATCCTGGCTTGATCAAAATCTTTTGACGCTAAATGCGAAAAAAAATGAAATACTTATGTTTTCAAAAGACAACCATTTCTAATCCTTCGAAGACCCTTAATATTGGAATTCACAAAACAAAGTGTAAAAGATTAGACCCCATTCAAACTCAATCTTGCTCTTGCCCGATACTTGAACGTGTTAGCTCAATTAAATACCTTGGATTTACTCTTGATGAAAAGCTCACATTCATGCCTCACCTACACTCTCTTTCTGGATGTGTAAGAAAACTAATCCCTATAATGAAGTTGCTGCAAAAAGGGGCTGATATAGAACTTCTTATGTTGGTCTATGCGTCAATCGATTCTGAGTTACTATATTCTAGTCTGGGGTGGAGCTGCAAAGACCTTCATGATATAGGTCGACACGGCTCGGCGATCAATCCTTAAAGTAACGTTTCGTAAACCTTTTAGATATCCAACTAAAACACTATACAAGGAAGCTCAAACGTTGTCGGTTTGGAAGCTTTACATTCAAAGGGCTGTTTTAACATTCCATAAAACAACTAAACATACTAACAGAAATCCAGATATACGAGTATCAGCCAAAAAACGCAGGATAAAAATAGAAGTTCCCAGTGTCAAATCTACTTACGCTAGACGTTTTAGTTATTATGTTCAGAAATAGCATAAGTAAATATAAACATACATTCAAAACATTTAAACATCTACACACAAACACACACACACACACACACACAAAACATAACAATACACATGCACACACCCCTGTTATAATCCAAACGAACACTACATACATACATACATACATACATACATACATACATACATACATACATACATACATACATACATACATACATACATACATACATACATACATACATACATACATACTTACTTACTACATAACATACCTACCTACATGTTTTGTTAATTTGTAACGGCCTCCCGCGATACAGGCTTGACCTAGTGCGGGGGCCTCTTGAAACTCTTTATTTTGTAAAAATGTATTTCGCTTAATAAACGAATTTGTATTTGTATAGTGCATCGTGCTACTGGCGTGCCCTTGCGTGACCTGGTGTACCAGGTGTATCCCGAGTGGTATTGTGCCTGCTGCAAGTTTCATTTCACCCTACTATTGATCTCGACCGACCGTTGTTGCATGTTGTAATCAGTAGTTTGACTGGATCATTTTGATGTTGCTCGAGATTTGAGACCACCTGGTTTTCAAATAATTTCATCATAATATTAGTCATCCTTCCAGTTCCACCCAATATCAACTGACCGGTGTAGAAAGATCATCGAAAGTAACCGCCAATGCATATTGTGTACTTAGTAGAAATCGTTGTTAAAGCAACTCATAATTCCCTGGTAATTGTTAATATATTATTATCAATAACGTAGCTGCGCTACCCGTAAAGGGAGTGAATAGATTTGTAACAGTAATACTGTATTTCATCCAGGTAAGGGGACAATTATGTTTTAGCCCCTGCATGATAAAGGGCTTAGAATTGATAAGTTTTCATATTTCCTAAGGCAATGAAATTCGAAAACTATTTCGAAATATTGCAACGCTGATCATTATTCTTATTTTTCCAAACATTTTAGTGCAGTAACTACAAAGATATTAAATAATAACTCTCAACCAAGCAGAGTTCGGTGGAATAATAAAACACATTTGACTGTAAAGAAAAAAAAACGACGTTTGAGCCAGACTTTAACGGTTATGTAAATTTTTATTTTTTCGAATGTGGGGTCGGTAATCTTGTTCATTCCACCGAACTCTGGCAGTTACGTCCTTTTAGAATAAGCTACTTTTTAATAATTAATTTCTCGGAAAATATAGCTTAGATTGGAAAAAGAAAATATATGTATATCTTATTTTACAATATTTCTTCAGAGAAAAAAAAATAGTAATGTAAAAAATTTGAAATGTTGTCTATTGCAACCCGAATTTTTAATCTATTAGCTCCACGATTGATGCGCAACATAGATTTATTTAGTGATAAATCAGCATAGCCAGTAGTGCGATGTATTTGTAAAAAATCGCCAAACTACAATTAAAATAAATTGTATAAATTGGTAATTATGTTGTTTAAAGTGTGCCTTCCATACCTGAATCTACCACCTTGATTGGAACTGATCGGCCTTTGAACCAAAATGTTTGTTTCTGAGACCGACTGACAGTATCCGAGTATATATATATATATATATATATTTTCGTAACTTCAAGTAGTAACGTGAATTCATCTTTAGAACAGTTCAAAATTCAATTTCCCCTCGACAAACAACATCGAAACCTCGACGTTTTCCTACTTTTCCGATTCTATTATTTTTTATCAACTCTTTTAGATCTAGAAAATTTGATTCCAAAATTAATTCCTATTCATCTAGATATATATATAGATAGATCCCCACCGTATCCGGACATGGGAACCCCTCTTTTGGAACTCAAACTTATATTTAAAAATAAACTTTTTTTTCACATGTTTATTTTTAACTATCAAACCTTATTATATTTTAAACCTTATTTTCACCATGTTACCTTAAATTGATTCATAGCTCTCTCGTCAAAATTGGACCAATAGGGACGATGCTATGGAGGAATATCCACATACCTACATACATCATTTCTTACTGTCGTTGACATACATACATGCATACAAAGATTATTAAACTCATTACCCTTCCCTTGCTTCACCGTACTCGAGTAAAAAGGATAGGGTGCGCATTTTTTGCGACCAAGAGATACTGATATTGATCATTTACCTGAATCTGTTTTAATTGTTTCGAGGTAGCAGGTAGTAAACAGTTAATTATTGGTATTGGAGATATGTTGTTATAAACTAGCACTTGGACTCATTAAAATCATATTTTTCCTAGAATTTACAACATACCAACTTACTTAGCAGATAAAAAAAAATGGTTAAAATCTCATGAAATAGAAGATCGGAAATACTGCGACAGAATTTCCGATATTCGTATCTCATGAGTTTTGAGCAGTTTTATTTAGATTGTTAAAATGAATTTCACTCGTGTTAGGTTTCAAATGCACCTAGCAGTTATTATACCTTTTTGGATAGGTAAAAAGATGTAGAATTATTTTATAAATTGACAAGATAACTTCCATAGTATTTTTTGTTAATTAACGTGCTTCAATGTTGGGAACAATAAGTGAAAAAATCTACATTCAAATAGATAGTATCGAGTTAAATTGAAATAGTTATCGAGCAGCCACTTTAAACAGATAGCAGTTGTTTCAAGTTTTCTTATCTATTTTTACGAAATGGCATACCCCCTACGTAAAACCAGCAAAACATTGGATCCTAGAGTCTGAAAATAAAGAAAAAAGTTGAAATTAGAGTAAAATATAAAGTTAAAAAAAAAAGATGTCATAATATATATTGAAAACGGTTTACTTTGGATTGAGGGTTATAGGATCAAATCTATCGAAAATCACCAAAATAAAAACATCCTTAAATATCATTACAGCGGTGCCAGATTGACTACCGGTACATCGAAGTGTTGAAGTGTTTGTACAGCAAGGCCACCATGACTCTCCGTCTCTAAGATCGGACAACGAACTCTATCGCATTGCAAAAAGGGGTAAGACAGGGAGACGTTATTTTTCCAAAACTGTTCACTTCTGCACTGGAAGATATATTCAAGCTTCTGAACTGGAACGGACATGGTGTTAAAATCAATGGCGAATGCATCACTCTCCTTCAATTTGCTGATCATGTAGTCATCATGCCAGAAACCTTGGAAGACCTAAGCACAATGCTCAGTGTCCTCAATATCAGGTGTATATATATAACAGGTGGATCTTAAAATTAACATGGGTAAGACGAACATCATGACAAATGCCCATGTCGTATCCATGCCGGTCTATGTTGTCGAAGCTGTTGATCACTATGTCAACTTGGGTTAAACGATCCAACTGGGTAGATCCAACTTTCACAAAGAGGTCAACCAACGAATCCAACTCGGATGGGAAGCGTTCAAGAATTTACGCCATATCTTCTCGCAGATACTGCAGAGCCTCAAGACGAAAGTTTATATAATCAGTGCGTGTTGCCAGTGATGAGATACGGCATTGAGACGTGGTCGCTAACTATTGGTCTCATACACAAGCTCAAAGTCACGCTGCGTGCAATGGAGAGAGCTATGTTCGGAGTTTCACGACGTGATAAGATCCGTAACGAGGAAATCCGTAGAAGAACCAAGGTTATCGACTAGCTCTCAGAATTAGCAAGTTGAAGTGGCAATGTGCAGGTCATATAGTGCGCAGAGCCGACTACCGCTGGGGAATAAAAGTTCTGGAATGGCGACCACAAACAAGCAAGCGAAGTGTAGGGAGACCCCCACACGATGGACGGACGACATTGTAGACATCGCTGGGAGTTGGAAGATGAAAGCGCCACAAGACCGTTCGTCGTGGCGCACTTTGGGGGAGGCTTATGTTCAGCAGTGGACTGTTAAAGGCTGAAATGATGATGATGATGATGAAATATCTAGGTCGACTTTCTTTGTATACATGAAAGCAGAATTTCGCTTTTATTCTCAACAGCCTAAAGTGGCTCAATTTCTTAAATATCTTCCATAACCAAATGACCAAATGTCCCCTATTGCGCTTTCCCAAATGGCCTAATAGGCAGATAATGATGTTGTCCGAACAAATTAGTTGAATAACGTATGTTTACGTGCCCGCGATCACACATCGTCGCCCCGGCGCCTGCGGTCGTTGAACCCCATCACACACATGCTGTTCCGTCCGTCTAGCCTTTAGTAAGTACTTATTAGATGCGGGAAATATTCTTAGATATTTTTGCATAATATTTTTCATATAGGAGACACGTTTGTGGAAAAAGCATGGTTTTTAATCGACTTCAGAAAAGGAGACGGTTATATGTTCAGCTGTATGTTTTTTTTAAAAATCTGTTTCGGTCGATATCTCCTTCAATTATGGACCAATTTTAAACATTATTTTTTTGTTTGAAATGTTATACTCTCCAAGTGGTCCCATATAAATTGTGTCAAATTGATTCAGCAGTTTTTCGAGAATAAATAGTTTTGTTGAGTAAATCCATTCGATATTGTGTTTATATTGCCTTTATTTTTTGTTTATCTCTAAGATTTCTAAACTGATTTAGATGGTTGTTTTTTTATTCAAAAGGGTAAACTTTCCGTGTAGTCCCATATAAATTTCATCAAAATTAGTTCAGTAGTTTTATTAGAAAATCAAATTGTGTTATGGTTTATGTTCTCTAATATCTTGGGAATTCTGAACCGAATTAGATGATTGTTTTTACTTGAGTAAGAAGTAGCACATGGGTGTAGTTCTGATGAAAATTAAAAACTATAATAGTAGTAGCAGTAGTAGTAGTAATAGTCAAAAGGAACTACACAATTGGATGATGGAATCCCTTCGAGTGTGGATCATTTGGTTTGTATGTCTGGTTTTATGTGGTATCAGGGGTCTGATGATGGAGCCAGGAGGTAGTCACAGGAACTCAACAAAAATGATGGAACTCCTTCGAGTTTGGTCTCATTTGTTTGTCTTGGTGAGTTCTCTGGTTTTATGTGGTACCCAGGGTCTGATGATGGAGCCGGAAGAAAGTTGGTAATTTCGAAAAAGTGATACTGTTCTGGCTCAATTGTAATTATATTATTCCTTTTAGTGGTTGTTTACAAAATAACATTTCTATTATGAAGTATTTTTTTTGGAAAGGTATTTTTATATATATTTTCTTTCGCTTCCATAAAGGTATTATTTTATTGTAATTGATGTATGGTGTCATTTAAATTCACGTATGTACTTACTCGATTAGAATATTTTTGTCCAGTTGGTCAAGTTGAAATTTTGTATACATAACTATATACATAGAGAGCCGATGGTAATGCAAGTCATACTTATAGCAACTTGATGATGGAGTAAAAGTTAGGAGTTACAGTATACATGGATGCAATGCAACGAATGAATTATTATCACTCCTACAAGCGCAAAAAGTTTACTACGCTTCATCGTTCAATTAAAAATGCTTAAAGCGTATATTGTAGAAAATTGTATAAACTATGATTGATGTGCAGAACTGTGATCTATCACCACGGGTGCTGAGACACCGCCGCCGCCCGCCCGTGGCCGCCCACCCTTGGCCGCACTGTCAACGAACGATTTCGTCATGAATAAATATCATAAAAATGTACTCCGTCCAGCTGACTGCAGCCATCGATCATCGCGCAGAATGGGATTATGCAAAGAGATAATAGACAGACATTCAGTATGCCTTATTAATGTTTCTGACCTAGTATGTATTGTAAAAAAAACTTAATTTTCAATTGTGAAGACTGTACAACAGATAACTTTGCATGAAAGTTACTGGAAAATTCAGATCCACTTATAAACATTAAAAGAAGTATTGACCTCTTTACTGAAAAGGTATAAAGTATACTTTGTATAGGGCTGATCTATTCACAGGCCTCGTGCATCACATCGATTCATTCAGCGTTTTGTAACGTCAGCATAGCTTATAATTGACCCAGAAATAATCATTGTGACCGTCAACAAATGATAAGGAGTAGGCATATATCACAGAATATAATATAATAGTACTACACATATCAACAATGAAACGGCTAACGTAAGGCTTAAAAATATCTAATTTCTAAGTTTTTCTATTCGCCCACTTGAGCAGAATAAACGGAACACTTATTAAAACAACCTTTCAGAAGGGCTATTGTACAGCAGAAATAGGTAGGTATGCTATTCTTGTGGAATCAGACGCGCATTAATCAAACCTTTGCCGCAGAAGAAATAATAGTACAAACGTACCTGCGCGCCCTTTGTGGCCCAGCCGGGGAGCTAATGGATAACCCGCAGTATGGATTTATTTATAGTGCGCGTGAGGTGAGGACTATCTTTGTGATAATATAGTCTGTGTATCAATAATAGAGATCATCTATTTCTAAAGCAGTCTTGAAAAGTTCAGCTGAACTTCATATAGATCGCGCCCGCGACTTCATCTGCGCGGACTACAGTTTATTGCGAAAAAATGCATCGTTGTTCTTCTAGGATGATAGAAACCAATGCAAAAGTAGAACATTTTTCAGTTTTCCAGTGGAAACTTACTATTTTCCGGGATAAAAGTATCCTATGTTTTATTCCAGGGTATAAGATATCTCCATTCCAAGTTTTATCAAAATCCGTGCAGCCGTTATCGCGTTAAAACTCCCAAAACAAACAAACAAACAAATAAACAAACAAACAGACATACAACGTTTCCCTTTTATATATTGGTATGGATTAGCAGTCAAAAACTGACATAGTATGTCTTTCTGTTTAGATCATCAACATATTAT
Organism: Alsophila aescularia; assembly: GCA_946251855.1. Lineage (NCBI taxonomy): Eukaryota > Metazoa > Arthropoda > Insecta > Lepidoptera > Geometridae > Alsophila > Alsophila aescularia. Next base: position 35,163,109 of record OX276376.1, read on the forward strand.
TGGGATCCCCAAAGCATAGTATGTTAATGAAAATAGTAATAAGTACCGCTACGAGCAATAATCATTATCACTTGTTATCCCGTATACTGAGTTGGTTTGTTTAGTGCTGAAGCTTGGAATAAGTACCGCTACGAGCAATAATCATTATCACTTGTTATCCCGTATACTGAGTTGGTTTGTTTAGTGCTGAAGCGCGGAATCGATTTACAACTATCGAATATGTTTATGTTTAAAAGAACATCGGGAATCGGGAAAATAAACACTGGTGTTTCAGGTCGTGACTTCGGCACGCTTGGGTTTTGTCAGAAAACGTTAATACAAACATGATATGTTACGTAAAGGTGTTTCTGTGAAATTCAATAATTTGAGGACTGACGTGTTTCACTGATGATATTGCGCGTTGTTATACCCCTACGCACAAGTGTGTGATGGAGTGTAGGAAGTTCTCAAAGCCAACCACTCCTACTTCCACGTAAATTGCACATGAACTGGATGAACTATGAAAGATAAGAACCAAATGCTTACTCAAGCAGAAAACATTCTTCCCTCCGCGGCATACTCGTAAAGGCTTGAATTACGTATAAAATCCTTCTTAAAACATGTGGGATCATTTTGTCATGTCCCGGTTCGTCATTTCCCCGACCGGGCAGCGTGCTTGGGCCTCGGTTATGCGCCCTTAGCTTGAAGGGTTTGTCTTTACGGAGGGCCAGATGACAGCCCTTTGGCACGCTCCCTTTGGTTTATGACGAGACATTAATAGCAAATACCGTAGCTTCTTTGCTTGGTTAGCCGGTAGGCGGACGTCGTCGATTAAAATAAAGCGCTTGGATCCGTTACATAATTTTGATTGAATAAAAGTAAGAAGTCTAAAGAAAATACAGAAATAAATAATCAAATTACAAAAGAATAAAATTAAGAATAATTTTGGTAGATCACCAAGTGATTTAATCCGCTATTAGTGATGTAAATGTTACAGACATTTACATCACTAATAGACCTCGAAAAAGTCGGAAAACATTTTTTCCCTATCAAATTGAGTTGGGATTTCGTTTACTATTCTCTCATTGCGCGTACCCCATTGTTTTTGTTTGTTTTTTTCTCCTTTGTTTCTAGCGACATAAATACTGACTAAGACTGATTTAGTTATAAAATGTATGATTGTAAATGTTTATTTTGTATAAAATCTACGTATTTCTGGTGTTCCAAGTGCATAAGTGTGAAAAATAATAAACGAGATGTAATTTATGATAACTATTAGTTTTATTTGTAAACATGTATTTTTTAATATCTGATCAAGTAAAAGTAGGCATGGAGTATTCATTATTAGGAACATCTTAGGTTAAAAGCCCGGTGCGACCAAACTGTGTTACCAAATGAAAGTCAAATTCATGTTGAACGTGGCGGGTTATTTGCTATGACCATTCAGGCACGTAACGCGTCGCGTTACGATATCTTCATCGAATCGTTTGGCAAATTGACGTAATGATGTTACACGTTTTCTGCAAGGTATTTTGTAAGGCACAGCGAATAAGCGCCAGGATTGGATTTTGTGGATATTTAGTTTGAAAAGTAGCGCTACGTGAAAATGATAAGATTTTTGTGTTCTTCTTTTTGTGCGTAGCTGAATGTGTAACAACAATCAATGAGAACATAAATCGACATGCTTCAGCCGCTTTTTACAAAACACTAACCACTTAAACCATAAACCATATACCATATTTGCCATAAATTTTGTTCGATTCAAGGGATGGAAACGAATATGCACCAGCATACAAACACAAGTGAGAGGTCGGCTAGCAATACAAGTCTCTTCATTCAAATGTAAAGTCCTCGGCCTAACGAGATCCCCTTATCGTCACGCTTCGCCGCATCCTTCAGTGCCTCTCATGACCGTTGAAAATAAATTTATGTCGGAAGCGGATAAGTTACCTTCATTATCGTCCGTCTTAGTAAACTAGTCTCATGTGGGCGTACGATGGAAGATGTTGGTCCAAATAATAGAAGACCGCTAACTCTTCAAATTAAACTGTAATTATTGATTATTAACTATTGTACAACCAAATCACAATGTATATAGCTACGAACCACTATACGGATCGCAAGCAATGATGTTATAATATATAAACTGAGGTACATACGTTGTACCCCGCTCTGCGTGGCAAAGTAAACACAAGCTAATCAGCCTGTGTTGACTTAGTCCCAAACAGAGTGGCAACGACGCAACACGTAAATATAAGAGACTCCCGAAACTTGAAAAATTAATCAATTAAGACATCTTGTGTGTTTAGAAAGCGCACTACATACACTGGGACGACTGTTAAAGGCAGGAAGGATGTGTTTTTCATTTTTAAGTACTGTTTACGGTATTGAAAATGGAAAATAATAAATTTAATTTTACCCTACATCAACTGTTGCTATGTTGCCGGTTCGCCACCTACACGAACGAGACAAGTAGTAGGTTACGTGTAAGAGCGACAGAGAGAACGCAATAATGGCGAGTAGCGTTTATAGGTCGTATGATGCTAGGGGATGTTGGGGCTTACCAACGCCTGATAATCGTCAGTCTGCGCTCCGACCCGTAATGGCCACGGCTGACGATCTTCAGCCGGGGTTCGAGTTCGAGTTGCAACCCTATTTGTATTGGATTAGGATAGAGTATTGTATTTGTGTTACATAATTATTTGAAAACAGCTTGAAAAGAGCTATGTTATTAGATAATAAAGTGGTTCGGTCCCGATCGTTTTTTTTTGTGAGTTCAGATTGTCCTAGCGGGTTCATCGACCGCGTAGTGAGTGATTGTGATTTTTTATTTGTGTTGTTTTTAGTGATTTATAGCTTGTATTTTGTGTTATTACGTCTAATAATAATGTACATATTAAAATGATAATGTTTTTTTATTGCCAAAAGGAGATTAATAAAAGTAAAAACAAATAGGAAAAAACAAACGGTGAAACATCAAACAAGATTGTCGGCGAACCCCAAACTAGCACGAGGCCTGTATCTTGGGGCTCGAGTGCAAATTTACCAGATAAGTTTGTATCATTTAACTAAACTATAAGAAAATAATTATTAGGAAAGTATACAGTGGCAATGCAAAAGACGAAAATGTACAATAATAATAATAATATGCGGGACAATTCCACACCAATTACCTAGCCCCAAACTAGGATACCCTGTAATTTGGGCACTAGATAACGGATAAACATACATAAATACGAATATCAACATCCATGACTCGGAAACAAACATTTCTGCTCATCACACAAATGATTGCACCTTGCAGGACTCGAACCCGCGACCGTTTGATTTTGTTCCTAGGATCTCTAGCCACTAGACCAACCGGCCGTTAAATGGCCGTCTAAGTTAGACATATTTGTTTTTTGCAAAATAATTTTGTGTATATTGTCCCACGAGTGGCGATTGCCACAAAGTGCTTCAAAGTGCCTTTAGTCACTTTTGGCGGGAAAATGTCAACGTGAGTATATTTTTGATTGTTTAATAGTATCTTTTTCGATGTTCTTTATTGTTTTATTTATAAAATGGTATATAACATTATGTCATTTATTCTATAAGCAATTCGCAAAATAAAAAAGTTTTACGCGCGTTTCTCAAGTGTCCGGCGAATATATGGGTGTTCTCCGGGATATATAGAACTACTAGTTTTCCCGCCCGTGACTTCGTCCGCGCGGACTACTGTTTATCGCGAAAAAAAAAACCTATGTACTTGTTATATCTATTAAAAACCAATGCAAAAGTAGGTACTTATAGCACCATTCTTGTTGTTTTTTGACATATTTGTTATTTCACTTCCATGGCAACCGCTTCTTACAGCGAGTAACCAAAAATTTTCCAGTTTTCCCGTAGAAACTTTCAATTTTCCGGGTTAAAAAGTATCTTATGTTTTATTCCAGGGAATAAGCTATCTCTATTCCAAGTTTCAGCCGTCAAAAATACTTTTATCAATTGCTCAGCTTCTAACTCACCGGATAGAGATACCAATTACACGAGATTTAAATCAAACCCAAAGCTGTCTAACGATGAAAACCGCATTGCAATTGGTCCAGTAGTTTTTAGGTGATGCGTGAACAAACAAACATAAAGACATACAGAAAGAACGAGACGATTAACAAAAAAAAATTGTTCAATACCTTTTTTAAGCACGCAAGAGCATTTTTTTCATTTGGATTCATTTAGTAGTTTGGGTGCAATGCGCGGTCAAGATACGGACAACCAGACAGACAAAATTAAAAAGTAAAACAGTTTGGCTTCAGTATCGAATATAGAGAACCATCCAAAAAATATTTTTTATAACTTAAATATTAACATAACTTTCGACCCATATCCCGCAGAAACCCTTTACTTTTTTGGGATAAAACGTGTCGTAAATTTTTACCCACCATATAACTTAAGACAGTGCTAAGTTGCATCAAAACCCGTCCATGAGTTTTAGCGTGGTATGTGTTCTTTTAAATAAGTTTCAACCCCTATCCTGGGAGAACCCATACATTTTTCGAGATGTAAAGTATCCTATGTCCTACCTCGTAGTATGAACTCAAATCATACCAAGTTTCATTTGAATTCATCCAGTAGTTCCAGCGGCGTGATGCGCGGCTAAGATACAGACTGACAGACATACAGACAAAAATGAAAAAAAAAACATACAGTTTAGGCTTCATTATCGAAAATAGAGTAACATCCAAAAAAAAACACTGTATCTTCAATGTACAGAATAGGACCCGTTACAGTTTTATTATAAGTATAGATAGATATATAATATATATCTATCTATACTTATATATTAATATTAATAGCTAATTGGGACCGAACCACTTTATTATCCAATAAAATTTCTCGTTTAAAGATGTTTTCAAATATATGTAACACGATTACACTCTAAAAATACTCTATCCTAATCCAATACAAATAGGGTTGCAACGCCGCTAGACTTCCCGACTGAAGATCGTCAGCCCGTTTCTCAAGTGAGTCAAGATCGTGCCCTTTACCGGTCGGAGCGCAGACTGAAAATAGCCAGCCGTTGGTAAGCCCCAAAATCCCCTAGCATCATACGAACAAACAACGCTGCGCGCCATTATCGTGTTCTCTCTGTCGCTCTTACACGTAACCCGTTACTTGTCTCGTTCGTGTAGGTGGCGAAGCGGCAACATCGCAACAGTTGATTTGAGTAAAATGAAATTTATCATTTTCCATTTTCAATATCGTAAACAGTACCACAGAATAAATAATAGTACAAGTACAGAAGGATAACTGAGTAAAGTCATTTAAATACATTGCCACTCTCGCTACAACGCAATAAAGTGCAATTTAACTCGCACAGCGCTGCGATCTTTCAATTATATTTACCTACAAGGCGCTCACCCATTGCGTGCAGGCTAGAATGTACCGTATCACAACGCGCGAGAGCTTCCATTGCTCTAACCGTTTCAGAATCGCTCTGTCACTTTTTCGCTCGGCAGGGTTGCATCAAAATATAACTAGGTACTTGCACTAGTAATTATTCGGTGATATGATATGACTTAGATATTGCAACAGCATAAACAATTATGTAATAATGTATTATTTTTTAACTTATTATTATAAATGTTGATAGTTCTTTTAACTACATATAATGATATTCTTATCAGAATAGACCTAATACCTCATTATTTGGTTATATTAATAGGTATTGCACTTTGATGAATAAAAGGTGCCTGTCTGAATTCCATGCTTAATAATGAAAAAAAAAAAGCTACCTACGTAATAAAATGACAGTATTTTACGAGACTTCTCAGTCCGAATGCTATGCAGTACATTCTGGGTTTCTTCTTGGTACTCATAATGAAGAAAAGAATAAAACTTGACAACAACTTTACGTAAGTAGGTACTTCATCATAAGCACACGGCGTGCGACTCATCGAGTGCACGCTTGACACTCTACTAAATGAACCGTAATATTGCGGCCGCAAAGTGTAGGTATAATATTTTTACTTCTTGCGGAGTGCGACTGGCCTGACAGTACCTAAAAAAAACGCATCTTTCCTGCCTTTCAAAGTAGTCCCATTGTATGTAGTGCGCTTTCTAAACTACACTACACTAGATGGCATTTTTGATTAATTTTTCATGATCCGGAAGTCGCGTGTATTGACGTGTTGCGTCGTTGCCACTCTGTTTGAGACTAAGTCGACACAGGCTGATTAGCTTGTGTTTACTTTGCCACGCAGAGCGGGGTATAACGTATCTTCCTCAGTTTATATATGACATCATTGGTTGCTTAAGTTCTATGTAAGTAGCTATAGTACAATTTCGCCGTGTATTTAGTGTTTTATAATGGGTATGACGTCTCTATTGGTAAAATCTCATTGATATTAAGGCAGTTTCTATGTGCGTTCTCTGGTCGACCACCGCAGGCAAAGTAAAAGTTATTCCAGCCGACCGTCACACAATAGACTCCGTCGAGTGCCGCTAGATGACACAGGCGTTCTGATTAATCGACTAATCAACTCGGGTGATGACTCGATTCCAACATATATAACGCGGACAAATAATGAAGGGAAGAAGCAAGGACATATACAAGGGAAAAATTATAGTTGCTTATCCTATGGGATGAAAATCCAGCCAGCGATCACTTGATTCACTTGTTACCGTTAAAAAAAAATAGTTTTGTCCAAGACGGACCGAAAACCAACTTGAACAGAGGTCGGAACGACCTCATTAAATAGAAAAACGTACCATTTTGGATGGACCAAAATGTATAGACCCGTAACGCCTGACGCCAATAGAATACCAAACGTAACACTAAGCGTGCGGCGCGTAAAGAGTGGATGGTGGGAGGCACGCGTGGTTTTTAAAAATTAACAACGGTATATACCCCTTATTTCCTAGCTACAGGTAGAGAATTCATAATAGATGGGAATTTACACAAACAGTTCTCCAAACCTCCAACAAACCTCACAGACCTAGATGTAGCAGACAGGGTTCCCTCAGCGACAGCTCTTAGTGAACTATCAAACATCTTCAAATAAGTACAGTCAGCCCTAACAGACGCTTACCAAATAGGGTATAAGCACAGAATAAATAATAGTACAGGTACAGAAGGATAACTTAGTAAATTCAAAGACATTTAAAGACATAGCAACTCTCTCTGCAACGCAATAAAGTGCAATTTAACTCGCACAGCGCTGCGAGCTTTCAATTATATTTACCTAGAAGGCGCTCACCCATTGCGTGCAGGCTAGAATGTATCGTATCACTAAGCGCGAGAGCTTCCATTGCTCTAACCGTTTCAGAATCGCTCTGTCACTTTTTCGCTTGGTCGGGTTGTATCAAGATATGACTAGGTACTTGTACTGGTAATTATTCTGTGATATGATATGACTTAGATTTTGTAACAGAATAAACAATTATGTTACAATATATTATTTTATTACATAATTATTATAAATGTTGATAGTTCTATTAACTACATATAATGACATTAATATCAGAATAGACCTAATACCTCATTATTTGGTTATATTAATAGGTATTGCACTTTGATGAATAAAAGGCACCTGTCTGAATTCCATGCTTAATAATGAATGAAAAATAAATATAAAATAAATATAAAATATAAAGCAGGCGCCGCGCGCGCCGCCACTACAGCCGACCTGGCGCGAACAATGAGCAGCGAGCCAGAGCAGCAGGGTTATCAACTTTGTTGTTGAGCAGCAGGTAATAGTGCATCAACAATGCACACTTACGTCTCAACCCCAACGTGTTGACACCTACCATTCCGGCGACGAACAGGGACGGTAGCGGAAGAATGTTTTAAACAGTGGTCTGCAACTATCTAAAAACCAGGCCTTGTTTATCACCCGAATACATCTCTTTTGTATTTTGAAAACTCTGTCCAACTCAACTGAGTTACCCCACATTATAAGGCCATAGCTGAGAAGAGATGACACATATCCATGGTAAGCTGTAAGAGCTGCTTCCATAAAAACATTCTGCCTGAGTTTTTTTAGTGCAAACACAAAGCGTTCCAGTTTATTAGACACTTGATCAACATGAATTTTCCAATTGAGGTGTCTATCTATATTAATTCCCAAAAAAGAAATATTATCAACTTCATCAACTTTTTTGTCATTATATTTAATGTCAAGATTTATAAGATTAGTTTTATAATAATTAAATTGAACGATTTTTGTTTTATTAATATTTATACATAAATTATTATTTTCCATTAACAAAGTCGAAAGCCTTGGTCATATCTAAGAAAAGCGACACTACGGGTACACCATTGTTTATGCTCTCCGTGACTAATTTTACTAAATTAAAACAGGCAAGTGTAGTCGAGCTTCCTATCCGAAAACCAAAATTTTCCTTCTGCACAGGATTGTGCTTCGTTAAAAAACTATTATACTACTTTGAATACGCCTAGGATTAACAATTTTTTGTGCCTTCCTTGCACACCTTTTAAAAACATTATTGTATTTATTATATTTAATTTTGTTGATTTTTTATTCATATTTATCTTTGTGTATGTCAGATATAAATGTCGTGTAGTTTTACAAGACCTTTTTAGACCTTTAGTTAGCCAATTAAGTTTTACAGGTTTGTTATTAACCTTTACCTTAATGGTAAGAAAACACATGTTATAAAACAGACAAATTATATTATAAAGGGATCAATAGCATCTAACAGCACATTATACTCAAAACTTCCGAGAAAGAAGGAGAAGACATATTCGCAAAATTTCCTCATGTTATCCTCACTGAAATCCCATCTACTCTCAAACCAGCTAGTAAAAGCTTTTTGTTTCACTGCTTTTAGAGTTATTGATTGTGCAGTTTCATGATCTGACAGCCCAAGATAAATATTTATCTTGGGCTGTCAGATCATGAAACTGCTTATGCAGGAATATACCAATCTGCGACTTGGTTTGATCAGGAATTGTATGTATATATTATGTAAGGAGTTAAGTTCAGCATAAGCTAAGTTCGCATTACTATTAATAACTTTGTGTCTCTACAAGAGCCGTAGTTATTTTAAGTATATGCTTCCACTTAGTCACTGTTTTGACTGGACCTGCTAGTTAATTTATTTGCGAGATCCGTCCACTCTTGCTCCAAATCAGCCCGTCCTTGCAGTATAGTAGTGAGGTGCCTTGTTGCCATTTCCAAGTCAGTCACTCCACTCCAACCAACTGAACGGACCAACTAGTTGTGCAGAATGGAACTTGGTGGATTTGCATATGCTCACTTAAAAAAGTTAGCTAGATTGTTGAGGCCTTGGTTTGCTTCATTTTGACTGCAAACAATACTACAAATCAAAGTGGGTAAATTATATAAATATACTTACTATGAAGAAAATTAAAAAATTAACACAAGTTTAATTATCCACTAGCTATGCCCGTGTGGACATTGTTCCGGGAAAAAAATAGCTTATGTCTTTCCTTGTGCATGAAGATCGGTTCAGCCATTTATTCATGAAAATATGGCAAAAAGAAAGTTATGTACTTTCGTTATTTTTTACCTGTATTAGTTTGAAGTGATGATTATACACAAAAAAAATTATGAAAGCATACGTCTCAGTAGCGATACATAGGTATTTAATTAAATAGCATGTAGGTATGTTACCTTATTAAATCTGCCTAAATTCGCACAAAATAATTTTATTTCATTCGCAAAAGTTGCGAAGTTTTGGTGGCTTTTGACAATATGAGCCATAAAACAAGTTTGGCTGAAAAAAGTGATTATAAGATATGTTCATGAGCAGAAAAATGAAACAAATCTATTTCTCTTCTAACTTAATTATTGTTTGTTTTTTTAACTCAACAAGTTCCATTTTTTACTGTTCCATAAATAATATAGACTATAACGTGCGCGTAACGCGCCATGTCGCGTTTCTTAAATTTGACAGTGGCTTACAGAATAGTATTTTACGTTACACGACAATTCCACGCTGATATCTTAACGCGGCGCGTAACGTGTCTTATTGGCAATAGAGAATAATGGCCCAGTGCGCGTTGCCAGTAATGACATACGGCACTGAGACATACTCACTAACTGTAGGTGTCATAGACAAGCTCAGAGTAGCGCAGCGTGCAATGGCGAGAGCTATGCTCACACCGAGCTATATTCACTACGTGATAGAATCCGAAATGAGGAAATCCGTATAAGAACCATGGTAACTGACATAGTTCTCAGTGTTTGCAAGTTGAAGTGGCAATGGGCAGGCCAGTAGTTCGCAGAACTGACAACCGCTGGGGAATAAAGGTTCTCGAATGGCGGCCATGAACAAGCAAGCGAAGTGTGGGGAGACTCCCCACACGATGGACCGACGACATTGTAGCCGTCGCAGGAAGTCGGTGGATGGAGGTGGCACAAGATCGCTCATCATGACGCTCTTTGGGGGAGGCTTATATTCAGCAGTGGACCTCTAAAAGCTGACGTGATGATGATGATAACTCTCGGATATTTGAACCAAATTTATTTAGAATAACAAAACTTTAACAAAAAATATCACTTAACTAGTAAAATTTAAGAAATATTTTAAATAAACTTAAATTAACACAATTACGCAAAAAGGCGGTAAGCTAATAATTATGACGAGAAAAATGTCAGCGAGATGTTCTCTCGTCGATGGCTGGCGGCAAAGTAAAAGGGCGAAGTTTATTTTTTATGGAAATGTGTTTGTTGTTGCCTTTACCGGCCTCTACAGCTTGGCCGGGAGAGGAGAGGAAAACGCTGGTTGACAGCGCCTTTTATAATCTCGAACTCTTGACGTTCTTCAACTCTTATACAATACATAAAATAAAGCAATAAGTTTGAAAAAGTCTGTATAAAAAAGATAATTCAAAAAAATGAAGTTTGGTACTTAAAATAAGCTACTGAACAAGAATATAACTTATTTTTTTAATCATTTTTGTTTGTCTGTGTTTTTTTTTGTTCGTGCAACATGTAAAAACTTCTATACTGGTAGCAATGCAGTTTTATTGTTGGATAGATTTAAGTTTAACTTAAAAACTGGTGTAATTAGTATCTCAATCCGATGAGTAGATGCCGAACACTCTTTTTTTTTAAGGTTTTAAGAAATTTCGATCAATTGTTGATATATTTGTAATATTGGAATAGCACAGAGAACTTTTAACCAAAACAAATGACCACGCGTGCAAAGCCGTGGGCACACTTTTTATATAAATATAAATATTATAACCTTTGTCAACATTGAAATAGGTTAAAAGTTTAATTTACACGACTACGGCAAAACAAAAGAAGGGTTATTTGTTTGTACTAACAACTTGGTTTGATTTTGACAAGCGAGAAATAAATCGATTATTCTTCATTTTTAGAGTGTCATTGACAAGAAAAAAATGACTACGGCGAAGCAGAGGAAGGGTTATGTGTTCAATCTAGAATCTTGGTCCAATTTGACAAGCAAGACATCAATCAATTGTCTTCATCGCAAGAGTGTCATAGGTAATTTTTCACCCGACCGTAGTTGGGTTTTAGTTTCTGAACTTATGTCTTGTTTGATCTCATGCTTGGACTAAGCTTGAAATGAAGCGGAGTATAATCATCAAAAACTGTATCAAAGATATTGTTCTGAGAACTACACAACTTCATTAAAAAATAATTACAACACAACAAGGTTCTCCGATACACAAACCACAACGTGCATAATTGAACCAAATGCATGTTTTGCTCCGCTCCACTTGACTTCTGAATTTGTTGTAATTTAGCCTTTGTCGTCCTTTTGCTCTGGAGATAAGGTTCACTGAAAGTTTGTGAAGCTTGTTTGTATATTAAGCAGTTACCCACCAGTCACGATTGCAGTCCTCGGAGTTAGGACAAAGACATTCTGCAAGCGGGATCAGCGCAGTGTGCAGTTGTGACACTTTTTTGGCGTATGTTTGTTGCTCAATAATCTTTATTACAAAGTATATTGTGAAATTTTTATAGAAGTGTCAAAAATAAATCGATACATCAATGATTGAATCTCAATCGGTGGAGGTAGCTCTATAGCATAATGAAATTCCTCCTTCAGGTAAAAATATACTTGTATTTTCCACTGGTCACATATATTCTACTTAACATTTTGTAGTAAATAAGTTCTTCAGACATAAATATACATGTATTTCCACTGGGCACTTATAGTCTACTCTACAGTTGACTTCTCCGTTTCGATGCTCATCTCGAATTGAACAAGCATGCTCCCCCCAATCTTTGCCCTCCAAAAAAAATGGCGCCATCGTCGTTAGACTAACTTTTTTTTTTGTAGTATCATGGTACGGGAAACAATTCCAAGGTGATGTCACCTTCGTGTGACATTTCCGGCAGCCATGCTTTTTAAGTATTTCTGAACTACGAATATTAGTCAAATTAAATTCTAAATTTATTGCAAAAACTCTTCATTTTATATATAAAAATTGGAAATCATGACATTCTGCCATCCAGAAACGTGTTGCTTCCCATCACATTCATTTTTCATTTGTTGTTGTACATCACATTACAATTAATAAAAACATGTAGGTATAATGTAAGTTCATAAACTAAATCATGACATGTGTTACAAAAATAATGTTCAGTTTGTCCAATATTACTCCGAAAAAATATTTAAATAACGTACTAACATGAGTACTTTCCACAAGTTTTAGATAACTACGTATTTTATATAAAATCTTAACAAGAATATGCTGAATAATGTTATGCATAATCATTTATCGTAAATATTGACACAATTAATAGCAACTGATATTATTTTCTAACTCCTTAAACAAAACTTCTCTTTTACAATTATTAACTTGAATTAACTTTTGTTAATGTCACTTGTATACATTTCTTAATATCACATAATATTTCTTTTCAATATTGCTTATACATTCCTTAATTTATCTTTTGAGATATTACTTTGCATTATTCCTAACTCATATTAATATATTTAATCAACTACTACAATTTGATCATTAATTAATCATTTATGTAATTTTAACATGTTTTTTAATAGGTAAATAACTTTATGTTGGGCATACACATCTCATAATTTATAACGAATTATTATAACTTCATACTGATTTATAATTACTGTCAATAAAAATAAATGATTGCAGCTTCTATCACTACATAATAGGCACGAACGAAAAACAAAATAATCTAGAAAACGTCCTGTTTATCCATTGCTATCATGTTGAATACATTGAGAATCCTGCTGACTTGGTTGCAAGAGAAATGATTCTGTTCGAACTGAAGAAACGGTTGTGGAAAGGCCGAGCTGGCTATCAACTTAAGGGTCTTTGGAAGTGCAGCCACATCACTGCATCTGGGCAAACAACGAACCTTTCCTCTTCTTCTCATTAGATTACTTTGTCTGCTGACATCGCCTTGAATTCAAATTCGGCACCAGCATAGCGTACCAGCTTTTTCATCTGACGGCATTGCTTCACCTCACTAAAATGTACATTGTCTGCGTCATAATCTATTCATAACAAATTAAAAGGTGTTATCTTAGTTTGTTGTTTTAATTTCTCCCTTCTTAATTAATTTTATTCATTATATCATAGGAGTAGATAGTATTGTTTTATCTTAATTATCTATTGATAAACTAGTGGCTCTGTGAGCTGTAGACCTCGCGTATACAAACGTTATTGCTGTTCCTGAGCGCCACCGCTCTGTACTGTGTGTCAGTGGACTGTATAGCTGAGGCGGAAGTCGGAAAGTGACCGACCGTGGTCGATGGCGCTCGTTTGGTCGATGGAACGGGCACTGGGTTGATGAAGAAAAGTCGCCTTGGTTCAGGGTTCCGACCCTGGGTTGTTCTTGACTGTAGAGGTCTTGAGAGCGAGTTCTAGTAGATATGTTTACTCGACGGCTGCTGGCGATGGAATGAATTTCGGGCTAAAATGTTCCTGTTTTTTTTTTTTTTTTAATACGCAGGCTTCTAGACCCGAACCCATTACAGAGAATTCCCGTGCAATACTGACCCGCCACTATACTGACGAACTGCCCGACGTGAGCCTAGACGAGATTGAGATGGCGCTCAAACAACTTAAGAATGGAAAGACCCTGGTTAGGATGGTATAACTTCGGAGCTCTTAAAAGCAGCGAGGAAACATGTGCTTCGAGAGCTTTAGGGGTTATATAGCACCGTTCTTAACAGCGGGAGAACTCCAGAGGCGTGGAGCAGGAGTTTGGAAGTACTCTACTTTAAATAAGGCGTTAAAACACTTTTAAGGAACTACCGACCTATTTCACTCTTGAGCCACATCTATAATTGTTTTCGAGGGTCATCTAAAATTGGCTCACAAAAAGACTTGACGAATTCCAGCCTCTTGAACAGGCCGGGTTTCGCGGAGAATTTGGCACCATAGACCACTTACACACAGTGAAGCAGGTTATACAGAAGTCTGAAGAGCCCTTGTGTCTGTTCATGTCTATAACCAGCCCCTGTGTCTTTCTTTTGTGGACTATGAGAAGGCCTTTGACTCTGTTGAAACCTGGGTGGTTCTGAAGTATTTGCATCGTTGTCAAGTGGATTGGCGATACATCGAAGTGCTGGGGTTTCTGTATGACGCCGCGACTATGACTAAGTCCAAGTACAAAACCAGCAGTCTAAACATATCCAACTGCACAAGGGAGTGAGACAGGGGGATGTTATATCCCCGACACTGTTCACTAATGCCCTGCAAGATATGTTTAAGATGCTGGATGGGAACGGAATGGGCATTAATATCGATGGCGAGAACATCTCACACTTACCTAATTTGCCGATGATATCGTCCTAATATCGGTGGATGGAGGTGGCACAAGATCGCTTGTCATGGCGCTCTTTAGGGGAGGCCTATGTTCAGCAGTGGAGGGCTAAAGGCTGACATGATGATGATGATCGTCCTAATGGCGGAGTGGCTGCAAGACTTGCAAAGTATGCTGACCATGATGATGATTTTTCTTGACGGATCGGTCTCGGAATGAACATAGATAAGACCAAAATCATGTTCAACAATCTTATTGACCCGGAAATGATGGTTGTTAATAATGGCAAATACATCACTCACCTTCAATTTGCTGATGATATAGTCATCATGGCAGAAACCCTGGAAGACCTAAGCACAATACTCAGTGACCTCAATATTGTTACCCAAAAGGTGGGTCTGAAAATTGACATTGGCAAGACGAAAATCATGTCAAATCTCCATGTCGTACCCATGCCGGTTTATGTTGGGAACGATATTATAAAAGCTGTTGATCACTATTTTTACTAAAGCCAGACGATCCAACTGGGTAGATCCAACTTCGACAAAGATTACCAATCCAACTTGAATGGGCAGCGTTCGGGAAATTAGGCCATATCTTCACGTAACAGATACCGCAGACCCTCAAGACGAAATCTTATAATCAGTGCGTGTTGCCAGTACTGAGATACGCTACTGAGACGTGGTCGCTAACTATTGGTTTCATACACAATCTTAGAGTTGCTCAGCGTACAATGGAGAGAGTTATTTATGCTCGGTGTTTCACTACGTGATAGAATCCGAAATGAAGAAATTTGTAGAAAAACGAAGTTTACCAACATGACTCAAAGTTTGCAAGTTGAAGTGGCAATGGGCAGGCAATATAGTTCGTTGAACCGACAATAGCTGGGGAATAAAGGTTTTTGAATGGTGACCACGAACAAGCAAACGAAGTGTGGGGAGCCACACGATGGACCGATGACATTGTAGCCATCGCAGGAAGTCGGTGGATGGAGGTGGCACAAGATCATGGCACTCTTTGGGGGGAGGACTGGACTTCTAAAAGTTGACAGTATGATAATGATGATGAATTGCAACATTAGACTAGTATTATACATTAACTTTAAAACCTACAATTTAAAATTTTGTAAGAAGCTTAAAAGACAATTACTAATGTTTAGTTATAAGAGTTATATATTTTTGAATGGTCTTTTAGAGACTTTTATTTCGGAAATACAATATGGCAGCCGTAAGTCACCAAACTTAGTTATGTTGACACTTCAATCTATCATATCTTATAGCACTCTCGTGATCAAGATGAATGCAATGATACCCCATTTATCAAAATCCATCAAGCCGTTGATGCTGTAGGACCCGCTTAAGAATCGTACAAACAAACATACATACAACCCAACCCAAACACAACCTTCCGTCACAGAATAAATAATAGTCCGTACAGTCGGGTAAACATTAACATGGATAAGTGTATGAGCATGAATAAGTATAGGTATATAAAATATTATAAATAGATCAAATCAATAAAATTTGGTAAACTATGTAACATTGAGATTGAAAGAAAGGAAATTTTCCTCTTATTTTGAATTGGTACCTCGCACAGGAAAAGGAAATACCCTTCTGACTCTACCGGTTCTTCAGAAATACGCCCGTTAGAGAAAAGAGCAACATGAAACTCTAACTAAAGGGACGAATTTTTTAAAGTTGTTGTTCTTTTTAAATATTTTAAATGTCAGAATTTGTAAGAATACACACAAGTCTAATATAAAATTGCCAATTAGATGTGCTACAATAATTATCATCCTACTAGTATAAAAATTATAAAAATGCAAATGACTAATAAGATAAAATAAATAAGGAACCAGGCTGGACTAATCCCCACCAGACAACTTATCTACTGTCTCTTATCTTACCGTTAGTTTGACTTTCGTCGATATCGAGCACTAAACCAAATTAGTTAAGATAAAAGTTTCATTTTAATATAGGTAATCCATTTTTATTTATTTCTACGATACGAAAAATCCCCGCCATAACGACATACAGACATTATAACAATTATTTAGGCCTGACAATTCATATTTTGAAAATATTGTTTACTACGCGTTGTTATCTACATATTTATCTATATCTATTCGTATCTTTCTATATTTATTCGTATTTATCTATATTTATCCGTATCTTTTCGCATTCTTTTTTATTCATAATACTTATAATAAAGCAATATGAATAAAAAAGTCTGTACTATGAGGATATTTAAAAATATATGGTATAGGGTACTTAAAATAAGCTACAGAACAAAAATATAACATATTAAATAATCGTGTCTGTCTATTTGTTTGTCTGTATGTATGTTCGCGCTTCACGTGAAAACTACTGGACCGATTGCGATGCGGGTCACTATTGGATAGCTTAGGGTTTAACTTAAAAACTGTGGTACTTGGTATCTTAATCACTTTTACAACATTAAATAGGGGGGAATTTAAGGGACGCAATGAGAGATTCAATAACGTCCGACTGCTTCGACTGCTGATAAAAAAGTGGCACGCCGCTTCCGCTACCTTTCCGACAAAAGGTCTGCATAGGCACGCCTCTTGTTGTGATATTCCTTACAGTACATTATATGTACTTTTGGTCCTGGAATAACACGCATGGGCGACTTTTAAATGAAATGACCACGCAGGCAAAGCCGCGAGCATAGCAATTATACAATATTAAGAGATTATTATAGAAGTATAATTATTGTACGTTTGCAAGTTTTTAACATCATCAAGTCATGAATGTTTGCTCCGTGACTCCGTATTCTAACTGGAGCCTAGACCATCTAGAACCAGTCTTGGCTGTTGGCCGTCATCCAGCTCGCAGTTTTCCCTCGCTGATATTAAGCGATAAGTCTCGGGGACTTATGGCCGTGTTTACATTGTAACTTGGAACATAATGTAAAAGGTTTTAAGTAATGAATAGTGTGAGAGAGGCTGTGTTATAATTAATTATTGTAGAAATTGTGTCAACTATTTACTTTATATCAAAGGTGAGCTGTGAACAAACGTATGATTGTGGGACATCTCATTGGTAGTTAAAAATATTGCTATAATATATGAGTATATTATAATAGTTTCCGTAAACAGACACATTTTTTTACTAGGACAAATTCCCTTTAGATTTTTTTGGGACTCCCTTCTCTCCGAAGCACCGGTAAACTCAGACAGGAAATTGTTTTTTTACTCAAAATATATTTAGTACTTGTATATAATATATGGTGTCTATTTTCACCAAATTTTTTGATTTAGTTTATTTATAACATTTGTTTTTTTTTCTCCTTATTCATGAGACTGGTAGTTTTTAACTTGCTACTTAATATGCCTTTTACAATAAACGTGAGTGAGTATTAGAGTTTTTTGAACTAAGATACGATAAATAAATTACTGAAAGTTTTTTTCTTATAAACTTTACTGATTTTGACTGCTCGTATATACCGTATAATTTACTAAAATACGTTTTTTCTTCTAATTCTACCCTTGTACACCACGCAAACCCATACTAAGTATCTATACATCTAATAAAGCAATAAGTACGAAAAAATCTGTAAAAAAAAAAAAAACTTAAGAAAATTGCCTTACATAAAATAAGCTATTGAACAAGAATATAACTTTTTTTTTATTGTGTCTGTCTGTCTGTAACTGAACGTGAATCTTGAACCTTGATTGGGTTTTTCTTGAACTGAGCAGTCCCAACTCATTAATCTAAGCCTCTATTGGACTGTAGATATTTTTTCTTAATGGGTCTTCACACAGGTGCTAACGACACCTAATTAAATAAAAAAGCCTTCGTTAACCATATTGAATAATTTCTTGTGGAATTTCATTAAGAGTGTCATTAAGTGTGAACCATATCCCTTCAGTATGAATATATGTGTATGTCTATGTAAGATGAAGTGTGATTGATTGTGTGAATCGTCAAGGTTTTGTTCCTAACCACAAAATATTCATTGGAGTGAAAAAATTCCGCAGTTTTTGGAGAAATGTAGTATTTCATTTTTTGTAACAATTTTTCAATATTGTATTTCTCTTTGTTTAACGGATGCTTAACTTTTATAACACTGTTTGAACTACGACTAATATTAATAAAAAGATGAGGAGGTACGCGAAAATCGAAATTAAAAATTGTTGTGATACTGCCCTGTAAATTGTCTTAGATTCTATTTTGATTCTATTTTTAATATTAGGAAA
This sequence comes from Alsophila aescularia, assembly GCA_946251855.1. Classification (NCBI taxonomy): domain Eukaryota; kingdom Metazoa; phylum Arthropoda; class Insecta; order Lepidoptera; family Geometridae; genus Alsophila; species Alsophila aescularia. The sequence continues at coordinate 35,182,054 of OX276376.1, forward strand.
TTCATACATGTTTCGAAAAAATATCAGTTACCATCGAGTAACCATCTTGTTACTATCTAATTACCATCTAGAGTCCAACTTGTCTCTAGGCCTCTGAAAAGAAATTGTTTGTCTCAAAATAATAAAAATAATGTGTGAACTAAAATAATACAATTACCGATAGATCTTTAAACCGATAGGTTGTAAAATACTCTTAAATAAGAGAAAATCCTCTAAGTCTTCTTGGTACTTACAAGATGTATTTTATTTAATAATGGAATATATTCACAATCATGTTTTAAAATTCAAATTTTATTCGTTTGAAATAGCGCTTCCGCGCAAAGGGACAGTAATTTCTACCCGTATCAGTAACGCGCGAGATTTTCTCCAAGGACCAGGAAAATTGGTAAAATAATCACCCCCTGGAAATTAAAGGACATTCTGTAAAGTTTCTATTTAAACTCATAGATCTACACTGCGGAGTGTCTACGGTGCGTCGACTATCACGCAATCGTCATTGTCTTCGCATGCTGTGCGACATCAACAGACATCGAGGAACTTCGGAACTCGCCGGTCCAGTCGAAGATTAAGACTGTAGATAAAGAGGAGCTCGACCTACGCGATCTGCTCATCGTTCATCAAGGAACTTCGGAGCTTGGTGGTCCAGTCGAAGACCAAGACTCTAGATAACCGAAAGAGGAGCTCGACTTATGTGATCTGGTATGGAAAGCTATAGTGCCCCAAGGCACCTGATTACTCCCCAGGAATCGTAGAAATAATCGAAGACAACTCCAGAGCTAGCTACACTCCATCCCCGAGGACTGACATTAAACGAGCAGTTGAAGTGGAAAACCTACAACGGGCCTGCTGTTTTTGAGTTGCTGCCACCCATTCCTGTCTACAGGCTAATGAAAGATCACCCAGGATCGATTCCAGTCACTGTCTCCGGATGAAACTCACTTAATTAATCAATTTATTCAACTATATCAATAAAGAATTACCTCTTCGACATAAATAAATTTAGGAACTTACATACAGGTAGCTCCTCAGACTACATTTTTTTTAGGGAATCCTGTTAGAAAAACTTTAGAGTCTCAATTTCTTGTCTATCCCTTTCATCATCATCATTTCAGCCTTTAGCAGTCCACTGCTGAACATAGGCTTCCCACAAAGAGCGCCACGACGAACGGTCTTGTGTCGCCTCTATCCACCGACTCCCTGCGATGGCTACAATGTTGTCCGTCCCCCGTCTCCCTACACTTCGCTTGCTTGTTTGTGGTCATCAATCCAGAACCTTTATTCCCCAGCGGTTGTCGGCTCTGTGAACTATGTGGCCTGTCCATTGCCACTTCAACATGCAACTTCTGAGACCTATGTCGATAACCTTGGTTCTTCTACGGATTTCCTCATTACGGATCTTATCACGTAGTGAAACTCCAAGCATAGCTCTCTCCATTGCACGCTGCGTGACTTTGAGCTTATGTATGAGACCGATAGTTAGCGACCACGTCTCAATGCCATATGTCATCACTGGCAACACGCACTGATTACGAACTTTCGTCTTGAGGCACTATGGTATCTGTTATGAGAAGATGTGGTCCGAACGATGCCTATCCGAGTTGGATTCGTCGGTTGACGTCTTTGCTGAAGTTGAATCTACCCAGTTGGATCGTCTGACCCAAGAAGACATATTGATCAACAGCTTCGATAATATCGTTCTCAACATAGACCGGCATAGTTGCGACATGGGCATTTGACATGATGTTCGTCTTACCCATTTTCATTTTAAGATCCACCTGTTGAGAAACAATATTGAGGTCACTGAGCATTGTGCTTAGGTCTTCCAGGGTTTCTGCCATGATGACTGTATCATCAGCAAATCGAAGGTCAATGATGCATTTGCCATTGATTTTGATACCATACACGTTCCAGTTCAGAAGCTTGAATATGTCTTCCAGTGCAGAGGTGTTTTTTCAGAGATGCAGTTTCAGAGAAATAACGTCTTCTGGTCTCACCCCTTTTTGCAACTGGATAGAATTCTTGCTCCGATCTTGAAAACGGACAGTTATGGTGGCCTTGCTGTACAAACACTTCAACACTTAGATGTACCGGTAGTCAATCTCGCACTGCTGTAATGACTGTAGCTCTGTCCAGGTCTCGACTGAATCAAAGGCTTTCTCGTAGTCCACAAACGCTAGACATAGTGGCCGATTATACTCTTCGGTCTTCTGTATAATCTGTTAGATCGTATGGATGTGGTCTACGGTGCAAAAGCCCTTCCGGAATCCAGATTGTTCGGGAGGCTGAAAATCGGTGAACCTAACAGCCAGAGGATTTGTATCTACTCTCGAAAACAGCTTATAGACGTGGCTCAGCAGCAAAATTTACAATATTTATTTAGTACTATAATTCTTCAAGAGAGTGTTATCACCTTTCTTGAAGAACAACACCACTACGGTCCTGTGCTACGCCTCTTGCGTAGTACCCTCGAGATGACCGAGTTAAACAGCCTCATAAGGACTTTAAGGACCTGTGTTCCACACGCTTTCAGTAGCTCTGTCATCACTCCGTCCTCCCCTGGTGCTTTGTTGCTCTTAAGCTGTTTGAGAGCCATTCTGATCTCTTATATGCTGACGTCCGGGATATCTTCGGTATAATATCCGGTTAAACGGGATCTCGCATCGCTAGTCGTGCTAGGAGGACTACGCGATGAGGTGTGTGATCGCCCATAGAACCTCTCGAGCTCACTCAAAATCTCTGGCTTCGACAAAACGATGCTGCCACTGTCGGTTTTCAGCTTCGTCAACAGGCTTTGCCCAATAGACAGATCTCTTGCGAACACTTTGGAGCCCTTGTTCTACTTACTCTATTGCGTTCTTAATACATGTAGTATTATAGGAACGCAAATTGTGTCGAATCGACTTGGATGTACGACTGTAACTCAACATATCCACTGAAGACTGCAGCCTCAT